>CM061538.1:967500-972500 GCA_030864215.1 Capsicum pubescens | reverse complement strand
TTAGTTCATGAGCTGGGAATATTTTCCTAATTTTTTCATATTTTTATAAATATTTTTTCTATTTTTGATTTATTTTTACTTATTTATTGAATTTTGATAAATGATATTTGATAAAAAAAAAAATCTCAAAGAAAATTATCATTTACAGATTACGCGACCTTTTTGTGATTGCAAAGGCTCCGTCTCACACCAAAACGTGCAGTTCGGATCCGCATATGTCTGGGATGATTCTCTGGCGAAATCATGTCTACTCCTGTCACTAGGGTTTTTTTTTTAAGCATATATAAGGGGGGTAGAGGTGTTGAAGGCACTTCAAGGCGACTGTCGCTAGCTGGCATAGGCGCTCAGCGGCCATGTCGGCGTGCAGCGTGGGCGCATGGCAGCATGCATGGCTAGCCCGTGCGAGCCATCCGTTCCCGTGCAGCAACGTCAACCGCGCTTCATTGTGCGCTCGTGTCAGTTATCAGTGGCGTCATCCACGACGGGGCTGCTGGCACTTGATTTCGGACGAGGAGGTGCTTCTGTGCGAGCGGCGAGTCCTGGATGCTGCTCTCGGGTAGTCTTTGAAATTTCAGCGTGATAGGGATAGATCATTGCAATTGGTGGTCTTCAACGAGGAATTCCTAGTAAGCGCGAGTCATCAGCTCGCGTTGACTACGTCCCTTCCTTTTGTACACACCGCCCGTCGCTCCTACCGATTGAATTATCCGGTGAAATGTTCGGATCGCGGCGACGTGGGCGCTTCGCTGCCAGCGACGTCGCGAGAAGTCAATTGAACCTTATCATTTAGAGGAAGGAGAAGTCGTAACAAGGTTTCCGTAGCTGAACCTGCGGAAGGATCATTGTCGAAACCGGCACAGCAAAACGACCCCGCGAATGTGTTTATCAACCGGGGAGTCCGCGCGGGCGGGGTGCTCCGGCACTCCACACGGGCGCCTCCCCCCCGGCCCCGGCGCGCGCTCCGGGCGACCAACGAACCCCGTCGCGGAAAGTGCCAAGGAGTACTCAAATCGAGAGCCTGCCCCTCGCGCCCCATCCGCGGCGTGCGTTGGGGGGACCTGTGCTTCTTCTGTAAACAAAAACGACTCTCGGCAACGGATATCTCAGCTCTTGCATCGATGAAGAACGCAGCGAAATGCGATACTTGGTGTGAATTGGAGAATCCCGTGAACCGTCGAGTCTTTGAACGCAAGTTGCGCCCGAAGCTACTAGGCCGAGTGCACGTCTGCCTGGGCGTCACGCATCGCGTTGCCCCCCTCGCATCGCGCCTCAATCACGGGACGCGCTGTCGTCGCGGGGCGGATACTTGCCTCCCGTGCGCCTCGAGCTCGCGGATGGCCTAAACGCGAGCCCACGTCGACGGACGTCGCGGCAAGTGGTGGTTGTAACTCAACTCTCTTCGTCGTCGCGGCTACGGCCCGTCGCGCGTCCGGACTTCAGGACCTCTTCGCGCTCAGGCGCACCCACCGCGACCCCAGGTCAGGCGGGATTACCCGCCGAGTTTAAGCATATCAATAAGCGGAGGAAAAGTAACTAACAACGATTCCCTTAGCAACGGCGAGCGAACCGGGAACAGCCCAGCCATAGAATCGGGCGGCTCCGTCGTCCGAATTGTAGTCTGGAGAAGCGTCCTCAGCGGCGGACCGAGCCCAAGTCCCCTGGAAGGGGGCGCCAGAGAAGGTGAGAGCCCCGTTGTGCCCGGACCCTGTCGCACCACGAGGCGCAGTCTACGAGTCGGGTTGTTTTAGAATGCAGCCCAAATCGGGAGGTGAATTCCGTCCAAGGCTAAATACGGGCGACAGACCGATAACGAACAAGTACCGCGAGGGAAAGATGAAAAGGACATTGAAAAGAGAGTCAAAGAATGCTTGAAATTATCGGGAGGGAAGCGGATGGGGGCCGGCGATGCGCCCCGGTCGGATGTGGAACGGCGACGAGGCGGTCCGCCGATCGACTCGGGGCGTGGACCAGCGTGGATTAGGGGGGGGCGGCCAAAGCCCAAGCTCTCGATACGCTCGTGGAATGCTGTCTCCTCGATTGTGGCAGGCAGCGCGCGCCTTCGGCGTTCTTCGGCCGGCGCGCGCTCTGGACGCTGGCCTGTGGGCTCCCCTTTCGACCCGTCTTGAAACACGGACCAAGGATTCTTACATGTGTGCCAGTCAATGGGCGAGTAAACCCGTAAGGCGCAAGGAAGCTGATTGGTGGGATCCCCCCGAGGGGTGCACCGCCGACCGACCTTGATCTTCTGAGAAGGGTTCGATTGCGAGCATACCTGTCGGGACCCGAAAGATGGTGAACAGTGCCTGAGCGGGGCGAAGCCAAAGGAAACTCTGGTGGAACGCCCGCAGCGATATTGACGTGCAAATCGTTCGTCTGACTTGGCTCTGAGGGCTGGGAATGGGGGTCCCAGTCCCGAACCCGTCGGCTGTCGGTGGACTGCTCGAGATGCTCCCGCGGTGAGAGCGGGTCGCCGCGTGCCGACCGGGGGATGGACTGGGAACGGTTCCTTCGGGGGCCTTCCCCGCGCGTCGAGCAGCCAACTCAGAACTTTTACGGACAAGGGGAATCCGACTGTTTAATTAAAACAAAGCATTGCGATGGTCCCAACGGATGCTCACGCAATGTGATTTCTGCCCAGTGCTGTGAATGTCAAAGCGAAGAAATTCAACCAAGCGCGGGTAAACGGCGGGAGTAACTGTGACTCGCTTAAGGTAGCCAAATGCCTCGTCATCTAATTAGTGACGCGCATGAATGGATTAACGAGATTCCCACTGTCCCTGTCTACTATCCAGCGAAACCACACCCAAGGGAACGGGCTTGGCAGAATCAGCGGGGAAAGACTCTATTCCGACTTTGTGAAATTACTTGAGAGGTGTAGTATAAGTGGGTGCCAAAAGGCGAAAGTGAAATACCACTACCTTTAACGTTATTTTACTTATTCCGTGAATCGGCACCGTGGCACCAAGGCACTGCCATGGCGCCATGGCAGCAAGGAACCATGGCACCAAGGCACTGTGGCACCATGGCACCGTGGCACCATGGCACTAAGGCACCATTGCTCCATGGAACCAAGGCACCATCGCACCATGGCGCCGCGGCACCAAGGCACCACGGCGCCGCGGCACCATGGCACCAAGGCACCATGGCAGCAAGGCACCATGGCACCAAGGCACCAACGCACCAACGCACCTTGCCAAAATCAAAGGAGCGTAAACCTACGTTCGATCATCCTAATATTTTCCTGACGTTCATCCATCTTCCTCACCGTTGCATACTCATTTTGCTACATATCCGCTCTAATTTTTTATTTTAAATATATTTCAATGTTATCTCATATGTTGTGGCAGTTTTTCGTAATGTCCCGTAGCCTTTTTTCCAAATTTATATTTAATATCCTTAAATTTAAATATTTTGTATTGTTTCGTTATTCGTACAAATATGCACTCAATTGTTGGTTTAAGGTTACTTCATTCTAAAATGCCTATTTTGGGGTTGTTACTTATCTGTTGCATTCTAGGCGATTTTCCTAATATCCCCACGTTATTTTTATATTCTTTTCAAATTTTCATTTAATATCCTTCAATTTAAATATTTTATATCGTTACGTTATACGTACAAATATGCACTCGATTGTTGGTTTAAAGTTAGTTCATGTGCTGGGAATATTTTCCTAATTTTTTTATATTTTTATAAATATTTCTTCAATTTTTGATTTATTTTTACTTATTTTTTGAATTTTGATAAATCATATTTGATGAAAAAAAAATTCTCAACGAAAATTATCATTTACAGATTACGCGACCTTTTTGTGAGTGCAAACGCTCCGTCTCACACCAAAACGTGCAGTTCGGATCCGCATATGTCTGGGATGATTCTCTGGCGAAATCATGTCTACTCCTGTCACTAGGTTTTTTTTTTTAAGCATATATAAGGGGGGTAGAGGTGTTGAAGGCACTTCAAGGCGACTGTCGCAAGCTGGCATAGGCGCTCAGCGGCCATGTCGGCGTGCAGCGTGGGCGCATGGCAGCATGGCTAGCCCGTGCGAGCCGTCCGTGCCCGTGCAGCAACGTCGACCGCGCTTCATTGTGCGCTCGTGTCGGTTATCGGTGGCGTCGTCGACGACGGGGCTGCTGGCTCTTGATTTCAGACGAGGCGGTGCTTCTGTGCGAGCGGCGAGTCCTGGATGCTGCTCTCGGGGCAGGCTCCAGGCGCTGCAGGCCCGGGTAGTCTTTGTAATTTCAGCGTGATGGGGATAGATCATTGCAATTGTTGGTCTTCAACGAGGAATTCCTAGTAAGCGCGAGTCATCAGCTCGCGTTGACTACGTCCCTTCCCTTTGAACACACCGCCCGTCGCTCCTATCGATTGAATGATCCGGTGAAATGTTCGGATCGCGGCGACGTGGGCGCTTCGCTGCAAGCGACGTCACGAGAAGTCAATTGAACCTTATCATTTTGTGGAAGGAGAAGTCGTTACAAGGTTTCCGTAGGTGAACCTGCGGAAGGATCATTGTCGAAACCGGCACAGCAGAACGACCCCGCGAACGTGTTTAACAACCAGGGAGTCCGCGCGGGCGGGGTGCTCCGGCACTCTGCACGGGCGCCTCCCCCCGGCCCTGGCGCGCGCTCCGGGCGACCAACGAACCCCAGCGCGGAAAGCGCCAAGGAGTACTCAAATCGATAGCCTGCCCCTCGCGCCCCATCCGCGGAGTGCGTTGGGGGGACCTGTGCTTCTTCTGTAAACAAAAATGACTCACGACAACGGATATCTCAGCTCTCGCATCGATGAAGAACGCAGCGAATTGCGATACTTGGTGTGAATTACAGAATCCTGTGAACCGTCGAGTCTTTGAACGCAAGTTGCGCCCGAAGCTACTAGGCCGAGTGCACGTCTGCCTGGGCGTCACGCATCGCGTCGCCCCCCTCGCATCGCGCCTCGATCACAAGACGCGCTGTCGTCGCGGGGCGGATACTGGCCTTCCGTGCGCCTCGAGCTCGCAG
>CM061538.1:950000-952500 GCA_030864215.1 Capsicum pubescens | reverse complement strand
CAGCCCAGCCATAGAATCGGGCGGCTCCGTCGTCCGAATTGTAGTCTGGAGAAGCGTCCTCAACGGCGGACCGAGCCCAAGTCCCCTGGAAAGGGGCGCCAGAGAGGGTGAGAGCCCCGTTGTGCCCGGACCCTGTCGCACCACGAGGCGCTGTCTACGAGTCGGGTTGTTTGGGAATGCAGCCCAAATCGGGCGGTGAATTCCGTCCAAGGCTAAATACGGGCGACAGACCGATTGCGAACAAGTACTGCGAGGGAAAGATGAAAAGGACATTGAAAAGAGATTCAAAGAGTGCTTGAAATTATCGGGAGAGAAGCGGATGGGGGCCGGCGATGCGCCCCGGTCGGACGTGGAACGGCGACGAGGCGGTCCGCCGATCGACTCGGGGCGTGGACCAGCGCGGATTAGGGGGGGCGGCCAAAGCCCGGGCTCTCGATACGCTCGTGGAACGCCGTCTCCTCGATTGTGGTAGGCAGCGCGCGCCTTCGGCGTGCTTCGGCCGGCGCGCACTCCGGACGCTGGCCTGTAGGCTCCCCATTCGACCCGTCTTGAAACACGGACCAAGGATTCTTACATGTGTGCTAGTCAACGGGCGAGTAAACCCGTAAGGCGCAAGGAAGCTGATTGGTGGGATCCCTCCGAGGGGTGCACCGCCGACCGACCTTGATCTTCTGAGAAGGGTTCGATTGCGAGCATACCTGTCGGGACCAGAAAGATGGTGAACAGTGCCTGAGCGGGGCGAAGCCAAAGGAAACTCTGGTGGAACGCCCGCAGCGATACTGACGTGCAAATCGTTCGTCTGACTTGGCTCTGAGGGCTGGGCACGGGGGTCCCAGTCCCAAACCCGTCGGCTGTCGCTGGACTGCTCGAGATGCTTCCGCAGTGAGAGCGGGTCGCCGCGTGCTGGCCGGGGGACGGACTGGGAACGGTTCCTTCGGGGGCCTTCCCCGCGCGTCGAGCAGCCAACTCAGAACTTGTACGGACAAGGGGAATCTGACTGTTTAATAAAAATAAAGCATTGCGATGGTCCCAACGGATGCTCACGCAATGTGATTTCTGCCCAGTGCTGTGAATGTCAAAGCGAAGAAATTCAACCATGCGCGGGTAAACGGCGGGAGTAACTGTGACTCGCTTAAGGTAGCCAAATTCCTCGTCATCTAATTAGTGACGCGCATGAATGGATTAACGAGATTCCCACTGTCCCTGTCTACTATCCAGCGAAACCACACCCAAGGGAACGGGCTTGGCAGAATCAGCGGGGAAAGAAGATTCTGTTGAGCTTGACTCTATTCCGACTTTGTGAAATGACTTGAGAGGTGAAGTATAAGTTGGAGTCAAAAGGCGAAAGTGAAATACCACTACCATTAACGTTATTTTACAGTTTCCGTGAATCGGCACCGTGGCACCAAGGCACTTCCATGGCACCGTGGCAGCAAGGAACCATGGCACCAAGGCACCGTTGCACCATGGAACCAAGGCACCGTTGCACCATGGCACCAAGCCACCATCACACCATGGCACCGCGGCACCAAGGCACCACGGTGCCGCGGCACCATGGCACCAAGGCACCGTGGCAGCAAGGCACCATGGCACCAAGGCACCAACGCACCAACGCACCTTGCCAAAATCAAAGGAGCGTAAACCTACGTTCGATCATCCTAATATTTTCCTGACGTTCATCCATCTTCCTCACCGTTGCATACTCATTTTGCTACATATCCGCTCTAATTTTTTATTTTAAATATATTTCAATGTTACCTCATATGTTGTGGCAGTTTTTCGTAATGTCCCGTCGCCTTTTTTCCAAATTTTTATTTAATATCCTTAAATTTAAATATTTTGTATCGTTTCGTTATTCGTACAAATATGCACTCAATTGTTGGTTTAAGGTTACGTCATTCTAATATGCCTCTTTTGGGGTTGTTACTTATCTGTTGTATTCTAGGCGATTTTCCTAATATCCCCACGTTATTTTTATATTCTTTTCAAATTTTCATTTAATATCCTTCAATTTAAATATTTTAAATCGTTACGTTATACGTACAAATATGCACTCGATTGTTGGTTTAAGGTTAGTTCATGCGCTGGGAATATTTTCCTAATTTTTTCATATTTTTATAAATATTTTTTCTATTTTTGATTTATTTTTACTTATTTTTTGAATTTTGATAAATGATATTTGATAAAAAAAAAATTCTCAAAGAAAATTATCATTTACAAATTACGCGACCTTTTTGTGAGTGCAAAGGCTCCGTCTCACACCAAAACGTGCAGTTCGGATCCGCATATGTCTGGGATGATTCTCTGGCGAAATCATGTCTACTCCTGTCACTAGGTTTTTTTTTTTAAGCATATATAAGGGGGGTAGAGGTGTTGAAGGCACTTCAAGGTGACTGTCGCTAGCTGGCATAGGCGCTCAGCGGCCATGTCGGCGTGCAGCGTGGGCGCATGGCAGCATGCATGGCTAGCCCGTTCGAGCCGTCCGTGCCTGTGATGCAAC
>CM061538.1:937500-942500 GCA_030864215.1 Capsicum pubescens | reverse complement strand
GTGAAATGTTCAGATCGCGGTGACGTGGGCGCTTCGCTGCCAGCGACGTCGCGAGAAGTCAATTGAACCTTATCATTTAGGGAAAGGAGAAGTCGTAACAAGGTTTCCGTAGCTGAACCTGCGGAAGGATCATTGTCGAAACCGGCACAGCAGAACGACCCCGCGAACGTGTTTAACAACCGGGGAGTCCGCGCGGGCGGGGTGCTCCGGCACTCCGCACGGGCGCCTCCCCCCCGGCCCCGGCGCGCGCTCCGGGAGACCAACGAACCCCGGCGCGGAAAGCGCCAAGGAGTACTCAAATCGATAGCCTGCCCCTCGCGCCCAATCTGCGGAGTGCGTTGGGGGGACCTGTGCTTCTTCTGTAAACAAAAATGACTCACGAAAAGGAACCATGGCACCGTGGCAGCAAGGAACCATGGCACCAAGGCACCGTGGCACCATTGCACCGTGGCACCATGGCACCAAGGCACCGTTGCACCATGGCACCAAGGCACCATCGCACCATGGCGCCGCGGCACCAAGGCACCACGGCTCCGTGGCACCATGGCACCAAGGCACCGTGGCACCGTGGTAGCAAGGCAACATGGCACCAAGGCACCAACGCACCAACGCACTGTGTCAAAATCAAAGGAGCGTAAACTTACGTTCGATCATCCTAATATTTTCCTGACGTTCATCCATCTTCCTCACCGTTGCATACTCATTTTGCTACATATCCGCTCTAATTTTTTATTTTAAATATATTTCAATGTTACCTCATATATTGTGGCAGTTTTTCGTAATGTCCCGTCGCCTTTTTTCCAAATTTTTATTTAATATCCTTAAATTTAAATATTTTGTCTCGTTTCGTTATTCGTACAAATATGCACTCAATTGTTGGTTTAAGGTTACTTCATTCTAATATGCCTATTTTGGGGTTGTTACTTATCTGTTGCATTCTGGGCGATTTTCCTAATGTCCCCACGTTATTTTTATATTCTTTTCAAATTTTCATTTAATATCGTTCAATTTAAATATTTTATATCGTTACGTTATACGTACAAATATGCACTCGATTGTTGGTTTAAGGTTAGTTCATGCGCTGGGAATATTTTCCTATTTTTTTCATATTTTTATAAATATTTTTTCTCTTTTTGATTTATTTTTACTTATTTTTTTAATTTTGATAAATGATATTTGATAAAAAAAAATTCTCAACGAAAATTATCATTTACAGATTACGCGACCTTTTTGTGAGTGCAAAGGCTCCGTCTCACACCAAAACGTACAGTTCGGATCCGCATATGTCTGGGATGATTCTCTGGCGAAATCATGTCTACTCCTGTCACTAGGTTTTTTTTTAAGCATATATAAGGGGGGTAGAGGTGTTGAAGGCACTTCAAGGCGACTGTCGCTAGCTGGCATAGGCGCTCAGCGGCCATGTCGGCGTGCAGCGTGGGCGCATGGCAGCATGGCTAGCCCATGCGAGCCATCCGTTCCCATGCAGCAACGTCGACCGCGCTTCATTGTGCGCTCGTGTCGGTTATCGGTGGCGTCGTCCACGACGGGACTGCTGGCACTTGATTTCGGACGAGGCGGTGCTTCTGTGCGAGCGGAGAGTCTTGGATGCTGCTCTCGGGGCAAGCTCTAGGCGCTGCAGGCCCGGGTAATCTTTGAAATTTCAACGTGATGGGGATAGATCATTGCAATTTTTGGTCTTCAACGAGGAATTCCTAGTAAACGCGAGTCATCAGCTCGCGTTGACTACGTCCCTTCCCTTTGTACACACCGCCCGTCGCTCCTACCGATTGAATGATCCGGTGAAATGTTCGGATCGCGGCGACGTGGGCGCTTCGCTGCCAGCGACGTCGCGAGAAGTCAATTGAACCTTATCATTTAGAGGAAGGAGAAGTCGTAACAAGGTTTCCGTAGATGAACCTGCGGAAGGATCATTGTCGAAACCGGCACAACAGAACGACCCCGCGAACGTGTTTATCAACCGAGGAGTCCGCGCGGGCGGGGTGGTCCTGCACTCCGCACGGGTACCTCCCCCCCGGCCTCGGTGCGCGCTCCGGGCGACCAACGAACCCCGACGCGGAAAGTGCCAAGTAGTACTCAAATCGATAGCCTGCCCCTCGCGCCCCATCCGCGGCGTGCGTTGGGGGGACCTGTGCTACTTCTATAAACTAAAACGACTCTCGGCAACGGATATCTCATCTCTCGCATCGATGAAGAACGCAGCGAAATGCGATACTTGGTGTGAATTGCAGAATCCCGTGAACCGTCGAGTCTTTGAACGGAAGTTGCACCCGAAGCTACTAGGCCGAGTGCACGTTTGCCTGGGCGTCACGCATCGCGTCGCCCCCCTCGCATCGCGTCTCAATCACGGGATGCGCTGTCGTCGCGGGGCGGATACTGGCCTCTCGTGCGCCTCGTGCTCGCGACTGGCCTAATCGCGAGCCCACTTCGACGGACGTCGCGGCAAGTGGTGGTTGTAACTCAACTCTCTTCTTCCTCGCGGCTACGACCCGTCGCGCGTCCGGACTTCAGGACCCCTTCGCGCTCAGGCACTCCCACCGTGACCCCAGGTCAGGCGGGATTACCCGCTGAGTTTAAGATTATCAATAAGCGGAGGAAAAGAAACTAACAACGATTCCCTTAGCAACGGCGAGCGAACTGGGAACAGCCCAGCTATAGAATCGGGCGGCTCCGTCGTTCGATGTATAGTCTGGAGAAGCGTCCTTAGCGGCGGACCGAGCCCAAGTCCCCTGGAAGGGGGTGCCAGAGAGGGTGAGAGCCCCGTTGTGCCCGGACCCTGTCGCACCACGAGGCGCTGTCTACGAGTCGGGTTGTTTGGGAATGCAGCCCAAATCGGGCGGTGAATTCCGTCCAAGGCTAAATACGGGCGACAGACCGATTGAGAACAAGTACCGCGAGGGAAAGATGAAAAGGACATTGAAAAGAGATTCAAAGAGTGCTTGAAATTATCGAGAGGGTAGTGGATGGGGGCCGGCGATGCGCCCCGGTCGGATGTGGAACGGCGACGAGGCGGTCCGCCGATCGACTCGGTGCGTGGACCAGCGCGGATTAGGGGGGGCGGCCAAAGCCCGGGCTCTCGATACGCTCGTGGAATGCCGTCTCCTCGATTGTGGCAGGCAGCGCGCGCCTTCGGCGTGCTTCGGCCGGCGCGCGCTCCGGACGGTGGCCTGTGGGCTCCCCATTCGACCCGTCTTGAAACACGGACCAAGGATTCTTACATGTGTGGCAGTCAGAGGGCGAGTAAACCCGTAAGGCGCAAGGAAGCTGATTGGTGGGATCCCCCCGAGGGGTGCACCGCCGACCGACCTTGATCTTCTGAGAAGGGTTCGATTGCGAGCATACCTGTCGGGACCCAAAAGATGGTGAACAGTGCCTGAGCGGGGCGAAGCCAAAGAAAACTCTGGTGGAACGCCCGCAGCGATACTGACGTGCAAATTGTTCGTCTTACTTGGCTCTGAGGGCTGGGCACGGGGGTCCCAGTCCCGAACCCGTCGGCTGTCGGTGAACTGCTCGAGATGATCCCGCAGCGAGAGCGGGTCGCCGCGTGCCGGCCGGGGGACGGACTGGGAACGGTTCCTTCGGGGTCTTCCCCGCGCGTCGAGCAGCCAACTCAGAACTTGTACGGACAAGGGGAATCCGACTGTTTAATAAAAACAAAGCATTGCGATGGTCCCAACGGATGCTCACGCAATGTGATTTCTGCCCAGTGCTGTGAATGTCAAAGCGATGAAATTCAACCATGCGCTGGTAAACGGCGGGAGTAACTGTGACTCGCTTAAGGTAGCCAAATTCCTCGTCATCTAATTAGTGAAGCGCATGAATGGATTAACGAGATTCCCACTGTCCCTGTCTACTATCCAGCGAAACCACACCCAAGGGAACGGGCTTGGCAGAATCAGCGGGGAAAGAAGATCCTGTTGAGCTTGACTCTATTCCGACTTTGTGAAATGACTTGAGAGCTGAAGAATAAGTTGGAGCCAAAAGGCGAAAGTGAAATACCACTACCTTTAACGTTATTTTACTTATTCCGTGAATCGGCCCCGTGGCACCAAGGCACTGCCATGGCACCGTGGCAGCAAGGAACCATGGCACCAAGGCACCGTGGCACCATGGCACCGTGGCACCATGGCACCAAGGCACCGTTGCACCAAGGCACCGTTGCACCATGGCACCAAGGCACCATCACACCATGGCGCCGCGGCACCAAGGCACCACGGCGCCACAGCACCATGGCACCAAGGCACCGTGGCAGCAAGGCACCATGGCACCAACGCACCTTGCCAAAATCAAAGGAGCGTAAACCTACGTTCGATCATCCTAATATTTTCCTGACGTTCATCCATCTTCCTCACCGTTGTATACTCATTTTGCTACATATCCGCTCTAATTTTTTATTTTAAATATATTTCAATGTTACCTCATATGTTGTGGCAGTTTTTCGTAATGTCCCGTCGCCTTTTTTCCAAATTTTTATTTAATATCCTTAAATTTAAATATTTTGTATCGTTTCGTTATTCGTACAAATATGCACTCAATTGTTGGTTTAAGGTTATGTCATTCTAATATGCCTCTTTTGGGGTTGTTACTTATCTGTTGCATTCTAGGCGATTTTCCTAATGTCCCCACGTTATTTTTATATTCTTTTCAAATTTTCATTTAATATCCTTCAATTTAAATATTTTAAATCGTTACGTTATACGTACAAATATGCACTCGATTGTTGGTTTAAGGTTAGTTCATGCGCTGGAAATATTTTCCTAATTTTTTCATATTTTTATAAATATTTTTTCTATTTTTGATTTATTTTTTCTTATTTTATGAATTTTGATAAATGATATTTGATAAAAAAAAAAATCTCAACAAAAATTATCATTTACAGATTACGCGACCTTTTTGTGAGTGCAAAGGCTCCGTCTCACACCAAAACGTGCAGTTCGGATCCGCATATGTCTGGGATGATTCTCTGGCGAAATCATGTCTAC
>CM061538.1:922500-927500 GCA_030864215.1 Capsicum pubescens | reverse complement strand
GACTTGAGAGGTGAAGTATAAGTTTGAGCCAAAAGGCGAAAGTGAAATACCACTACCTTTAACGTTATTTTACTTATTCCGTGAATCGGCACCGTGGCACCAAGGCACTGCCTTGGCACCGTGGCAGCAAGGAACCATGGCACCAAGGCACCGTGGCACCATGGCACCGTGGCACCATGGCACCAAGGCACTGTTGCACCATGGCACCAAGGCACCGTTGCACCATGGCACCAAGGCACCATCACACCATGGCACCGCGGCACCAAGGCACCACGGCGCCGCGGCACCATGGCACCATGGCACCGTGGCAGCAAGGCACCATGGCACCAAGGCACCAACGCACCTTGCCAAAATCAAAGGAGCGTAAACCTACGTTCGATCATCCTAATATTTTCCTGACGTTCATCCATCTTCCTCACCGTTGCATACTCATTTTGATACATATCCGCTCTAATTTTTTATTTTAAATATATTTCAATGTTACCTCATATGTTGTGGCAGTTTTTCGTAATGTCCCGTCGCCTTTTTTCCAAATTTTTATGTAATATCCTTAAATTTAAATATTTTGTATCGTTTCGTTATTCGTACAAATATGCACTCAATTGTTGATTTAAGGTTACGTCATTCTAATATGCCTCTTTTGGGGATGTTACTTATCTGTTGCATTCTAGGCGATTTTCCTAATATCCCCACGTTATTTTTATATTCTTTTCAAATTTTCATTTAATATCCTTCAATTTAAATATTTTAAATCGTTATGTTATACGTACAAATATGCACTCGATTGTTGGTTTAAGGTTAGTTCATGCGCTGGGAATATTTTCCTAATTTTTTCATATTTTTATAAATATTTTTTCTATTTTTGATTTATTTTTACTTATTTTTTGACTATTGATAAATGATATTTGATAAAAAAAAATTCTCAACGAAAATTATCATTTACAGATTACGCGACCTTTTTGTGAGTGCAAAGGCTCCGTCTCACACCAAAACGTGCAGTTCGGATCCGCATATGTCTGGGATGATTCTCTGGCGAAATCATGTCTACTCCTGTCACTAGGTTTTTTTTTTTTTAAGCATATATAAGGGGGGTAGAGGTGTTGAAGGCACTTCAAGGCGACTGTCGCTAGCTGGCATAGGCGCTCAGCGGCCATGTCGGCGTGCAGCGTGGGCGCATGGCAGCATGCATGGCTAGCCCGTGCGAGCCGTCCGTGCCCGTGATACAACGTCGACCGCGCTTCATTGTGCGCTCGTGTCGGTTATCGGTGGCGTCGTCCACGACGGGGCTGCTGGCACTTGATTTCGGATGAGGCGGTGCTTCTGTGCGAGCGGCGATTCCTGGATGCTGCTCTCGGGGCAAGCTCCAGGCGCTGCAGGCCCGGGTAGTCTTTGAAATTTCAGCGTGATAGGGATAGATCATTGCAATTGGTGGTCTTCAACGAGGAATTCCTAGTAAGCGCGAGTCATCAGCTCGCGTTGACTACGTCCCTTCCCATTGTACACACCGCCCGTCGCTCCTACCGATTGAATGATCCGGTGAAATGTTCGGATCGCGGCGACGTGGGCGCTTCGCTGCCAGCGACGTCGCGAGAAGTCAATTGAACCTAATCATTTAGAGGAAGGAGAAGTCGTAACAAGGTTTCCGTAGCTGAACCTGCGGAAGGATCATTGTCGAAACCGGCACAGAAGAACGACCCCGCGAACGTGTTTATCAACCGGGGAGTCCGCGCGGGCGGGGTGCTCCGGCACTCCGCACAGGCGCCTCCCCCCGGCCCCGGCGCGCGCTCCGGGCGACCAACGAACCCCGGCGCGGAAAGCGCCAAGGAGTACTCAAATCGATAGCCTGCCCCTCGCGCCCCATCCGCGGCGTGCGTTGGGGGGACCTTTGCTTCTTCTGTAAACAAAAACGACTCTCGGCAACGGATATCTCAGCTCTCGCATCGATGAAGAACGCAGCGAAATGCGATACTTGGTGTGAATTGCAGAATCCCGTGAACTGTCGAGTCTTTGAACGCAAGTTGTGCCCGAAGCTACTAGGCCGAGTGCACGTCTGCCTGGGCGTCACGCATCGCGTCGCCCACCTCGCATTGCGCCTCAATCACGGGACGCGCTGTCGTCGCGGGGCGGATACTGGCCTCCCGTGCGCCTCGAGCTCGCAGATGGCCTAAACGCGAGCCCACGTCGACGGACGTCGCGGCAAGTGGTGGTTGTAACTCAACTCTCTTCGTCGTCGCGGCTACGGCCCGTCGCGCGTCCGGACTTCAGGACCCCTTCGCGCTCAGGCGCACCCACCGCGACCCCAGGTCAGGCGGGATTACCCGCCGAGTTTAAGCATATCAATAAGCGGAGGAAAAGAAACTAACAATGATTCCCTTAGCAACGGCGAGCGAACCGGGAAAAACCCAGCCATCGAATCGGGCGGCTCCGTCGTCCGAATTGTAGTCTGGAGAAGCGTCCTCAGCGGCGGACCGGGCCCAAATCCTCTGGAAGGGGGCGCCAGAGAGGGTGAGAGCCCCGTTATTCCCGGACCCTGTCGCACCACGAGGCACTGTCTACAAGTCGGGTTGTTTGGGAACGCAGCCCAAATCGGGCGATGAATTCCGTCCAGGCTAAATACGGGCGACAGACCGATAGCGAACAATTACCGCGAGGGAAAGATGAAAAGGACATTGAAAAGAGAGTCAAAGAGTGCTTGAAATTATCGGGAAAGAAGCGGATGGGGGCCGGCGATGCGCCCCGGTCGGATGTGGAACGGCGACGAGGCGGTCCGCCGATCAACTCAGGGTGTGGACCAGCGTGGATTATGGGGGGGCGGTCAAAGCCCGGGCTCTCGATACACTCGTGGAACGCCGTCTCCTCGATTGTGTCAGGCAGCGCGCGCCTTCGGCGTGCTTCGGCCGGCGCGTGCTCTGGACGCTGGCCTGTGGGCTCCCCATTCGACCCGTCTTGAAACACGGACCAAGGATTCTTACATGTGTCCCAGTCAACGGGCGAGTAAACCCGTAAGGCGCAAGGAAGCTGATTGGTGGGATCCCCCCGAGGGGTGCACCGCCGACCGACCTTGATCTTCTGAAAATGGTTCGATTGCGAGCATACCTGTCGGGACCAGAAAGATGGTGAACAGTGCCTGAGCGGGGCGAAGCCAAAGGAAACTCTGGTGGAACTCCCGCAGCGATACTGACGTGCAAATCGTTCGTCTGACTTGGCTCTGAGGGCTGGGCATGGGGGTCCCAGTCCCGAACCCGTCGGCTGTCGGTGGACTGCTCGAGATGCTCCCGCAGCGAGAGCGGGTCGCCGCGTACCGGCCGGGGGACGGACTGGGAACGGTTCCTTCGGGGGCCTTCCCCGCGCGTCGAGCAGCCAACTCAGTACTTGTACGGACAAGGGCAATCCGACTGTTTAATTAAAACAAAGCATTGCGATGGTCCCAATGGATGCTCACGCAATGTGATTTCTGCCTAGTGCTGTGAATGTCAAAGCGAAGAAAATCAACCAAGCGCGGGTAAACGGCGGGAGTAACTGTGACTCGCTTAAGGTAGCCAAATGCCTCGTCATCTAATTAGTGACGCGTATGAATGGATTAACGAGATTCCCACTGTCCCTGTCTACTATCCAGCGAAACCATACCCAAGGGAACGGGCTTGGCAGAATCAGCGGGGAAAGAAGACCCTGTTGAGCTTGACTCTATTCCGACTTTGTGAAATGACTTGAGAGGTGTAGTATAAGTGGGAGCCAAAAGGCGAATGTGAAATACCACTACCTTTAACGTTATTTTACTTATTCCGTGAATCGGCACCGTGGCACCAAGGCACTGCCATGGCACCGTGGATGCAAAGAACCATGGCACCAAGGCACCGTGGCACCATGGCACCAAGGCACCGTTGCACCATGTTACCCAGGCACCATCGCACCATGGCGCCGCGGCACCAAGGCACCAAGGCGCCGCGGCACCATGGCACCAAGTCACCGTGGCAGCAAGGCACCACGGCACTAAGGCAGCAACGCAGCAACGCACCGTGTCAAAATCAAAGGAGCGTAAACCTACGTTCGATCATCCTAATATTTTCCTGACGTTTATCCATCTTCCTCACCGTTGCATACTCATTTTGCTACATATCCGCTCTAATTTTTTATTTTAAATATATTTTAATGTTACCTCATATGTTGTGGCAGTTTTTCGTAATGTCACGTCGCTTTTTTTCCAAATTTTTATTTAATATCCTTAAATTTAAATATTTTGTATCGTTTCGTTATTCGTACAAATATGCACTCAATTGTTGGTTTATGGTTACTTCATTCTAATATGCCTATTTTGGGGTTGTTACTTATCAGTTGCATTCGGGGCGATTTTCCGAATGTCCCCACGTTATTTTTATATTCTTTTCAAATTTTCATTTAATATCCTTCAATTTAAATAGTTTATATCGTTACGTTATACGTACACATATGCACTCGATTGTTGGTTTAAGGTTAGTTCATGCGCTGGGAATATTTTCCTAATTTTTTCATATTTTTATAAATATTTTTTCTATTTTTGATTTATTTTTACTTATTTTTTAAATTTTTATAAATGATATTTGATAAAAAAAAAATTCTCAACGAAAATTATCATTTACAGATTACGCGACCTTTTTGTGAGTGCAAAGGCTCCGTCTCACACCAAAACGTGCAGTTCGGATCCGCATATGTCTGGGATGATTCTCTGGCAAAATCATGTCTACTCCTGTCACTAGGTTTTTTTTTTTAAGCATATATAAGGGGGGTAGAGGTGTTGAAGGCACTTCAAGGCGACTGTCGCTAGCTGGCATAGGCGCTCAGCGGCCATGTCGGCGCTCAGTGTGGGCGCATGGCAGCATGGCTAGCCCGTGCGAGCCGTCCGTTCCCGTGCAGCAACGTCGAACGCGCTTCATTGTGCGCTCGTGTCGGTTATCGGTGGCGTCGTCCACGACGGGGCTGCTGGCACTTGATTTCGGACGAGGCGGTGCTTCTGTGCGAGCGGC
>CM061538.1:915000-920000 GCA_030864215.1 Capsicum pubescens | reverse complement strand
AAGGAACCATGGCACCAAGGCACCGTGGCACCATGGCACCGTGGCACCATGGCACCAAGGCACCGTTGCACCATGGCACCAAGGCACCGTTGCACCATGGCACCAAGCCACCATCACACCATGGCACCGCGGCACCAAGGCACCACGGCGCCGCGGCACTATGGTACCAAGGCACCGTGGCACCGTGGCAGCAAGGCACCATGGCACCAAGGCACCAACGCACCAACGCACCTTGCCAAAATCAAAGGAGCGTAAACCTACGTTCGATCATCCTAATATTTTCCTGACGTTCATCCATCTTCCTCACCGTTGCATACTCATTTTGCTACATATCCGCTCTAATTTTTTATTTTAAATATATTTCAATGTTACCTCATATGTTGTGGCAGTTTTTCGTAATGTCCCGTCGCCTTTTTTCCAAATTTTTATTTAATATCCTTAAATTTAAATATTTTGTATCGTTTCGTTATTCGTACAAATATGCACTCAATTGTTGGTTTAAGGTTGCGTCATTCTAATATGCCTCTTTTGGGGTTGTTACTTATCTGTTGCATTCTAGGCGATTTTCCTAATGTCCCCACGTTATTTTTATATTCTTTTCATATTTTCATTTAATATACTTCAATTTAAATATTTTAAATCGTTACGTTATACGTACAAATATGCACTCGATTGTTGGTTTAAGGTTAGATCATGCGCTGGGAATATTTTCCTAATTTCTTCATATTTTTATAAATATTTTTTCTATTTTTGATTTATTTTTACTTATTTTTTGAATTTTGATAAATGATATTTGATAAAAAAAAATTCTCAACGAAAATTATCATTTACAGATTACGCGACCTTTTTGTGAGTGCAAAGGCTCCGTCTCACACCAAAACGTGCAGTTCGGATCCGCATATGTCTGGGATGATTCTCTGGCGAAATCATGTCTACTCCTGTCACTAGGTTTTTTTTTTTAAGCATATATAAGGGGGGTAGAGGTGTTGAAGGCACTTCAAGGCGACTGTCGCTAGCTGGCATAGGCGCTCAGCGGCCATGTCGGCGTGCAGCGTGGGCGCATGGCAGCATGCATGGCTAGCCCGTGCGAGCCGTCCGTGCCCGTGATGCAACGTCGACCGCGCTTCATTGTGCGCTCGTGTCGGTTATCGGTGGCGTCGTCCACGACGGGGCTGCTGGCACTTGATTTCGGACGAGGCGGTGCTTCTGTGCGAGCGGCGAGTCCTGGAGGCTGCTCTCGGGGCAAGCTCCAGGCGGTGCAGGCCCGGGTAGTCTTTGAAATTTCAGCGTGATAGGGATAGATCATTGCAATTGGTGGTCTTCAACGAGGAATTCCTGGTAAGCGCGAGTCATCAGCTCGCGTTGACTACGTCCCTTCCCATTGTACACACCGCCCGTCGCTCCTACCGATTGAATGATCCGGTGAAATGTTCGGATCGCGGCGACGTGGGCGCTTCGCTGCCAGCGACGTCGCGAGAAGTCAATTGAACCTTATCATTTAGTGGAAGGAGAAGTCGTTACAAGGTTTCCGTAGGTGAACCTGCGGAAGGATCATTGTCGAAACCGGCACAACAGAACGACCCCGCGAACGTGTTTAACAACCGGGGAGTCCGCGCGGGCGGGGTGCTCTGGCACTCCGCACGGGCGCCTCCCCCCGGCCCTGGCGCGCGCTCCGGGCGACCAACGAACCCCGGCGCGGAAAGCGCCAAGAAGTACTCAAGTCGATAGCCTGCTCCTCGCGCCCAATCCGCGGCGTGCGTTGGGGGGACCTGTGCTTCTACTGTAAACAAAAACGACTCTCAGGAACGGATATCTCAGCTTTCGCATCGATGAAGAACGCAGCGAAATGCGATACTTGGTGTGAATTGCAGAATCCCGTGAACCGTCGAGTCTTTGAACGCAAGTTGCGCCCGAAGCTACTAGGCCGAGTGCACGTCTGCCTGGGCGTCACGCATCGCGTCGCCCCCCTCGCATCGCGCCTCAATCACGGGACGCGCTGTCGTTGCGGGGCGGATACTGGCCTCCCGTGCGCCTCGAGCTCGCGGCTGGCCTAAACGCGAGCCCACGTCGACGGACGTCGAGACATGTGGTGGTTGTAACTCAACTCTCTTCGTCGTCGCGGCTACGGCCCGTCGCGCGTCCGGACTTCAGGACCCCTTCGCGCTCAGGCGCACCCACCGCGACCCCAGGTCAGGCGGGATTACCCGCCGAGTTTAAGCATATCAATAAGCGGAGGAAAAGAAACTAACAACGATTCCCTTAGCAACGGCTTGCGAACCGGGAATAGCCCAGCTATAGAATCGGGCGGCTCCGTCGTCCAAATTATAGTCTGGAGAAGCGTCCTCAGCGGCGGACCGGGACCAAGTCCCCTGGAAGGGGGCGCCAGAGAGGGTTAGAGCCCCGTTGTGCCCGGACCCTGTCGCACCACGAGGCGCTGTCTACAAGTCAGGTTGTTTGGGAACGCAGCCCAAATCTGGCGGTGAATTTCGTCCAAGGCTAAATACGGGCGACAGACCGATAGCGAACAATTACCGCGAGGGACAGATGAAAAGGACATTGAAAAGAGACTCAAAGAGTGCTTGAAATTATCGGGAGGGAAGCGGATGGGGGCCGGCGACGCGCCCCAGTCGGATGTGGAACGGCGACGAGGCGGTCCGCCGATCGACTCGGGGCGTGGACCAGCGTGGATTAGGGGGGGCGGCCAAATCCCGGGCTCTTGATACGCTCGTGGAACGCCGTCTCCTCGATTGTGGCAGGCAGCGTGCGCCTTCGGCGTGCTTCGGCCGGCGCGTGCTCCGGACGCTGGCCTGTAGGCTCCCCATTCGACCCGTCTTGAAACACGGACCAAGGATTCTTACATGTGTGCCAGTCAACGGGCGAGTAAACCCGTAAGGCGCAAGGAAGATGATTGGTGGGATCCCCCCGAGGGTTGCACCGCCGACCGACCTTGATCTTCTGAGAAGGGTTCGATTGCGAGCATACCTGTCGGGACCAGAAAGATGGTGAACAGTGCCTGAGCGGGGCGAAGCCAAAGGAAACTCTAGTGGAACGCCCGCAGTGATACTGACGTGCAAATCGTTCGTCTGACTTGGCTCTGAGGGCTGGGCACGGGGGTCCCAGTCCCGAACCCATCGGCTGTCGGTGGACTGCTCGAGATGCTCCCGCGGCGAGAGCGGGTCGCCGCGTGCCGGTCGGGGGACGGACTGGGAACGGTTCCTTCGGGGGCCTTCCCCGCGCGTCGAGCAGCCAACTCAGAACTTGTACGGACAAGGGGAATCCGACTGTTTAATTAAAACAAAGCATTGCGATGGTCCCAACGGATGCTCACGCAATGTGATTTCTGCCCAGTGCTGTGAATGTCAAAGCGAAGAAATTCAACCAAGCGCGGGTAAACGGCGGGAGTAACTGTGACTCGCTTAAGGTAGCCAAATGCCTCGTCATCTAATTAGTGACGCGCATGAATGGATTAACGAGATTCCCACTGTCCCTGTCTACTATCCAGCGAAACCACACCCAAGGGAACGGGCTTGGCAGAATCAGCGGGGAAAGAAGACCCTGTTGAGCTTGACTCTATTCCGACTTTGTGAAATGACTTGAGAGGTGTAGTATAAGTGGGAGCCAAAAGGCGAATGTGAAATACCACTACCTTTAACGTTATTTTACTTATTCCGTGAATCGGCACTGTGGCACCAAGGCACTGCCATGGCACCGTGGCAGCAAGGAACCATGGCACCAAGGCACCGTGGCACCATGGCACCGTGGCACCAAGGCACCGTTGCACCATGGCACTAAGGCACCATCGCACCATGGCGCCGCGGCTCCAAGGCACCACGGCGCCGCGGCACCATGGCACCAAGGCACCCTGGCACCGTGGCAGCAAGGCACCATGGCACCAAGGCACCAACGCACCTTGCCAAAAACAAAGGAGCGTAAACCTACGTTCGATCATCCTAATATTTTCCTGACGTTCATCCATCTTCCTCACCGTTGCATACTCATTTTGCTACATATCCTCTCTAATTATTTATTTTAAATATATTTCAATGTTACCTCATATGTTGTGGCAGTTTTTCGTAATATCCCGTCGCCTTTTTTCCAAATTTTTATTTAATATCCTTAAATTTAAATATTTTGTATCGTTTCGTTATTCGTACAAATATGCACTCAATTGTTGGTTTAATGTTACTTCATTCTAATATGCCTATTTTGGGGTTGTTACTTATCTGTTGCATTCTGGGCGATTTTCCTAATGTCCCCACGTTATTTTTATATTCTTTTCAAATTTTCATTTAATATCCTTCAATTTAAATATTTTATATCGTTACGTTATACGTACAAATATGCACTCGATTGTTGGTTTAAGGTTAGTTCATGCGCTGGGAATATTTTCCTAATTTTTTCATATTTTTATAAATATTTTTTCTATTTTTGATTTATTTTTACTTATTTTTTAAATTTTTATAAATGATATTTGATAAAAAAAAAATTCTCAACGAAAATTATCATTTACAGATTACGCGACCTTTTTGTGAGTGCAAACGCTCCGTCTCACACCAAAACGTGCAGTTCGGATCCGCATATGTTTGGGATGATTCTCTGGCGAAATCATGTCTACTCCTGTCACTAGGTTTTTTTTTTTAAGCATATATAAGGGGGGTAGAGGTGTTGAAGGCACTTCAAGGCGACTGTCGCTAGCTGGCATAGGCGCTCAGCGGCCATGTCGGCGTGCAACGTGGGCGCATGGCAGCATGGCTAGCCCGTGCGAGCCGTCCGTGCCCGTGCAGCAACGTCGACCGCGCTTCATTGTGCGCTCGTGTCGTTTATCGGTGGCGTCTTCCACGACGGGGCTGCTGGCACTTGATTTCGGACGAGGCGGTGCTTCTGTGCGAGCGGTGAGTCCTGGATGCTGCTCTCGGGGCAAGCTCCAGGCGCTGAAGGCCCGGGTAGTCTTTGAAATTTCAGCGTGATGGGGATAGATCATTGCAATTGTTGGTCTTCAA
>CM061538.1:902500-905000 GCA_030864215.1 Capsicum pubescens | reverse complement strand
GCCTCCCGTGCCCCTCGAGCTCACGGATGGCCTAAAGGCGAGCCCACGTCGACGGACGTCGCGGCAAGTGGTGGTTGTAACTCAACTCTCTTCGTCGTGGCGGCTACGGCCCATCGCGCGTCCGGACTTCAGGACCCCTTCGCGCTCAGGCGCACCCACCGCGACCCCAGGTCAGGCGGGATTACCCGCCGAGTTTAAGCATATCAATAAGCGGAGGAAAAGAAACTAACAATGATTCCCTTAGCAACAGCGAGCGAACCGGGAACAGCCCAGCCATAGAATCGGGCGGCTCCGTCGTCCGAATTGTAGTCTGGAGTAGCGTCCTCAGCGACGGACCGGGCCCAAGTCCCCTGGAAGGGGGTGCCAGAGAGGGTGAGAGCCCCGTTGTGCCCGGACCCTGTCGCACCACGAGGCACTGTCTACAAGTCGGGTTGTTTGGGAACGCAACCCAAATCGGGCGGTGAATTCCGTCCAGGCTAAATACGGGCGACAGACCGATAGCGAACAATTACCGCGAGGGAAAGATGAAAAGGACATTGAAAAGAGATTCAAAGAGTGCTTGAAATTATCGGGAGGGAAGCGGATGGGGGCCGGCGATGCGCCCCGGTCGGATGTGGAACGGCGACGAGGCGGTCCGCCGATCAACTCGGGGCGTGGACCAGCGTGGATTATGGGGGGCGGCCAAAGCCCGGGCTCTCGATACACTCGTGGAACGCCGTCTCCTAGATTGTGGAAGGCAGCGCGCGCCTTCGGCGTGCTTCGGCCGGCGCGCGCTCCGGACGCTGGCCTGTGGGCTCCCCATTCGACCCATCTAGAAACACGGACCAAGGATTCTTACATGTGTGCCAGTCAACGGGCGAGTAAACCCGTAAGGCGCAAGGAAGCTGATTGGTGGGATCCCCCCGAGGGGTGCACCGCCGACCGACCTTGATCTTCTGAGAATGGTTCGATTGCGAGCATACCTGTCGGGACCAGAAAGATGGTGAACAGTGCCTGAGCGGGGCGAAGCCAAAGGAAACTCTGGTGGAACGCCCGCGGCGATACTGACGTGCAAATCGTTCGTCTGACTTGGCTCTGAGGGCTGGGCACGGGGGTCCCAGTCCCGAACCCGTCGGCTGTCGGTGGACTGCTCGAGATGATCCCGCGGCGAGAGCGGGTCGCCGCGTGCCGGCCGGGGGACGGACTGGGAACGGTTCCTTCGGGGGCCTTCCCCGTGCGTCGAGCAGCCAACTCAGAACTTGTACGGACAAGGGGATCCGACTGTTTAATTAAAACAAGGCATTGCGATGGTCCCAACGGATGCTCACGCAATGTGATTTCTGCCCACTGCTGTGAATGTCAAAGCGAAGAAAATCAACCAAGCGCGGGTAAAAGGCGGGAGTAACTGTGACTCGCTTAAGGTAGCCAAATGCCTCGTCATCTAATTAGTGACGCGCATGAATGGATTAACGAGATTCCCACTGTCCCTGTCTACTATCCAGCGAAACCACACCCAAGGGAACGGGCTTGGCAGAATCAGCGGGGAAAGAAGACCCTGTTGAGCTTGACTCTATTCCGACTTTGTGAAATGATTTGAGAGGTGTAGTATAAGTGGGAGCCAAAAGGCGAAAGTGAAATACCACTACCTTTAACGTTATTTTACTTATTCCGTGAATCGGCACCGTGGCACCAAGGCACTGCCATGGCACCGTGGCAGCAAAGAACCATGGCACCAAGGCACCGTGGCACCATGGCACCAAGTTACCGTTGCACCATGGCACCCAGGCACCATCGCACCATGGCGCCGCGGCACCAAGGCACCACGGCGCCGCGGCACCATGGCACCAAGGCACCGTGGCACCGTGGCAGCAAGGCACCATGGCACCAAGGCACCAACGCACCAACGCACCGTGTCAAAATCAAAGGAGCGTAAACCTACGTTCGATCATCCTAATATTTTCCTGACGTTCATCCATCTTCCTCACCGTTGGATACTCATTTTGCTACATATCCGCTCTAATTTTTTATTTTAAATATATTACAATGTTACCTCATATGTTGTGGCAGTTTTTCGTAATGTCGCATCGCTTTTTTTCCAAATTTTTATTTAATATCCTTAAATTTAAATATTTTGTATCGTTTCGTTATTCGTACAAATATGCACTCAATTGTTGGTTTAAGGTTACTTCATTCTAATATGCCTATTTTGGGGTTGTTACTTATCTGTTGCATTCTGGGCGATTTTCCGAATGTCCCCACGTTATTTTTATATTCTTTTTAAATTTTCATTTAATATCCTTCAATTTAAATATTTTATATCGTTACGTTATACGTACAAATATGCACTCGATTGTTGGTTTAAGGTTAGTTCATGCGCTGGGAATATTTTCCTAATTATTTCATATTTTTATAAATATTTTTTCTATTTTTGATTTATTTTAACTTATTTTTTAAATTTTTATAAATGATATTTGATAAAAAAAAAATTCTCAACGAAAATTATCATTTACAGATTACGCGA
>CM061538.1:882500-885000 GCA_030864215.1 Capsicum pubescens | reverse complement strand
GTTTAATGTTAGTTCATGCGCTGGGAATATTTTCCTAATTTTTTCATATTTTTATAATTATTTTTTCTATTTTTGATTTATTTTTACTTATTTTTTGAATTTTGATAAATGATATTTGATAAAAAAAAAATTCTCAACGAAAATTATCATTTACAGATTACGCGACCTTTTTGTGATTGCAAAGGCTCCGTCTCACACCAAAACGTGCAGTTCGGATCCGCATATGTCTGGGATGATTCTCTGGCGAAATCATGTCTACTCCTGTCACTAGGTTTTTTTTTTTTAAGCATATATAAGAGGGGGTAGAGGTGTTGAAGGCACTTCAAGGCGACTGTCGCTAGCTGGCATAGGCGCTCAGCGGCCATGTCGGCGTGCAGCGTGGGCGCATGGCAGCATGCATGGCTAGCCCGTGCGAGCCGTCCGTGCCCGTGATGCAACGTCGACCGCGCTTCATTGTGCGCTCATGTCGGTTATCGGTGGCGTCGTCCACGACGGGGCTGCTGGCACTTGATTTCGGACGAGGCGGTGCTTCTGTGCTAGCGGCGAGTCCTGGAGGCTGCTCTCGGGGCAAGCTCCAGGCGCTGCAGGCCCGGGTAGTCTTTGAAATTTCAGCGTGATAGGGATAGATCATTGCAATTGGTGGTCTTCAACGAGGAATTCCTAGTAAGCGCGAGTCATCAAATCGCGTTGACTACGTCCCTTCCCATTGTACACAACGCCCGTCGCTCCTACCGATTGAATGATCCGGTGAAATGTTCGGATCGCGGCGACGTGGGCGCTTCGCTGCCAGGGACGTCGCGAGAAGTCAATTGAACCTTATCATTTAGAGGAAGGAGAAGTCGTAACAAGGTTTCCGTAGCTGAACCTGCGGAAGGATCATTGTCGAAACCGGCACAGCAGAACGACCCCGCGAATGTGTTTATCAACCGGGGAGTCTGCGCGGGCGGGGTGCTCCGGCACTCCGCACGGGCGCCTCCCCCCCGGCCCCGGCGCGTGCTCCGGGCGACCAACGAACCCCGGCGCGGAAAGTGCCAAGGAGTACTCAAATCGATAGCCTGCCCCTCGCGCCCCATCCGCGGCGTGCGTTGGGGGGACCTGTGCTTCTTCTGTAAACAAAAACGACTCTCGGCAACGGATATCTCAGCTCTCGCATCGATGAAGAACGCAGCGAAATGCGATACTTGGTGTGAATTGCAGAATCCCGTGAACCGTTGAGTCTTTGAACGCAAGTTGCACCCGAAGCAACTAGGCCGAGTGCACGTCTGCCTGGGCGTCACGCATCGCGTCGCCCCCCTCGCATCGCGCCTCAATCACGGGACGCGCTGTCGTCGCGGGGCGGATACTGGCCTCCCGTGCGCCTCGAGCTCGCGGATGGCCTAAACGCGAGCCCACGTCGACGGACGTCGCGGCAAGTGGTGGTTGTAACTCAACTCTCTTCGTCGTCGCGGCTACGGCCCGTCGCGCGTCCGGACTTCAGGACTCCTTCGCGCTCAGGCGCACCCACCGCGACCCCAGGTCAGGCGGGATTACCCGCCGAGTTTAAGAATATCAATAAGTGGAGGAAAAGAAACTAACAATGATTCCCTTAGCAACGGCGAGCGAACCGGGAACAACCCAGCCATAGAATCGGGCGGCTCCGTCGTCCGAATTGTAGTCTGGAGAAGCGTCCTCAGCGGCGGACCGGGCCCAAGTCCCCTTGAAGGGGGCGCCAGAGAGGGTGAGAGCCCCGTTGTGCCCGGACCCTGTCGCACCACGAGGCACTGTCTACAAGTCGGGTTGTTTGGGAACGCAGCCCAAATCGGGCGGTGAATTCCGTCCAGGCTAAATACGGGCGACAGACCGATAGCGAACAATTACGGCGAGGGAAAGATGAAAAGGACATTGAAAAGAGAGTCAAAGAGTGCTTGAAATTATCGGGAGGAAAGCGGATGGGGGCCGGCGATGCGCCCCGATCGGATGTGGAACGGCGACGAGGCGGTCCGCCAATCAACTCGGGACGTGGACCAGCGTGGATTATGGGGGGGCGGCGAAAGCCCGGACTCTCGATACACTCGTGGAACGCCGTCTCCTCGATTGTGGCAGGCAGCGCGCGCCTTCGGCGTGCTTCGGCCGACGCGCGCTCCGGACGCTGGCCTGTGGGCTCCCCATTCGACCCGTCTTGAAACACGGACCAAGGATTCTTACATGTGTGCCAGTCAACGGGCGAGTAAACACGTAAGGCGCAAGGAAGCTGATTGGTGGGATCCCCCCGAGGGGTGCACCGCCGACCGACCTTGATCTTCTGAGAATGGTTCGATTGCGAGCATACCTGTCGGGACCAGAAAGATGGTGAACAGTGCCTGAGCGGGGCGAAGCCAAAGGAAACTCTGGTGGAACGCCCGCAGCGCTACTGACGTGCAAATCGTTCATCTGACTTGGCTCTGAGGGCTGGGCACGGGGGTCCCAGTCCCGAACCCGTCGGCTGTCGGTGGACTGCTCGAGATGCTCCCGCGGTGAGAGC
>CM061538.1:507500-872500 GCA_030864215.1 Capsicum pubescens | reverse complement strand
GCGCATGGAAGCATGCATGGCTAGTCCGTGCGAGCCGTCTGTGCCCGTGCAACAACGTCGAACGCGCTTCATTGTGCGCTCGTGTTGGTTATCGGTGGCGTCATCCACGACGGGGCTGCTGGCACTTGATTTTGGATGAGGCGGTGCTTCTGTGCGAGCGGCGAGTCGTGGGAACCATCGTACCATGGCGCCAAGGCACCAAGGCACCAAGTCACAAAGGCACCAAGGCACCAAGGCACCATGGCACGAAGGCACCATGGCACGAAGGCACCAAGGCACCGTGGCACCGTGGCACCATGGCACCAAGGCACCAAGTCACCGTGGCACCATGGCACCAAGGCACCAAGTCACCGTGGCACCATGGCACCACGGCACCGTGGCACCATGGCGCCGTGGCACCAAGGCACCAAGGCACCATGGCACCAAGGCACCATGGCACCAAGGCACCATGGCACCGTGGCACCAAGGCACAGTGGCACCATGGCGCCAAGGCACCAAGGCACCATGGCACCAAGGAACCACGGCACCGTGGCACCGCGGCACCAAGGCACAGTGGTGGGACTTGAGAGGTGTAGTATAAGTGGGAGCCGAAAGGAGAAAGTGAAATACCACTACTTTTAACGTTATTTTACTTATTCCGTGAATCGGAAGCGGGCCGGTCCAGGCGGAAGACATTGTCAGGTGGTGAGTTTGGCTGGGGCGGCACATCTGTCAAACGATAACGCAGGTATCCTAAGATGTGCTCAACGAGAACGGAAATCTCGTGTGGAACAGAAGGCTAAAAGCTCGTTTGATTCTAATTTCCAGTATGAATACGAACTGTGAAAGCGTGGCCTAACGATCTTTTAGACCTTCGAAATTCAAAGCTAGAGGTGTCAGAAAAGTTACCACAGGGATAACTGGCTTGTGGCATCCAAGCGTTCATAGCGACGCTGCTTTTTGATCCTTCGATGTCGGCTCTTCCTATCATTGTGAAGCAAAATTCACCAAGTATTGGATTGTTCACCCACCAATAGGGAACGTGAGCTAGGTTTAGAACATCGTGAGACAGGTTAGTTTTACCCTACTGATGATAGTGTCGCAATAGTAATTCAACCTAGTACGAGAGGAACCGTTGATTCACATAATTAGTCATCGCGCTTGGTTGAAAAGCCAGTGGCGCGAAGCTATCGTGTGCTGGATTATGACTGTATGCCTCTAAGTTAGAATACGAGCTAAAAGCGACGCATGCGCCCGCCGTCCGCTTGCCGACCCACAGTAGGGGCCTCGGCTCCCAAGGGCACGTGTCGTTGGCTAAGCCACCGCGGCGGTGGCCGCCTTGAAGTACAAAGGTAAGTTTTTTCGCGCCAAAAATACTCAATGCTTTAGCCTAGGTTCGATCCCATGTCATTGGGGTAAAAGATAAGTTTAATGGAGCTTTAAGGCCAACATGACACATTGGAAGCTTTTAATCAAACTAGACACTTTTTCTTACTTATATTGTTAGCAAATGCCAACTACCTCTTTTTCGGAAATTGAATGTCAAATGTTGAAATTAACATCCAAATCCGCCTTATCACATGATTTTGATCTTCAAATACATTGTTTTTTATTCGATTTTTGAAAAAGTAGAATAGAATTTGTGTACCGAATTGGGGGTAAGTTTCAATTGAATGGGATAAAAGCTGTTTTTGTTGAAATCGGCTTGACCAAACCACCTTGCAGCAGTTTGTTCTTATAGATCTCGGAAAAATACGTGAGATAAAAAAAAAATTGCGTAAATCGGACATCCGAGCACAAAGTTATGACCATTTAAAGTTTTTCAAATATACAACTAATTTTTTTTTCCTTTACCTCCTAATTACTCTACTCAATTTTTATTTATGTGAAAAAGGCAAAAAAGCTTACATGATACCTCGACTAACATAATGCTTAACCGTTTATGTAGCATAAATAACAAGCTTCGGTTTCTCATTGTGTAAATTAAATCATCAAATGAAATTTCTTACTTGTCTGGTTATATTCCACTGCATTTCTCATAAAAATATTTCCTTACCCAAGGAACATTCATAGTTTTTCTATTTATTAGACAATGAAAATCATAATTTATTGAAGTTGGTGTTGTGTTTGGAATATAAATAACAGTTCTTTTTTGACAAATTTTGTGAGAGAACGTTACTTGTTTTCACTCATTCAAATACAATTAAAAATTGTATGGCGCATTCTAACGAACAAACACTACTATTTAATTTTAAAAATTCTCATGTCCAAACAACTAAATAAAGTATTAATCCAAAAGAGGTATAGGTAGACATAAGTTTGTTGTGATTGTACAAAAGTTTGATACTCAGGTGGATCTTATTGTATTATACATTGTGGATTTTGATGTGATTCCGGGCATGAACTGGTTATCCCCCTATCATGCAGTCTTAGATTATTAATCCAAGACAATTTCCTTAACCACATTTGTCATATACCAGATTGTGTGGTAGGGATTTATTAACCATGATTTGACAAGAATTATTTCATATGTTCGTACTAAAACAATTATTTCGAGTGGTTATGAGTCTTATCTCTCTTGTATTCATGATGCTAGTGTAGATAGTCCCTTGCTTGACTCTATTTATATAGACCGTGAGTTTCCTGATCTTTTCCCTATCTATTTCATAGTACTCATCCTAAGCATAATATTGACTTTTTTATTGATCTTGATATGGGCACCGAACGTATTTCTATGGCACCTTACCGTATCACTTCTACTAAGCTTAAGGAGCTGAATTCTTAGCTTCAGGATCTTATAGATAAGGGTCTTACTGGATTCATTATGTCTTTTTGGGATGATCTTCTCTTTTTCATGAAGAAAAGGGATGGTTCCTCGAATATGAGTATTGACTATATGAGGTTTAATAAGGTGATGGTGAAGAAAATGTATCATATGCCTCAAACTGATGATTTGTTTAACTAGCTTTATGGGGAAATGGTGTTCTTTAAGTTTGACTTTAGGTTTGGTTACCATTAATTATGGATTTTATGAACTGCATGTTTAGGCCTTATTTGGATCCATTCGTGATTGTGTTCATCGGTGATATCCTTATGTATTCAGGGAGTAGATACATGCTTAATTGTCGTAATTGTGGTTAGCTTTAAACGATTAAAGAAATTATGTGCACAATGTGTTCGATTTAACGCCCCAAAGAATCCAATTATAATTCTTTCAAGTTTAGGGGTTGTGATCACACATTCTGGGCTTTAATAAAATGTTTAGAATGTTGTTATGCCTTGTCGAAATAGGGGATTAGAGGTAAAAATTGCATTTTGAAGTACTATGCAGAAACTATCAAAATTGATCTCAGGTTCGGGACCGCGATTGCATAATGCAATCCCGGTCAAATCCCCACGATTACCATTCCTTAGGGTTGATTCTGGTAGACATAAAAATGTCTGCCAATACTTAGCTACCCCCGAGATCTTCTATAAAACCACCTCATGAACTTATACGTTTGTTCTAGAATATTTCTGTGTGATAACACTAATGTTGGCATAAGCTGCATTGTTTATAGGTTCTCAGACTAAACAATGGGAGATTTTGACAGAACTCGATTCATGGCCGCCCAATGCCAACACTCCTACTACGATGTCATTGTATGAAAAATATTTCTTGTCAAATCAATTATATTCATCGGATTAGGTGAATTTTTGGTGACCTCTAATGCATTGAGTCGAGCAAAAATCCTTCAAAGTGCCTTGGATATGTCATTGTTTTCAGTCCCAACATCAATATTCTATATTCTTTCTTGTATGAGACGTCTCAAAAATAATATAAAAGAAAACATAGATCTCTCAAATTTCACACCTTTGGTTGGATCCTTCGGAATTTATATATAACCCTATTACCAACAACCTTTCAGAAGTAAAATGTAGGACAAAAAAATTTATCAATACCCGGACAAATTGGGCTTGACGAGTCAGGGAAAAGGCACCAATTTTCGTAAATAAAAGAATTTTTCAATTCCCCTCATCTTGGTTTTCCTTATTGATGTTGGAAATCAAGAAACACAAAAAATGGAGTGTTTTCTTATAATACCTCAATTCTCAAACGGTTGAATTTTCTTCCTATTTTTATTTTCAATTTTTTGGCTATGTAGCTTAATAATGAAAAAATGATTTTTTGAGTTTTTTTATTGTTGAAACTCTCAAGGTCATCAAGAACGGAACCTTGATAGAACTATTCTGATACCACTTGATAAGAATCGGGTCACTTGAATAAATAAGAAAATAATGTGAAAGTAAAAATACTAAGATTAAAGATAGAAGTAATTTCTGAATAAAATCCCCAATTTTGAGATTAAATGTTAAGAACCCTAATTGATCTTAGTATTCAAAATTATCACATTAAGACTAATTATGATACTAATAAAGTTAATTTAAGAACTTAGACCAAAAGTGATCTAGACCCCTATTTTGAAGAAACTAAAGACAATAATTAATATAAGACTAATCACCTTCTTTAATTAACTTTAGTAAAAATCAAATATATCAAATTAAGAATTAATTTTACCTCCTAAAGAATCGTTCTTATAAGGTTGCAAGATAAATTCCAAATAACCACACACAAAGGTGTAAAGAAGAGAAACTCTCAAATAATTAGAATGTCGTCTAATTGAAAATAACAAAATTCATCTCTATATATAGGGGAAAACCCTATTCTAAATAGCATGAGATTCGAATTATACTTTTATGAAAATAAATAAATTTAGAAAATTTTAAACTAGAAAACTGCTAAAATAAGAAAGCTTTAAACTAGGAAATTTTAGAGTAAGTAATGTTTAAACTAAGAAACTTTAAACTAGAAAAGTAAATTTTTTTGAATTTATTCAAAACTCATATTGCCCAATCTTCTTTCTTTGTTCTTGAACTTGAAACATGAAATATGTGTAACACGTAACCATGCTTCTCCTTAATTCTTGGACTCAGTCTTGGACTCTTACTCGATTTAAGCATCTCCTTAATTCACATTAAAGCCCGCCAATTTTAATGCAAGTGGTTATCCTAAATTCTATGAATACGATAGGTTCTTTGGTCGTGATAAATTTTCGTCCTTCTCCCTTGGGAAAATCATGTGTTAATGTATTATATACATATACTAGGGTACTTGGCCGTACTCCGCGTGTGCCAGTTGTACTGTACTGGCATGACCCAAAAAAGAGGGTCATGATGGCACTTGTCGCGGCGTACCTTGTCAAGTAATCCTATCGCCCAAACTGATACAATAAGAGGGAAAGATAGAAATATCCCAAGGTAAGGCTTCTAGAAAGAATCCAAACCATACAAGTAATCGTGACAATGCAGAAAGAACTTATCCAAAGTACCAATCATGATGAAAACCAGGTGTCAATAGTGTAAGAACTACTAATATAATCTAGGAGTCAAATATGTCAGAAAAATAGCCACAAAGGAATAATATCTGTCTTCAAATACTACTAATGACATAATTACCATAGAAAGATAGAGGTGAACTCTTGACGAATGAATGTCCAACCACTACCTTGGAAGTTCCAACAATCGCCTGAGTCAAGCAAGCTGAGGCGCACACGAGCTACGACCTACACCAAAAGGGCGCAGTAGGCATAAGTACGGTCCACTTGTACATAGTAGGTATCATAGGACGATCAGGAAAAGTAGAAAATAAAGCATACAAGATATATACGAAGGGCACATCATCTACAATCAGAAAATATCCCACAAGAGTAGTCCACACCGCTTGTACTAACAGTTCTATAATATCCATATATAATACAACAACACACAAAATAGGGATATAAATATACACAGTACCACATACAAGTAGAACAAAAGAGGGATATGTGTAATCAATATCATCAAGTACAATTAAAGAAAGATAGAACAATTAGACATTAACAACCAAGATATAGAACAAATAGGCAGATGAAAAGTCAATATGGCAATTCAAACACAACATAAACACAACAAAGTGGGTCCAATGTATTTGATGATGATGATGCATGATTTTGGCACTCATCCTTGAAATTTGGGTTAAAATCAAGAATTGGAGTTCTTTGGAAGGTCAAATGGATGAAAAACTAATAAATATAAGATTAAAATATTATTCAAGTAAAAAGGAATGAAATTGGGGTTTAAAATCAATCTAGACTTCAACGAGGTGCCCGAGATTCGTTTGGAGTCCGATATACGCAAACGAACTATGTAACTAGACTAAGTTCAATGCTCTATACCTAATGGGGATATTATAGTTTCAAAAAAATATCGTTTTCACAAAGTTGACCCCCGAAATCATAATTTTTCAAACCTAGGATCGAAATGATAGTTAAAATCCGTAAACTTACACCAAACATGATACCACCCTAAGATTAATATTTTGGATCTGCTAGCAAAGTCGAATTTTCCATCTGAGATCGTTTCGACGAAATGTGGGTTTCACACCCTTATTTCCAATTTTCTAATATTTCAATCAATAGGTCAAAATGAGCTCAGGTACATTGGGACCCAAACAAAAGGTCTACCTATGTTAAAATTGATATTAAGGAGTTGTTGTCACAATTCGATCAGCCATCCATCGAACAGATCAAAAGATATCCATTTAATTCCAAAATAAGGCTCACGAAGCCATCAAAAATCACAATATCGCATAAATGATACTAAAATGCATCGGGAACCATGCCAATCATCCCCACACCCAAGAAATACCATAATGCAACTACGGGGAGGGGAAAAATAGTCAAATCACCCAATCACAAATTTCACATATTTCATCAATTTTTTTAGGTCTTTAGATCATCCACTACTGAAATTCTAGTTCATCCTTGAACTAAGATAAGGAAATACCAAAATCAATGAAGAGCTAGGGATAGGAATTACGCATACTAGACTTAACCTCCTAAGTAGACGCATCTACAGGTCAATTTCATTACTAGACTTTAAGAACAAGGATAACTCTAGAGCGAAACCGCCTAACATTCCTAGACAAAATGGAGACGAACTTCTCAACAAAGGACAACTGCTTATCTAACTGAACTGGATCCCAACGAATGACATGAGACTTATCAGGAATATAGCGACGAAGCATAAAAATATGAAAAATTGGATGAACAACTGATAGATCAGGGGGAATGCCAACTCATGAGCCACATCACCAACAATCTGAAGAATCTCAAATGGACCAATTTACCTCAGACTAAGCTTACCCTCTTCCCAAACCTCATCACACTCTTCATGGGTAAAACTTGAAGGAAAACACAATCACCAACACTAAATCTCAAGGCAAGAAATCTACGATCAGCATAGCACTTCTGCATACAGTAAGCTGCTCTAAGTCTATCCTGAATGACCTGGACTCTATCCAAAGACTCACAAAGCAAGTTCGTACCTCAAGGTCTAACCTCATAAACTTCAAACCAACCAACTGGAGAACGCAACGTCTATCATATAATGCCTCAAATGGTGCCATACCAATATTACAATGGTAGTTATTATTATATGCAAACTCTGCTAAAGCCAAATATTTCTCCCACTGGCCACCGAAATCCATCACACAAGCGTGGGGAATATCCTCCAAAACCTGAATAGTCTTTTCTGACTAACCATCAGCCTGGAGTGAAATATAGTGCTAAAATCAACTCGAGTACCTAACTCATCCTAAAAAGTCTTTCAAAAGTGAGATATGAACATTGAACCTCGATCTAAAATCATGGGCATTGGCACACCATGAAGATGAAAAATATCACAAATTTAGATAGGGCCAACCTCTCAACACTGAATGAGACCTAAATCGAAATAAAATGAGCTGACTTGGTCAATCGATCCATGATGACCCTAACACTTTCAAAACCATAAGACGTACGAGGCAAACCAATCATAAAGTATATAGTGACCTATTCCCACTTCCACTCAAGAATAGGTATCCTCTGAAGCAATCCACCAGGCCTTATTTGCTCAGCCTTCTTCTGCTAACATGAGCCATACAATCTGCCATATCTCCACTCATACCACTCCACCAGTAATGCTACCTCAATTTATGATATATCTTAGTCACACTTGACAGATAGAATATCTGAAACAATGGGCACCATCTCAAATCAACCTAATCTAGTCGCCCACTCTCGGCACACAAACTCAGCCTCTAATACGCAAAACTCCATCTGAATCAACTGAGGCTTCCTTAACCTCCCTACTCAATACCTTATCTCGAACCAACCTCAATTCAACATCATTAAACTGATGAGCTCGAATCTTCTCCATCAAATAAGATCTAGCATCCATAAATGCCAAAACACACCCCGGGGTTGAAATATCAAGCCTAACCATCTGGTTAGATAAAGACTGACGCTTTAAGGTCAAAGGCCTCTCCTAGGTAAAACTATGCACCAAACTACCCATGTTAGTCGACTTCCTGCTCTGAAAATTCACTATCACATTAACCTTGCTCGGATGTTAGAGAATAGTCAAGTCATAATCCTTAAGCAACTCAAGCCAACGATGCTGCCTCATATTAAGATCCCTATGAGTAAAGAAGTACTGAAGGCTATGATGATCTGAGAAGATCTCACAATGGACTCCATACAAGTAGTGCCTCCAAAACTTTAAGAAAAACACAACTGCGCATAACTCAAAATCATGGGTAGGATAATACCTCTCATGAGGCTTCAACTGGCGATACACATATGCAATTACCTTTCCCTTTCTGCATTAATAGAAGAGAAACCCTCGACAAAACGACGATAATATTTGGCCAAGCCAACAAAACTCTACATCTCAATAGGCGAAGTAGGTCAACCAATCCAAACCACTATAACCTAGGCTGGATCAACCATTATACCTTCCTTAGTCACCACATGACCCAAGAAAGAAATAGACTCCAACCAAAACTCACACTAAAAGAACTTAGCATACAACTTCTCATCCATCAATCTCTGAAGCAAAATCCACAAATGCTCATCATGCTCAACCTCACTCTTGGAATACACCAAGATATCATCTATAAACATAATAATAAAGGAGTGGAGATACGGTTAAAATACCCAATTCATCAACTTCATGAACGTAGAAGGGGCATTAGTCAACCCAAAGGACATGACCAAGAAATCATAATGACCATATCGAGTCCAAAAAGCTCTCTTTAGAATATCTGAAGCTCTAATCCTCAACTGGATAACTAGACCTCAAATAAATCTTCAAAAATACTATAGCATCCTAAAGCTTATCAAACAAATGATAAATGAGAAGAAAAGGACACTTATTCTTAACCATCACCTTATTCAACTGTCGATAATCAATATGAATCAGCATAGACCCATCCATTACAAATAGGACAGGCGCACCCTAAGGTGAAACATTAAGTCAGATAAATCACTTCTCAACAACCCCTGCACCGATCCTTCAGTTTCTTCAACTCTATTGGGCCCATCCTATATGGAGGAATAGAAATAGGCTTGGTGCCCACTCAACATCAATATCAAAATTAATAACTTGATCCGGTGGCATATCCGCCAAGTTCGTAGGGAACACATCCATAAACTTATAGACAACACAGACAGAATCCAAAGAAGGAGGCAAAACAACACTGGTGTCATGAATTTGAGCCAAGAAAGATAAACATCTCAACCAATTTACAAACTTGAACATAAGATATAATCCTCTTAGGACCTAAATGAATTTCCCCTTCCAAGCAATCCTTGGCACATCCGGCGAAGCTAAAGTCATGATCTTAGCAAAATAATCTAAGACAACATGATAAGGAGCCAACAAATTCATGCCCAAAATAACATCAAAATCACAACATGCAACAGAAAAAAGTCTACAAAAATCTCACGCCTGGCAAAAGTCACAACAGAAGATCAGTACACCCGATCCACCTCTAAAGAATCACCTATCATGGTAGATACACGAATAGAAATGGCAAGAGGCTCACTAACAAAATCGAAACCTGAAGCAAAATAAATAAAAATATAGGAGAAAATTCAATCCAATATCAAATAATATAGATACATGTCGAAAAGAAATAAGGATGATACTTGTGATCACAACATTCTAAACCCCTGCCTTCTGGCTGGCTGGTATAGCATAACATTGACCATGACCACCAGCTGTCTGGGTAGCACTACGACCACCAACTACCTGAGTGACCCGATGGCCACCCCTATGAGTTTCACTACCTCTGCCCCTCGCACATCTGGTAGCATCTCTAACTTTCACAAATAAAATAGGAGTAGCCCAAATCACCCAACGGGGACAGTCCCTCGACAATAGCCAATCTCATCACACACTAGCAACCTCTATGGCTAGTCTCAACAAGAAAAGGTACAACTAAGCATGAACGGCCAACTTAAACTACTGAACTAGAAAATCCACCACCTAATCTCTGTAAAGTCGCCTATACTGGCCTACCATGGTATCTACGAACACCTCTAAAATCTCTTCTTCGAGGAGTCTAACTCCTGAACTCACCAAAACATCGTGTCTTCTTGATTCCTCCCCGAAATACACTAAGAATACCCTTTGTCATTTTAGCATTATCCATTATACTCTAGAAAAAAGCCCCAAACACAACCATCTGAGATATAAACAACTAAAAAGAAACATCCAAACCTTTTACAAACTTCCAAATATTCTCAAACTTGGTGGAAATGCTACCATGGGAATATCTGAACAGGGCATTGAAGTATGCCACATACTCAGCAATTGTTATGGGGACCTACTTTAAATTATCAAACTCGTCACACATTCGATCCCTCAAACTAAAATGCACGAATCTCTCCAGAAAGGCATCAACAAATTGACCCTATGAAAACTCAGGAGCATCAATAGGCCTACAACCGACAAATGATCTCCACCAATCTATCGCAGCATCTCTCAATTGATAGGCCATATAAGCAATACCATCCGTGCAAAAAGAGTGAAACATAACTCAGAACACAAGGTATGAAAGAACTTCGCATGATAAAGAATAAAATGAGGAAAGTTTCCTAAAGATGTCCTGTAGCCTCTCAAAAATAAATACGAACGTCTATGTACTGATCCGCGAGACTCTATTGGACATCTCATTCTTACACTGTTGACACCAATGAAAACTGATTGCTTTGATACCAATTTTTCATGACTCAAAAAAGGGGTCATGATGGCATAGTTATTCAAAAGTAGTGGTATAGAATGTGTATATCTTACCCTTCCTAGACCCCACTATGTGGGAATACATTGGGTTTGTTGTTGTTGTTATTGTTGATGGCACTTGTCAGGGCATAGCTTGACAAGCAAGTCTATCACCCAAACTGATAGAAAAAAAGGAAAAGACAGAAACATTCCAAAGTAAGGCTTCTAAAATGAAGCCAAACCACAAAAGTAATCATGACAATGAAGAAAGAACTTATCCAAAGTACCAATCATGCCCAAAACCAAGTGTCAATAGTGTAAGAACTACTAATACAATTCAGGAGTCAAATACATCAGAAAAATAACCACAAAGAAATAATATCTGTCTTCAAATACTAATAAATACATAACTACTATAGAAAGATAAAGTTGAACTCCGGATGCATAAATGTCCAATCGCTACCTTGGAAGCTCCAACAATCGCCCGAGTCAAGCAAACTGAGGTGCACTCGAGCTAGGACCTGTACCGAAAGGGCGCAGTAGGCATAAGTATGATCCACTTGTACTTAGTAAGTATCATAGATCGACCGTACAAAGTAGTAAATAAAGCATATAAAATATATACTAAGGGCATATCACCTGCAATCAGAAAATGTCCCACAATGGTAGCCCACACTGTTTGTACTAAAAGTTCAATAATATCCATATATAATGCAACAACACACAAAATAGAGATATAAATATGCATAGTATCACATACAAGTAGAAAAAAATAGAGACATGTATAATCAAGTTCAACAAGTACAATTAAAGAAAGATAGAATAGTTAGACATTAACAAGTCAAGATATAGAATAAATAGGCAGATGAGAAGTCAATATGGAAATTCAAACATAAAATAAACACAATAAAGCGGGTTCAATGTATATGATGATGATGATGCATGGTATTGGTACACATCCTTGAGTTTAACACACAGCTTTAAGTTTGGCACACAACATCAAGTTTGGCATAGAGCCTCAAGTTTGGCACATAGCCGCAAGTTTGGCACACATCCTTAATTTTGACACACAACCTCAAGTTTGGCATACATCCTCAAGATCACCAATATCCACAACTCTTCTCCAGTATGATCCTTCATCCTTCAGATATGGTCAATAAAATCAAATATCAGATACCAATATACATTATTCAAGTGTTTTTAGTATTTTCAAAGCACATACATAACATAAGATATAAATCAAGTACACATACATGACAATGAGTATATATAAATCAATAAAACAAACAAGTAAAATGATACATAAGATGACATGAGAATGACGATTTAATGTTCATAATCATTCAAAATGAGTATTTACACATCCAATCCACATGATGTATTTTCATAAACAACCATAATGTTATAATTCCACAACCACGTGAGCCAATATCGACTCATTACTTCTGTTTCATCCATGAATTTCCACATGTCTCATATGCCAATAAGTATGGATATATCACAATATACCAATGAAACCACATTATGCATTTCAATAACATAATATAATTATTCACATGTAATCATGGCTATCAAACAACACCACATAGGACCCCACATGACACACATATCACATCATATCTCAATTTCAACAATTATATCACATATAGGCCCCCACATAGGCACAATGCATAGATAGAAATTTTTCATGATTAATTCCTACCCTTGACATGCATTTTATACCATCATTTACTATCCAGCTCATTCTGAAAGAGTTAAGCCATAACCTACCTCAAAAGTTGAAATACCACAATCAAGACTTTACTTTTAAATCCTTAATCCTCACGAACATCCCCAAAATTCACTAAAAAATATCAAATATAAAATATACGCGTCAAACAAAGCCAACGGTATCCATATTGAATACTTATAGTTCGGGATAAAAATGAACCCTCGAAATGGATTTTTGAAAAAAAGGGGGCAAAATCATAACTTCACTTCAAAAATGTGTTCCCCATATTTTTAGAAAACCACATCTGAAAAATTGAGTTAAAAACGAGGTTCAAATAGAAGAAAAATCATTTTTGGGCTTTACCAGGTAGAATCTTTGAAATTCGAGTTAGAATAAAGAATCAGATTTATTTTGTAGGTTAGATCGATGAAAAAAATAATAATTATAAGATAAAAACACTATTCAAGTGAAAATGAGTAAAATTAAGGTTTAAAATCAAGCTCTAAGATTTTTGGGGTCTGGAGAAATTAATCAAGAAATTACTAAGAAAAGGATAAAATCTTATTTTAAATCCATAATAGAATCAAGAAATAAGTGTTAACCTAGCTTTCAAAGCTCCCACAAGTTCACTTTTAAGCTCCCGCACAATTTTAAGGTTTAACTCCCAAGAGGCAAGAAGAAAGAATGAGCAAAATATGCTAAAAACTGCCATTTATTATTGCAGATTTTTCTGCACAGCTATTGCTAAAAAGCTAGATTTTTTTAAGTCAATCCGAACTTCGATAAAGTGTCCAAGATTCATTCGGAGTCCGATATATTTAAACGAACTATGTAACCATACTAAATTTGATGCTCTGGACTCAATGACGATAACATATTTTCAAAAAAATGTCGTTTTCACAAAGTTGGCCCGCAAAACTCAAAATCATAATTTTTTAAATCGAGGGTCGAAATGATATTTAAAAGCCATAAAATTGTACCAAATATGTTAACACCATAAAATATATATTTTGGATCTACTGGAGAAGTCGAATTTTTCATCCAAGGTCGTTTCAACCAAATGTGGGGGCCCACACTCTTAGTTCCAATTTTCCAACTTTCCAACCAATAGGTCGAAATGAGCTCGGGTGCACCAGGGCCCGAACAAAAGGTCTACCTAGCCTAAAATCAATATTGTCGATGATGTTGGCGTAGTCCGCTCAGCCATCCATTGCACGTTTCAAAAGATATCCATATAAGTCCAAAATAAGGCTTTTAAAGCCATCAAAAATCACAATACTGCATAAATGATACAAAAAGCATCGAAAACCATGTCAATCACCCCCACACCCCAGAAATACCATAATGCAACTACAGAAAGGGATAAAATTGTCAAATCATACAAATTCATAAATTTACATATTTCATCAACTTTTTAGGTCGTTACATCATCCACCACTAAAAATCTAGTTCGTCCTCGAACTATGACAAAGAAATACCTAAATAAATGAAGAGCTGGGGATAGGAATTACGCATGCTAGCCTCAACCTCCGAAGTAGCCTCATCTACAGGTCGATGTCATCACTAAACTTTAACCAAAGGAATAACTCAAGAGCACAATCGCCTAACATTCCTAGTTAAAATGGAGACCAACTCCTCAACAAAGGAAAACCACTCATCTAACTAAACCGACTTCCAGAGAATAACACGAGACTCATCAAGAATTTAGTGACGAAGCATAGAAACATGAAAAATTAGATGAAGAACTGATAGATCAGCGGGCAATGCCAACTCATAAGCCACATCACCAATAGCCCGAAGAATCTCAAATGGCCCAATATACCTGGGGTTAAGCTTACCCCTCTTCCCAAAACTCATCACGCCCTTCATAGGTGAAACTCGAAGTAAATCACGATCACCAACACCAAATCTCAAGGTACAAAGTCAATGATCAGCGTAGCACTTCTGCCTACTATAATTTGCTCTAATTCTATCCTAAATGACCCAAACTCTATCCAAAAACTCATGAAGAAATTTCGTACCTCGAGGTCTAACCTCAAAAACATTAAATCAACCAACTGGAGAGCGATAATGGCTACTATACAATACCTCAAATGAAGCCATACTAAAATTGGGATGGTAGTTATTATTATATGTAAACTATTCTAAAGCCAAATGCTGCTCACACTGGCCACCAAAATCCATCACACAAGCACGGAGCATATCCTCCAAAACCTGAATAGGCTGTTCTGATTGACCGTCAGTCTGGGGGTGAAACATCATGCTAAGATCAACTCGAGTACCCAACTTATCCTAAAAAGTCTTTCAAAAGTGTGATGTGAACACAAGACCTCAATCTGAAATAATGGACACCTGCACATCATCAAGACGCATAATCTCACAAATGTAGATACGGGTTAACATCTCAACACTGAATAAGACTTGAACAAGAATAAAAAGAGTTGACTTGGTCAATTGATCCACGATGACCCAAATACTGTTAGAACAATGAGATGTACGAGGCAAACCAATCACAAAGTCTAAGGTGATCTGTTCCCACTTCTACTCAGCAATGGGTAATCTCTGAAGCAACCCCCCAGGCCTCATATACTCGGCCTTCACCTACTGATAACATAGATAATGAACCATAAAATCTACCATATTTGATCTCATACCACCCTACTAGTAATGCTGCCTCAATTCACGATACATCTTAGTTACACTTGGATGGATAGAACATCTAAAACAATGGGCCTCCTAAACTACTTAAGCCTTGCTCGGAGGATAGAGAATAGTCCAATCATAATCCTTAAGCAACTCAAGCCAATGACCCTACCTTATATTAAGATATTGATGAGTAAAGAAGTACTGAAGGCTACAATGATCTAATAAAATTTCACAACGAACTCCATACAAGTAGTGTCCCCACAACTTCAAGCCAAACACAACTGTGCACAAATCCAAATCATGGGTAGGATAATTCCTCTTACGAGGCTTCAATTAATGAGATGCATATGCAATCACCTTGTCATTTTGTATCAACATAGCACCCAATCCAACACCTAAAGCATTACAATACATGATAAAGCCCATGTCCTCCTTGGAAAAAGCCAATATAGGAGCTGCAATAAAAAAATCCTTAAGTTTTGGAAGCTCGCCTCACAAGCATCAGACCATTGAAAGGAAATCATCTTCTAAGTCAACTTAGTCAAAGGAGTCGTAATAGAAGATAAACCCTCAATAAAATAACGATAATACCCAGCCAAGCCAACAAAACTCTGAATCTCGATAGGTGAAGTAGCTTTAGCCCAATTGCAAACCATTGAAACCTTGGCTGGATCAACTATAATACCTTCCTTGGTCACCACATGACACAAGAAAGAAACATACTCCATCCAAAACTCACACTTAAAGAACTTAGCATACAACTTCTCATCCCTCAATGTTTGAAGCATAATCCATCAATTCTCTTCATGCTCAACCTCACTCTTGAAATACACCAAGATATCATCTATTAACATAATAATAAAGGAGTTGAAATACTATTTAAATACCCAATTCATCAACTCCATGAATGTAGCAGGGGCATTAGTCAACCCTAAGGTCATGACCAAGAAATCATAATGACCATATTCAGTCCAAAAAGTTGTCTTCGAAATATTCAAAGCTCTAATCCTTAATTGGTGATAACCGAACCTCAAATTAATCTTTCAGAACACCGCAACATCTTGAAGTTGATCAAACAAATCATCAACACGAGAAAGAGGACACTTATTCTTAACCGTCATCTTGTTCAATTGTCGATAATAAATACACATCTACATAGACCCATTATTTTATTTACAAATAGACAGGTGCACCCCAAGGTGAAACACTAAGTCGGATAAATTCCTTCTCTAATGACCCTTGTAACTGATCCTTCAGTTCCTTCAACTTTGTTGGGGCCATCCTATAAGGAAGAATAGAATGGGATTGGTGCCCGCTCAACATCAATAGCCAAATCAATATCTCAATCTAGAGGCATATAAACTAAGTCCATAGGGAACATATCCATAAACTCACGGACAATACGGACAGAATCCAAGAAAAGAGACAAAACAACACTGGTAACAAATATAATCCAAGTAATATAAACAACCTCTCTCAATGAATTTACAATCCTAAACATAAGATATAAACCTCTTAGGACCCGAATGAAGTGCACCCTTCCAAGCTATCCTTGGCATACCCGGCGAAGCTAAAGTCACAGTCTTTGCAAAATAATCTAAGACAGCATAGTAAGGAGCAAACTAATTCATGCTCAAGATAATATCTAAATCGACAATATCTAACATAAGCAAGCCTACCAAAGTCTCGCGCTCGGCAAAAGTAATAACACAAGATCGGTACACCCGATCCACCACTAAAGAATAACCTACTGGGATAGATACATAAATAGGCATGGCAAGAGGCTCACTAACAAAATCAAAATCCAAAGCAAAATACACAGACATATTGGAGAAAGTCGATCCAAGATCAAATAATACAGATGCAGTTCCAATAAAAATAAGGACGATACATGTGATCATAGCATTAGAAGCTTCTACCTTCGGTCTGGCTGATATAGCATAACATTAACCACGACCACCAGCTTCTTAGGTAATACCACGACCACCAATTTCCTGAGTAGCCCCATGGCCACCCCTATGAACTCTACTACCTCTTCCCCTTGTACCTCTGGTAGCACCTGTACCCCTCACAAATGAACTAGGAGTAACCTGAATCACCCAACAGGGACAGTCCCTTGATAATGGATAATCTCATCACACATATAGCGACTTCTATGGCTAGTATCAACATGAGAAGGTAGAACAGATCCCAAACGGCCACTCTAAAATTCTAAACTGGAAAATCCACCACCTGAACTCTATAAGGCTCCCTGCACAGTCCTATCATAGTATCTATGAGCACCTCTAAAATCTCTTCCTCGAGAGGTCTAACTCCTAAAATCACCAATATATCACACCTTCTTGGTTCCTCCCTATGATGTACTAAGAATACCCTCTGTCATTTTAGCATGATCTACTATACTCTAGAAAAAAGCCCCAAACACAACCATCTGAGATGTAGCTAACTAAAGAGAAACATCCAAACCCTGTATAAACTTCCAAATCTTCTCAAACTTAATGGAAATGTTATCATGGGAATATCTGGACAGGGCGTGGAAGCATGCCTCATACTCAGTAAATTTCATGGGGCCCTACTTTAAATGATCAAACTCGTCACGCACCTGATCTCTCAAACTGAAAGGAAAAAATCTCTATAGAAAGGCATAAACAAACTAATCCCATACAACTTAGGAGCATTAACAACCCTACAACTGAAAAATGATCTCCACTAATCTCTCGCAACATCTCTCAACTAATAGGCCGTATAAGCAACACCATTCGCGTAAAAAAATCTAAACATAACTCAAAAGACAAGGTATAAAAGAACTTCGCATGATAAAAAATAAAATAAGAAAAGTTTACTAAAGACATCTTATAGCCTCTCGAAGATAGATACCGATATGTACGTATCGATCCACAAGACTCTATTAATATTCCGTTCTTACATTGTTGAGTCTAATGAAACCTAGCTGCTCTGATACCAATTTTTCATGACCAAAAAAGAGGGCCATGATGGCATTTGTTGTGACGTACCTTAACAAGTAAGCCTATAACCCAAGCTAATACAAAAAGGAAAAGACAGAAAAATCCTAAGGTAAGTCTTCTAGAATGAAGCCAAACCATACAAGTAATCATTAAAATGCAGAACGAACTTATCCAAAGTACCAATCATGCCCAAAACCAGGTGTTAATAGTGTAAGAACTACTAATACAATCCAGGAGTCAAATACATCATAAGAATAACCACACATGAATAATATATGTCTTCGAATACTAATAAAGACATAACTACTATAGAAAGATAGAGGTGAACTTCAGACGCATGAATGTCCAACTGTTACCTTGGAATCTCCAACAATCGGCCGAGTCAAGCAAGCTCAGCCGCACTTAAGCTAGGACATGCACTGAAAGGGCGCAGAAGGAATAAGTATGGTCCACTTGTACTCAGTAGGTATCATAGGCTGACCAAGCAAAGTAGTAAATAAAGCATAAAAAATATATATTAAGGGTACATCACCTGCAATCAGAAAATATCCCACAACGATAGCCCACACTGCTTGTACTAATAATTTTATAATATCCATATATAATACAACAACACATAAAATAGGGATATAAATATACACAATATTGAATACAAGTAGAACAAAAGAGGGATATATATAATCAAGATCATTAAGTACAATTAAAAAGAGATAGAATAGTTAGACATTAACAAGTCAAGATATAAAACAAATAGGCAGATGACAAGTCAATATGGCAATTCAAACACAAAATAAAGACAATAAAGCAGGTGTAATGTATATCATGATAATGATGATGATGATAATGATGCATGGTATTGGCACACAGCCTCAAGTTTGGAACACAGCCTCAAGTTTGGCACACATCCTCAAGATCACCAATATCCACAACTCTTCTTCGGCATGATCCTTCGGATATAGTCCATAAAATTCAATATTCAATACCAAGATCCAGTATTCCAGTGTTTTCAACATTTTCAAAGAACATATATAACATAAGACATAAATCTAGTACACATACATGACAATAAGTTTATCTTTAATATATTGAAAGTGTGAAGGGTCTTAGAAATATTTTTTGAACTTTTTTACCCTTCATTAAAATAATTCACTTTAGACAAAATCGTCTTTTTACCTTTTTCCTATTATTTTAATAATCTTAAATATTGACTATATTACCCAAAAAAAAAACCTCTCCTCACACAAATAAAATTCCTTTTCCACCATCTAAAAAACTAACCATATTTAGAAACTAAAAATATAAACACAAAAAGAAATTTCATCTCCAACGTGAAAACCTAAAAATAGTAATAAAACCCACCCATCTCACCCCACCCCCCACCCCCACCCCACACTCACAAAAGAAAAATAGTAATTAAAAGAAAAACCACCCCCAACGTGAAACTGAATAAATAATACAATAATAAGAAATTAGTCATTAAATAAAACACCCCCAACGTGAAACCATAAAAAAGTAATAGTAAAAAAAACTCTATGCTTTCCCAACTTGATTTTAGCATAATCTTTTTCATGCAAAATATGATTAAAAAAATCCAAAAATCGACAAATAACAATTCCTATTCCATGTAAAATAGACTTTAACATACCTTTTACCGACTTCTATGAAAGCCATGCTAATTTATTTTTTTTACCATTCTCACCATACTTTTCTTTCATCAACAGTTTTTCTCAATTTTGTCTCTTCTGCATGTTCTCTTCTCTGATTCTCTTCTCTAGGTTCTTTTTGTCAACTCTCTTTAGACTATTTGTCATAGAATCTTTCGCTTTTTTTTTGTAATGATTATTGCTTGCTTATTAATGATTTAAACACAATATTAATTGTTATGCCAATAATATTTCTTATATTCTTCATTTATCTAATTTGTGTTATTAGTTGAATTTATATTTAAAATTGATTTAACTTGTATTCTTTGTTGGATCGATTAATAAGTAGTACTCTTCCTCGATTAAATATACGAAAATGACTCACATATTCAGGTACAATTATCTACTGAACTCATCAATTTTTTCCTTCTAAATCATGTGTTGTTGCTTTTATAATTTGTTTTTTTAGGCTACTATTGCAATGGACGCAAGAGAAAGAGGTATTACATGACAAATACAAAAGTGATGGTCCATCAACCACTTGAAACTTTTGGTGGTAAAATATATATGTGCTTACACTAAAATAGATGTTTATGTTTGCATTGTTATATTAAAGTGTCAAAAATATTTGAAAAGTGATTTGAACTTTTTATACTTCATTACAAATCTTCGCAATAGATAAAATTATTTAATTTTAAATAATCAAACATTACACATGCGAGGTATGTGCAGTTAAACTAGTATAAATCAATAAAATGAACAAGTGAAATGATGTGCATGATGACATGAGAATGACGATGCAATGTTCACAATCATTCAAAATGACTATTTTCACAATCAATCCACATGATGTATTTCCACAACCAATCCACATGATGTATTTTCACAACCAACCACAATATTATAATTCCACAACCACGTGGGCCAATATCCACTTATTACTTCCGTTTCATCCATTATTTCCACATGTCTCATATACCAATAAGTATGGATATATCACAATATACCAATGAAATAACGTTAGGCATTTCAACAACACAATAAAGTTATTCACATGCATTCAAGGATATCAACACCATATAGGACCCCACACAGTCACACATATCACATCATATCTTAATTTTAATAATTACTTTACATATAGGCCCCCACATGGGCAGAACACATAGATATCCATTTTTATGATTAATTCCCACCCTTAACATGCATTTTATACATTATTTACTACTCAATCCAGTCTGAAAGAGTTAATCCATAACCTATCTCAAAAGCCAAAATACTGCAGTCAAGACTTTACTTTTAAATCCTTAAGCCTCGCGAACGGTCCCAAAATTCACTAAATATATCAAATATGAATCTATGCATCAAAACAAAGCCAAGGAATCCATATTGACTACTTTTGATTCGAAATCAAAACGAACCCCGAAATGAGTTTTTTAAAAAAGAAGGGAAAAATCGTAACTTTACTTCAAAAATATGTTCACTATATTTTTAGGAACCCACAGCTGAAAACTCAAGTCAAATTGAGTCAAAAATGAGGTTCAAATCGAAGAAAAAATATTTTTGAGCTTTATCGGGTAAAACTTTTAAAATTTGGGTTAAAATCAAGAAACGGATTTCTTTTGAAGGTTAAATCGATGAAAAACTAATAAAAGATTAAAACACTATTCAAGTGAAAATGAGTAAAATTAAGGTTTAAAATCAAGCCCTAAGAGTTTTTGGGTCTTGAGACATTAATCAAGAAATTACTAATAAAATGATGAAATCTTACCTTAAATCCATAATAGAATCATGAAATAGGTGATAATCTAGCTTCCCAAGCTCCACAAGTTCACTTTTAAGATCTCACAGAATTTTAGGGTTTAACTCCCAAAAGGAAAGATAAAAAATGAGCAAAATAGGTCAAAAACTGCTACTTATTATTGCATATTTTTCTGCATAGCTATTGCTAAAAAGCTAGGCTTTTTTAAAGTCAATCCGAACTTCGGTGGGGAGTCTGAAATCCATTCGGAGTTCGATATACGCAAATGAACTATGTAACCATACTAAATTTAATACTCCGGACACAATGGCGATATTAGATTTTCAAAAAAAATGTTGTTTTCACAAATTGGACACCTGAAACTCGAAATTACAAATTTTTAAATCGAGAGTTGAAATGATATTTAAAAGCTGTAAAATTACACCAAATATATTACCACCCTAAAATCGATGTTTTGGATCTGCTGGCGAAGTTAAATTTTTCATTAGAGGTCGTTTTGACATGTGGATTCCACACATATATTTTCAATTATTCAACATTCCGATCAATGGGTCGAAACGAGCTCGGGTGCATAAGGATCCAAACCAAAGGTCTACCTAGCCTAAAATCAATATTCCAGAGCTGTTGGTACAGTACGTTAAGCCATCCATTATATGGATCAAAAGATACCCACATAAGTCCAAAATAAGGCTCTCGAAGCCATCAAAAATACAATATCTCATAAATGATACCAAAATGTATCGGGACAATGTCAATTACCCCCACACTCCAAAAATTCTATAATGCAACTACGAAGAGGGGTAAAATAGTCAAATCACATAAAATCATAAATTTCACATATTTCATCATTTTTTTAGGTCGTTACATGTAGCTTGCACGTTCAGGAACCTGGTCCCTCATAGTTTAGTTGTTCATCATCAAAACTACATCTAGAAAAATAAACACTTTTGAATAAAAATAATCTTGGCCAAATGGGCTATAAGTAAAATTTGATTTCCCGCCTTATAGTTCCATCTTTTATTTCTTTTCGAAATAAATGAAATAATAATATATAATACTTGTACATTTAATTCTTATTTATAATTTTTTTTTGCAAGACTTTTTATTAAAAGTTAAATAAAGTAAGAAGTAGTAAAAGAGAGAAGAAAAATAGTCATTTTGGAAGCTCATAACAAACCCTCTATATGTAACAAAATTAATGAAAGGATCTTTTTAAAATAATATTAAATTTCTGCTAAAGCTATGTACAAATCTTTTCTTTCTTTTTTTCTTTTTCTTCATTATTGCAAGCCTATATTGGCTACTTGGGGGTTTGGGCCACAGGTGATAAAAGAGTTTTAAAATGAGGTGTAGATGACACAAGTCTTAATTATTAGTTGGAGGTGACAATTGCTTTATTATGGATTAAGAAAGTTGAGAAAGTTTGAAAATAACCCACAAGTTTTTAAATTTATACTTTGATCCCAATGTATACCTAAAATAATGAGAAACGAAGGGAAAAAGGTGTCTTTCTCTCTCTTCTCATCAATTATTATTTTCTCTCTCTTAGCGATTTTTGTTGTTCATTGTTTCTATTTCTGCTACTTCATTCATCATCTTCTACTTCATTATCATCTCCATCTTCTTCTTGTCGACCATTTTTTGTTGTTGTTGTTGTTGGTACAGTGCTACTGCTGCGATCTGACCAATTTCTTAGGTCAAATTTTGTTTACTACATCACTTTCCACTTTGGCATTACTTCATAGGTGACTTTGGTAAGTAAAATTATGATTTTTATTCGTATTTGTCATCTAGGTACACTTCTATTTTTTCAACAATGGATAGAACCCTGATCATGAATCCAGCATAAGTGCCCACAATTTAAACAGATCAATCATCTGGTGCAACAGATGATCGATCTGTTGCATAAGAAGATTTATCTGTTGCATCATATTGTTTATCTATTGCATCAGAAGATTTATCTATTGCATCAGACATATTATCTGTTGTATCAGGATGTTTATCTGTTGTACCAGACTATTATCTGTTGCATCAGAATATTTATCTGTTGCACTAAACTAATTATCTATTGCAGCGAATGATTAATCTATTTGAAACAACACAAATCAACCCCTGCCACAAACCCAATAGATAACCAATATGTTTTTAACTCTTGCTATTGCTACTGGATTCAAAATTATTCCTTACGTCCAATTACCCATCCTAAATTTCCTAATTTGATTTCTCATTTTACTTGTCTTTTTCATTAATCAAGAAAAGATTTTAAAAAAAATCATGTTTTACCCTTTGCATTAATCACTTTTTCTTCAAATTAAAATGGAAACATCATTCAATAGGGGGACTATACGCCGACCAACATTAAAAGCTTTCTTCTCTTATGAAATTTCTATTGAATAACAAACAATGGTTATTTCAAACATGTCTACTGACCCACCAACTGATCAGTGGGTTATGGTAAACTAGACATGTTATTAATTATTCTTTTAATCAATATGTCATCTCAATTTGGGATGGGTAATTTGAGACTGAGGGAGTACAAATTAAAATGTTAGAGCCAAGCAAAGAAACAAACTAGTCATCTGTTACATCAACTTCTTATCTTTTGCAACATGAGTAATATGTTTTGAACAACACATCAACCCCTGCCATAAACCCAACAGATAAATATTGCTATTGCTACTAGATTCTAAATTATTCCTTTTTATGTCGAATCGTCGACATACCTGTTGAGAAGATAATAGATAGAATGAAAATTAAATATGGATTAAAACGTCAAAGATCAAACATAATTTATTTATTAAATAAAAAACAAATAAAAATACATATAATAGACTAAAAGAAAAATAATAATCTAATTATTATTATTATTATTATTATTATTATTATTATTATTATTATTATCATCATCATCATCATCATCATTGCCAGCCGTCTAATCTTCAACCGAAATTAGCAAGGCCCTTCTCAACCTGCGTATTTTGCAGAGCATTCTTTCTCTAACTTATCCCAGTTCCCATTGCAGGTCATGAACTTGATTCTGAAGTTCATTCACGGCGTCTTGCAGAAAAGCAACGTCACACACTGGGTCAGCCATAATATTATCTTTTAGAGTGTAATATGAAAAATGAAATGCAATAAATAAATAGAGTGAAGTTGAATGAAAGATTGAGTAAGGAGGGACCTATTTATAAAGAATTGAATTTGAATGAGAGGCAAAAAGGAGTGACTATTCACCTCCATACATTAATTACATTTTTGATTAAATTAAGAAAATAAATATTGTGATATAAGTCATGACTTTTCAGATTATTATTATTAATTAGTTCTTTCGAAGAACCATTTTTATTGAGTTGTGGCAACAGATTCTATATCTGTTGCATCAGATAGCACATCTGTGACAACAGATATATTATCTGTTGCAACAAATATAAAATATATTGCACCAGATAACCTATCTATTGCAACATAAATCTAACCGTTCACCTCCATTATTAATTATATTTTTTATTAATGTGAAAAGTAATGACTTAAATAAATTAAGAAATATTGTGATAAGTCATGACTTTTCAGATTGTTATTATCAATTAGTTCTTTCCAAGAATCGCTTTTATTAAGTTGAGACTCGATATAGGTTGCATCAGATAAATCATCTATGACAACAGATATATCATCTATTGCAACAATAGTCAACCTATTGTATCAGATAATTTATTTGTTGCAACATATAATCTACTTTTTTAAAAAAAAATAACTATCATCATATCATTAATCCAAATTTTCTTTCTTTTTTATTTTATAAGTAAAATAAATACTTTTTCAAATTCCTTAATAAAATAATAACCATTTTATTATATAATAAATAATTTTAAAAACAAATTCAAAAATAAAAATGGTGAAAAGTCACGATCAGTTATTAAAATTGTGGTTATAAATTTTGTTTATCATTTATTTTCTTATTATTTATTTATGAAACATTTTTCATATTGAATAATCGAAAAGTCATGTCTTTTTCTTTTCACCCTCTCAATAACAACAATAACCCTTTTTTATTAATAACCGGTAGGTGCAACATATAATCGATCTGTCGTAGCAGATTAACCTCTGTTGACACAAATTACTGCTCAATCCCTACCACCAACCGTCGATGACATGTTGAGAACAAGGAATAAACAGAATGATTATTATTAAATACTAAATAAGAATTAAAAATTTAAAGTCGACAACAAAATAAAATAAATGTTCATAGATTTTTGAATTCCTTGGATAGATCCAATATACAAAAGGAGGAAAATACATACATGCGCTAAAATAAGAAACATTACCTAATTATTGTTAGTACTATTATTATTATTTTCAATCGAATATTTTTCATCCAGCAGCCTTGCTCCGAAGTCAGCCAAATCTCTCTAGAATTTATCAAACTGCCTTTGAAGTTCATGCAAGGACTCGATATGAATATTCTTGTACGAATCTGGATCATTCATATTTATAAAAAGGGACCTATTTATAAATTATTGTATCTCAAAAAGAAAAGAAAATTACGGTGGGTAGAAGAAAATTGTTTTTCATGGGTTTGGTTCGTTCTTTGACTGCTCTGCTCTCAAAAAGAGAGACGGTGAGAAGGAATCAAGGAAAGAAGAGAAACTTCTTCCTTCTTTGATCTTCTGCCCCAGAAATTGGAAACGTAAAAAAATCTAACATATGGGTAATCTATTGCAAAATATATTCTTTCTGTTGGATAACTTACAATACAACATACTGGCAATCTTTTGCAACAGATGTATATATCTGTTTGATTTCTGCAATAGGTTGATCAACTGTCGTAACAGATGTCTCTAATTGTTTGACAATATAAACATATGTGTCATCTGTTGCAACTAGCTAGTCATCTGTTTATTCAATTTAAGCCATAGATAGGCTAGGAAGAATAAGGTACGTGGAGATGGATCCACTATCATATATGTGGGAGTTAAGTATGTATTACTGATAAGGTCACTAGGACAACACACACAAAGTACAATGTTTTTATGAATGCAGTTTTTAACCAATTAGGAATTGATCATTCAAACAAGATCATGCATTGTACCATTAAGTTTGATGCGATCAATATTTGTCGTCATTGTAGAGAACCAATAGCGATTGGATTTAAATTTAAGTGTGCATTGGACCCTTAGAGGGACCTCGAGGCCTCGCGCTGCATTAAACAAGAATGGAAAACCAATATAGTTATTGCCTTAGCCAAAATTTATATAGCTGGGTTGCTCACTCAAGGTGATGATTATAAGCCATAAGGTGCGGTAGAAGAATTCTTTCAAGGAAAATGGGTGGTTGATGGCAGACTATATCATATGAGAGCTAATTGAAGAAGAGACATATGGTAGAAAGTAACTTCTAACGAATCTGGCTGATGGAATTATCTTAACAGATGCGTAATCTGAATCAAGTACAAATATGAAAGTGTATTCGGTAATGTAATTTCATCTATTGTGTCTCTGAAAGAAAAATAATATAAAGGGACACTTTGCTAGGGAGCTGCGTGTTTGGGATTAACACCAAGGTAGAAAATAGGAGAAGACCAACAAAGCAGCCTCACAGGCATCGAGGGTTGAAATGATGTTCAGTAAGTCTATAAAACTTACGCCAACAACAACTGCAGTTAAAATGAGGAAATTAAGCAAAGACAGAAATTTCTGAATTTTAAATTTCATCCCATGCCTTCTTGTTTATGTTTCCGATCAGGTCCACTGCCTTTGACCTGATCGAAACCACAAACAAGATTGAAAGGCAAATAGAGTATAATTACTTCCTTAGCAATATGGATTAATTGATTGTGTTTTCTTTCCTTAGCATGCTTTCAACATTCCTTGGAGAAGATCAGATGTTTGCTATAGTATATGAATTTCGATAATTTTTAAGCTTGCCTCCAACTTGTTGATTCTGTATTCAAGCTAGTCGTTGCCGTCTTCAAAGTTGGTAAGGAGTTTTTCGTCTCTTGTAAGCTCGATCAGGAACACTACCTTCAAAGTTATGGCATTCTAGAAGCCCTTTAAAACACTTTATTCAAAATCCTTAAAGGATACATAGAGGGTCACTATGTTTGTTTTAGGTCAAAATATGTTGATGAACGTTGAAGATGTGGTCCCAACAATTGAACAACACACTTTTATCAAGCGTTGCTCCATGTATCTTGCTCAACCAATTTGATAAATTAGTAAGCATGGAGTTACGTAGCGTGTGATCTAAAACTGGCTCTACCAATCCTATCAAATATTACGTAACTTTGAGCTCATTACCCTATAAAAAAATATGCCCGAGTTAGTGCACAAATCAAACAAGCCCAATCTGTCAGCCTTTCTGTTGATCACTTTTCTCCAATATAGATGACAAGATATCTTCTATGCAAAAGTCTACACCATCGCCAGGCATGCTTTCCTGGGAGCAATTATTCAGAGGACATCAACAAATATCTTCAAAAGAATTACTCCCAGGCAAGCATGTCTGGCGACGGTGTAGACTTTCGCATAGAAGATATCTTGTCATTTATATTGGAGAAGAACGATCAGTAAAAAGGCTGAGATATTAAGCTCGTTGGATTTCTTCACTAACTCGGTCATATTTTTTTGATAGGGTAATGAGCTTGGAGTTATGTAACGTTTGATAGGCTTTATAGAGAAGGTTTATGTCACACGCTACATAACTCCATGCTTACTAATTTATCAAATTGGTTGAGAAAGATGCATGGAGAAACACTCGATAAAAGTGTGTTGTTCAACTTTTGGTACCATATCTTCAACATGCATCAACACATTTTGACCTAAAACAAACATAGTGACCCTCCATGTATCCTTTAAGGCTTCTGAGAAAGTGTTCTGAAGGGATTCTAGAATGCTAAAACTTTGGAGGTGGTGTCCCTAATCGAGCTCACAAGAGATGAGCAACTCCTGACCAACTTTGAAGATGGCAACGACGAACTTGAATATAGAATCAGCAAGCTGGAGGCAAGCTTAAAAATTATCAGGATTCACATACTACAGCAAGCATCTGATCTTCTCCAAGGAATGTTGAAAGCATATTAAGGCAAGAAAACAAAATCAATTATAACCATATTGCTAAAGAAGCAATGATACTCTATTTGTCTTTCAATCTCTTTTGTGGTTCCGATCAGGTCAATAACAGTGGACCTGACCGAAAACACAAACAAGAAAGCATGGGATAAAATTTAAAATTCAAAAATTATTGTCTTCGCTTAGATTCCTTATTTTAACTGCAGTTGCTATTGGCGTAAGTTTTCTAGACTTGTCGTGTATCATTTCAACCCTCGATGCCCGTGAGGCTTCTTTGTTGGTCTTCTCCTATTTTCTATCCAGGTGATAATCTCGACCACACAGCTCCCTAGTAAAGTTTCCATCTATATTATTTTTCTTTTAGAGACACAATAGATGAAATTACACTACCGGATACACTTTTACATTTGCACTTGATTCGGATCTCGCATCTGTTAAGATAATTCCATCAACCAGATTCACTAGAAGTTACTTTCTACCCTATGTTCCTTCTTCAATTAGCTCTCAGATAATATAGTCTTCCATCAGCCACCCATTTTCCCTCAAAGGCATTCTCCTATATCACCTTCTAGCATATAATCATCACCCCGAGCGAGCAACCCAACCATATAAATTTTGTCCAGGGCAATAACTATATTGGTTTTCTGTTCTTGTTAGATGTATTGCTAAGTTTTGAAGGCTCTCTAAGAGTCCAATGCACCCTAAACGTTAGTCCAATCGCTATTGAATCTCTTTACAATGACACCAAAACTAGATCTCTTCACAATGCTTGATAAATAAACATGAGAAACAACCAAAATTAAATCTTAAAAGGGTATTAGAACCATATTCATAGTCCCTCAGCCTTATCAGTTCTAAAACAATTGCAGACATCTTGTTTGAATGATCTATGACTAATCAGTAAAAACAACATTCACAAAATTAGTGTACTCTATGTGGGTTTCCACAATAACATTGTCAGTAATACATACCTCTCACATATGAAATGGTTCCATCTGCAATGAGCTTATTCCTTCAAACCCATCTTTACTGTAGCCTTTTGCAATAGTCCATCAAAAGTTGACCAGATGTGGAGTCTGTTGCAACAGATGTAGAGTCCGATGGAATACATCAAACCAGCCTTTCTGGTGGTTTTATTTGTTCGAACAGTTTCTCCATCTGTTGCAACATCAACAATAGCATAAACATCAATAAAAAAGAAACAACATTTTTTCCAACAACATCATCAACAACAAAGAAGCAACATCCTTTGTTTCAGAACCATCAACAATGCCACACCACAAGTTCCAACAATGCCAACCCCACCAACAACATCAATAAATACATCAACAATAAAGAAATAAATAAAATACATATAAAAAAAATGATACTGCCAACAAGGCTTTTAAACTTCTCCCAACAGATAACTTTTTTCTAATATTATAATAAAAATTCTCGGTTTGTTTATTCAACACTTAAAAGTTCCTTCAATTTTTTTAATAAATATGATATGGGTAAATAGTAATTAAATAAAAAAACAAATGTAAATAACTTGCAAATAAGAAGACGAGAATGAAAAAGCAATAAAGAACCATACCTTAATATAAAAAAGGAGATCAAAATAGAAATTTAAGTCGAGAAAAGATATGGATAGATTTAGATCCAAAAAGATCTTTATGAGAAGAGTAGAGAAAAGAGATAAAAAAGGTTGTGACCCTAAAGAGGAGAGAAAGAAAAAGATGAGAGTTGAATAAAATAAACTACAGCTGAAGGAAGAGATGAGATGCGATAATTTCTATAGATGTATTGTGTGCGTAGATGTGGTGGTTTTCAATATTCATTAATTAATATTCATTAATTTCATTAATAATTTGAGGGGCACGAGGAAAACTAAGACTACTGACATTGAAAAGACAAGACAAGACTTGTCAATGAACTCACTTTGGAGATATCCAAGAAATATTTTTTACCGCCTTTAGTAGTAAGTACTACTACTTGATATTATCTACTCAGACCAGAAGCTTGCTTTAAAATTAAAAGAGAAAAAAAGATTTTCAAACAGATATGTCATTTGTTGCAACATATATAAATATCTGTTTAAAATTCAACAGCTCAGTCATCTGTTATAATAGATATAAATATCTATTTAAAAATCCCAACAGCTCAGTCATCTATGACAATAGATGAAAATATTCATTTGATAATTAATAAAATCAGATATGTCATCTATTACAACAGATATAAATATCTTTTTGAAAATTTCCAATAGCTCAGTTATCTGTCACAATAGATGCAAATTTCTATTTGATAATTAAATCAGATATGTCATCTGTTGCAACAGATATGAATACCTGTTTGATTATTTTCAATAGCTCGGTCGTTTGTTGCAATAGATTTCATTGCAATTGATTTAGGTGGAACTAGGGATAAATGAATGAGCTCGCAGGGTCAACTACAAATCTAATCAAGTCTTTCCAATTGCATGGAGTTAGTATTATGTTCATCCTGACTCGAGTCGTTGATCGATCACTCTGAGTTGAAATGAGTTATCATCAACTCAATATTAGGATAGTGATATTACCTAAGTTGATTTAGGTGGAACTAGGGATGAATGAATGATCTCACAGGGTTAACTACAAATCAAATAGAGTCTTTGCAATTGCATGGTGTTGGTATTGCGTTCATCTTGACCCGAGTCTTTGATAGGTCACTCTGAGTTGAAATGAGTTCTCATCAACTCAATGTTAGGATAGTGATAGTACCTAAGTTGATTTAGGTGCAACTAGGGATGAATAAATGAGCTCGCAGGGTCAACTTCAAATCTAATCGAGTCTTTGCAATTGCTTTGCATTGGTATTGCATTTATCGTAACCCGAGTCGTCGATCAATCACTCTGAGTTGAAATGAGTTCTCATCAACTTAATGTTAGGATAGTGATAGTACCTAAGTTGATTTAGGTGGAACTAGGAATGAATTAATGATCTCGTAGGGTCAACTAAAAATCTGATCGAGTCTTTCCAATTGCATGGCATTGGTATTGTGTTCATCCCGACCCGAGTCATCGATCGATCACTCTAAGTAGAAATGAGTTCTCATAAACTCAATGTTATGATAGTGATAGTACCTAAGTTGATTTAGGTGGAACTAGGGATGAATGAATGAGTTCACAGGGTCAACTACAAAACTAATCAAGTCCTTATAATTGCATGAGGTTGGTATTGCATTCATCCTTACCTGAGTCGTTGATCGATCACTCTAAGTTGAAATGACTTCTCATCAACTACATATTTTAAAAACTATATATTTTAAATTTTTTAAAATTAATTAAGATCAATTCGGACCAAATTAGCAATTTCAAAACTTGTCATTCTTTTCCAAAGTTACAAATCAACCCATACAAATCATCCATTTGCGTGAAAAAATTTTCATTTCAAATCTTAAGTTCTCTCCCTTCTCTCCCTCTCTCTCTTGGGGTATCCTCTCCCTCTCAACAATACAAACAACAACTACTCAAAATATTGCCTAACCCTTCAAAACAGGTCGATTTTCTTCCCATTTACGACTATATATAGTTGTTTTTTTGACTTTATTCCCACTTGTATCCATCATTTTCTCTGTCTTCACATGTAACAGAGTTCGAGAAGAGTTCTATATTTTTTATTTATTCTAAAAAATAGTTTTTTTTATTTAATGATGAAAAAAAAGACTTTTAGTTGTATTATATTCGAGAATGGGTTAACAATTTTGAGTTTTGATGCTAAAAAAGTAGGAAGCACCCAAGAAAACCCTAGTTTTTCTCTCAGTGTTTTATTGACTATCATGGTATTGTTAGATGGTCTTTGTGGTATTGTTGGTGGCTATTATTAGTGGTATTGGTATTTGTGTTTTTTGGTGGTGGTGTCAGTGGTCTTGGTGTTGGTATTGGTGGAATTGGTGGTGGTCTTGGTGGCATTGGTGGTGGCATTGGTTGTGGTAGTGGTGGTCCATCTGTTGCAGTGGGTGGAAGATCTTTTGAGAGATATTAAATAGGTATTCAAACAGATTCCCAATCTGTTCCAGCTGATGGGTTATCCGTTGGAGTATTTTCTTGTAATGTGGCATAAAATAATTTATTGAAATTTTTCCACCTATTACAATAGGTGGAATATCTATTGGAAGATATTAAATAGGTCTTCAAACAGATTTGGGTTCCCCATCTGTTCCAACTGATGGGTTGTCCGTTGGAGTATTTTTTTTTGGTTATGTGGTAAGAATAATTTATTGAAATTTGTCTCACCTTTTTTTAAAAAATTATACAGACATCAAATGCAATGTATTTTTTGTTTTTCTTTTGTTTGTAGTTAAAAGATGTCTCCCAAAAGAAAAAAACTGAAAGTGGAGAAAGTGGATCAACTTCCGATCACCAAACAAAAAAGGCTAGAGTACAGATAGATTCGGAGGAACATCCAGAACAATCTCAGTCAGGGAAAAATGAAGCTGAGGAAAGTAATAACTCCTCACTAATGGGGCATGAAATAATATCAAAATTCCAGCATGATTCCATCAAAACCATTAGTATTGACAAGTTTTGAGTTACCATGTCGATGACTAACCCTAAAGTAATATTTTGTAATCTTGTACTTAAATTTCAGTTGGGGAAACCTTTTGATGAACTTAGGAGTATTATAAAGAAGTAAAACATAGATGAACTTTTTAAAAAGAGCTTCTTTGCACACTTTCTTGAGCTATCTGGGCCCCGCCCTCTCCGTTTCCCAATGATCATGGTATATGACCTTCTCAAGCGTAGAATCATGTATGTGGGGGATAATGGAGGTCCAAAGAAGGGTGGAAAAAAGATGGATGAAGTCTGGATCAACTATTGTGGCATGCCAGTTTGTTTTGGATTGAAGAGTTTGCCATTGTGACTGGCTTGAGATGCGATCGTCCAGAAGAACCTCCCATCAAGAAAACACCCCACAAAGGGTCCGACAAATGCAAGGTAAAAAAAATATGGGGTTTTAGGAATTTTTGGACCTCGCTACAAAGTGGAGGATTTGATAGCGGATCTCAAGAATAAGGATATACCAAAGCGCTATAGGGAGAAATTATTCTTAGTTTGGTTTGTCCATTCCGTTTTATTGGCAAGAGACGTCAGGAAAGTCATAGAACGTGATTTGTTGGAGGTTGCTGATGATTTTTGGAAATTCAACGATTATCCCTGGGGATGCGACAACTACTACTTGACTGTCAAATATTTACTGAAAGAGCTAAAGCCAAAGATGACCACATTATACGGCTTTCCTTAGGCTTTCATGGTAAAATTGATCCCTATTTTTACTCATTTATTAATTTATATTGAATATACTTGTGACTTTTTTTTTCTTGCTTCATGTTTACAATTTTTAGGCTTGGGCATGTGAAGCCATTCCTCGCCTCCGAAAGCATTTCAAGGATTACCCAGATAAGGTTTCTCATCCGAGGATCCTTAGGTGGTTGGCTGTAGTAGAGAGCAGCTAAATAAATATTAATGAGGCTGATCTCTTTAACCTTTCAGATGATGCAGTACGTATTCTTTCAACTAAAATAATTTGCCTCAAAGAAAGATATTAAAATAGATGTTTAATCTGTTGCGACAGATGGGTAGTCTGTTGCAACAAATTACCCGTCAACTGCAAATGGTGCAACAGATGGCTAATCTGTTGTAACAGACGATCCATATTTCACAACAGATTAACCATATATTTCTCTGGTCTCTGAACCCTACTCAACAGATTACCCATCTACTGCAAATTATGCAACAGATGGGTATTCTAATGCAATATATTATCAATATATTTCAACATACAAATCAGCTGTTGCGGTAGCTAGATCGTCTATTGCATAAGTTAGTTGTGTTAACATAACCCGAGCCCCATGTAACCCAACTGACTGCAAATTATTATATGATTTAAATTCCTCCTGTCTTTTTTATAGGTTGTGCATCCTTGGATTGTGCCTACCATTGATGAGCTGGGGATGACTTTTTTTCTTACTCTGGGTCTTGTTGATACAAAAAAAGACCCAACGGTGGAGTTAATAAAGAAGGAATTGGATGGAGCAACATCCATAAGAAGAGCAGTTAGGTAAGGTCAGTCTAATGTTGAAGCTCTTCACGACCAAACTCAAACTGCAATAGATCTGGGTATTTCTTCTGGGGGTGTTACTGGTGGAGTTATTTGTGATGGTGGCAGAAATTCTTCTGCTGCTTCTGCGTCCTATCGTGATTATGAGCATATTAGTGCTCAGCAAAAAATAAATATGTTTAAAAACACCCCTTGCACAGGCCCTCCCTCTCAACCCTACACCGAACTCTCCCACCTTTATAGTGGTCCCTCTCACCCCTCCTCACCCTCATGTTCTTATTGAAAATACAAAGTATGAAAGGACAGAGAGGATAAACTCCTCGACAAGCTAGAGGCTATTGCTGAAGCTGCCGAGGAGTTGAAATCCAGGAGGGGTGTCATACCATCCAACGAGGTGAGTAATCCATGCACTCCTACAGTGGAGGTTAGGAGGAAGAGAAGAAAAATTAGAAAATTCTCTCCGTTCGGAAATCAACAAAAATTACAACTCTCTCTGCTCCAATAGTTGTTGAAGTTCAGGGGCCGCCGAAGAAGGTGGACATATTCGCGGTGCTTGGGAAGGAGAAGAAGAAGAAACTGGAAGAATTCATTAAGATGAAGGCTGAAAAATAATACACCATGCATTCATTTGCCGCCAAAAACTTCTCGAATATGACAAAGATGTGCGTGTAGTACGAGGAAAAGGAAAGTTTACTTTTGCTAACCTACCTTTCCAATCTACTCCATGAAGAATATTCTACGCAGTAGATGCGTAATCTATTGCAAAAATTTGGTATTCTATTGCAACATTATACACATCTGTTGCATAAGTTGTGTTGGCTGGGTAATCTGTGAACTGATTCAGAGAACCCTCTTCATCGAATTCTTTCGACTGTGTTTTTATTCTTTACAAGTACTAACCTATTTAAAAATTTACTTATTATACCACAGTATGTTGATGAAATTCTCTGCCTCATGAGGGGCAAACAATTAGTATACCCGGATGCTTATGATGCTGCCGATAGGATAATGGACCTCAACTTCTACAATAATTTCAAGGATATGTACACTAAACTCTATAAGATAGCTTATTCCGGTGGCCCGGGATTTGATTAGTTAGTTTCTACGTTCTAATGGGATGAAGAAGTAATTAAATATGTTAAAGAGAAGAAGTCATAACCATACGGCAAGAGCTGGACCTAGGCAAAGAGAATCCTTGCAGTCATGAACGTGGATGTCTCCCATTTTCTGACTGTTGAGATACTACTATACGAGGGAAAGATTAAGGTTTATGATTGCAACTTACCTGTCTTCAGCGATAAGACGTTTTTAACCCACATGTAGCCACTCTTGAAGTTGTTGCCTAAGTTGTTGACGCAGAGTAAGCTAATGGATTATTTGCCGGCTGAAGTCTTGGTGAAGGAATCATGGGATTTTGAAGGTCAAAATAAGAACATCCAGCTCCCAAAAAATACAACCGGTGCAGCGTCCGGGCCGTACTCGCTTGCATACATCAAGTGTTTGCTGACCGGCACACAAATAACCAGTGTGTGCGACACTGTTGTGGGAAAGGTGTAATGGGTCTGGGCATATGTGGTACTAACTAAATGGTTGGAGCCCGTGTATAAAAAATAACATGTACAAAGACAGAGACGAACAAGACAACAAATTTTCATTTCAAGCCAATTTACTTTACATGTAGAGGCAATAATTTTTATGTCTGGCCAAGTTGAATTTTTATAATGCAACAGATTTTATATCTGTCGTAACAGATATAGTACTCATTGTGACAGATTGATTATCTATTGGAATGGGTTGGTCATCTATTGAATTATGCAGATGTTCCCCGTCTATCGGTCGCAACAGATTTATGATCTGTTGCTATATATAACTTACCTGTTGTAACTGATCGGTAATCTGTTGGAGCAAATCAAAAAAGTAGGAAGACCTATTATATAATTTCCAGCAGATGACCTACGTGTTGCATCTCATGTGGCAAAATATGTATAAATTTGTCTGATAAAATAAATCGAAGCCTTAAAAAATTACATGAAATAACTCAACAAATAAATAAAATGTAAAAAAATCATTATGGGTACAAACGATCTACTCTACAAATAAATCAACAAGTTAAACCAAGGAGGATAGTTTATTACATTGACGGACTCAAGCTATAAATATCTAATCAATATGGACAAGTTGTTCTTCATCCAGTGCTATGGAATTCGACTTTGGTCATCGTAGATCTTTAACGTCGGTTGCGTACGGCTTCTAATCTTTTGCTTCTCCACATTTCCATAGAATAGCAGCATATCTTTTGCGGAGTAATCTGGCATCAATTCCATCATTTGGTACTTATAATCCATCGCTCAAATACTCGGCATAGGCGGAAATAAAAGGACCGCAATCCCTGCGTTATAAAAAATAGATAATCCATATCTTCCAGTTCATGCAAGCATTGTGAAATTTGTGAAATGAAACTAAATCATGACACTTAAACTTACAGGCTACCAATGGTTTGTTGAGTAATTCCGTCAATATATTATACATCAAATTGATTAGCCATTTTATCCGGGTATGCTTCAATTGTCGACCGATAAGTACGAACCTTTTGGTCCAAAAAGTGACTCATATCAAGATAAGTAGGCAATATTTTAGCCAATTTTTGTATCTTAGATGACAGTCCAGAATGTCTCCTTCACGACATCGAGTCATAAACTTGGATGCGCCTCTCTTTTAGAACGGTGACAGACAACACCCAATGGAATTCATCACCATAATTGATTGGGATGTACACTTCATCAACCAAATGCCAAGGTAAGCCAGCCGGAATGCTAAAACCTTTGATTATGTTGATTAAGCATTCCTTATATCGGGAAACTTCCGGCTGCTGTTGACAATACCTATTGTCATACCATATTTTTACCTGAGGTCAAAACGAGCACGGCGTTATGGACTTTAAATAAATTAAAGTTTGCACAGAGTCACCAACTAATTTTTAAGGAAAAATAGGAAACCTATTCATTTATTAACATGTATGATTTGTATTTTTTTTAGTCTGCGAAAAAACAATTGAGATTCTAGGTAAGGGTTCAAATTATCTCAAAGGAAAGGGGTTAAGCATTCTTCAGGATCCACAAATGTGGTACCCGACTAGACTTAATTTTTTAAAGAGGGAGGAGGTATAAACAATAATGTAAAAGTGTATGTATTAAATATAAATAAATGTTTAAAACTATGTAAAGGTATATGTATATTAAATATATAACTAAAACACATTATTATGAAACACAAGTAAAAGATATGTATATAAAATGTATAAATTACATGTGAAAGGAAAAGTATTTTGTGACATGTATTATAAGAGTGTATCTTGATATGCTACGAAGAGAAAAAGTATTCACAAATAATATTTTTACTTGATTTAAAAATTTACGAAAATGTAAATATTTATTTGAACAGAAAAGATCACAATATTTATGATGTCAAAGTATGTAAACTAATTGATTAACTTAATTATTTTATGTAAATATTAATGGCCTAAGTTTTGGCTAAAAGTGATAAAATTATGTAAATGAAGAATATCCCTGCCCGACACCCAAAAAGTAAAGTTTTCACTATTTTGTTACTTGTACAAATGTAAGAATAAAAATACAAAAAATAAAGTTTTTCTTGAAGCATTCCCGGTGAATATTCCAATAACCTGTATAAGCACTTGTAAAAAAAAAGTTAGTAACAAATAAATAATCATCAAAATAAATTGAATAAGTATGTGTGCAAATAAGTGGTTAAAAATATATCTTTTTTGTTGAAAGTGGGCTCAAATAAAGTCATGGCTGCGAAATGGTTGCTCAATTAATTGGACGTCCTAAATCATTTTGCTACGAAGTGGTTGCTCAATTAATTGGTCGTCCTAAATCGTCTTGCCAAATATGAATTGTAAAATCTTTTGTTGTTATAAAGTTTCATCATTGCCCAAAAAATATTTTTTATTACGAATTTGAATACGTAAAGTCCGTCTTTTATTTACCGAGGCCTCAAATGAATAATCATTTTTTTGATTGGCCTGGATAGTATTTGTTCGTTATCAGTGTATATACAAAAATGAGTACAGGAAGATAAAATTCCACTAAACCATCCCAAATGTGTAAAACACAATAAAACAACATCCAAAACAAAAGTGATCCCAAAACAAGCAAATCAATGGAAACATGTAAAGAAATGCTCAAAAAGGAGCTTGGCCGAAAATTTAAAGCCACAAGATCGGAGACCACAAAAGCTATTAACGGCGTTGTTTCGACAGTGTTAACTAGAGCAATGCCGAAAAACGTGATTACGACCAGATCTGGCTAGTTCTTGATGAGAAAAATGAAATGGGAAGTAAAGGAGGGGGCTGCCGCGATGGGGTGGTGGAGCGGCTGGAGCTCAAAGCTCACCGGCCATCAACTCCAGCGAACTAGCGGCATAACAAATGAAGAAGGAGAGGGCGGCAGTGATGGTGACTCGCCAGTCGGAGCTCATGTGGCTTGTGGTCGGCGTTAGTTCTTCGGCGATGTGGCTGCCGGAGAATGGATAAACTGTTAATGTTTTAGATCTACAGAGAAAGTGAAAGCTTAAATTAAAAAAAATTATGTAGTAGGCATCTGTGTATATATTTTTTCATGTGTGTTTGTCTTGGTGTTTTGTAGTGTATGTTTATGTGTGTTTTGTAAGAAGAAATGGAGATTTTTCCTGCCAGTGTCTCCGTTCAAGTCCCCTTAATGTGAGAATAATATTCCTGATATATAGTACGTGTGTATATCCGTTGAAGCGCATTTTCTGTGTGTGTAAATATGTCCGTTTAAAATTGATTGTTGCAAAAGATGAGAAATATCAAAATTCAAGATTTTCTTTTGATTTCTTTTTGACTTTTCAAAGATCATGAGAAATAAAATGTGTGTCTTTTTTTGGTTTGTATTTGAAATAGAGAAAAAATATGTGTGGGTGTATGAAAATATGTGTGTAGAGAGAAAGGAATAATAAAATTGTCTTCCATCCTTGCCTATTTATAATAAAATTGGATACTCCTATTATCCAATGGATAAAGGGGTGTCCCCTCTTTTTATAATAGCACATCCTTTAGTTCTTAAGATAATAACCAAAGGATGTTCATCCTTTTGACCAATGGATAGAGTTATTGTCCAAAGGGTAGTGTCATTGAGTGGTCATTGTCATATGTGACAAGACAGCACTGAGTTGTCATTGTTGAACGTGACAAGACATTATTGTGTAGTCGTTATCGGATGTGATAAGACATCGAATTATTATACTGCACAAAAATAATTGATCCGACTCAACATTTGCGGACTATAAAATATAGATGTTGAATGAAAAATGTAAAGAATATTAAAATTATTAAAATATAATAAATTTAAAAATACTGTAATATATATATATATATAACGTCATATCGTGCACGTGTGTGGGTGATTGTAAAATGTTAAGAACGATAATGAATTGATTAAAATCCTGAAGTAACTAGGGATCCCTTACATTCCGCTAGCTTGCCCTAGTTTGCTGCTAAGAGGATAGTTCCACGTTGTACTACATGTTCTAGTATTGTCTCTATTTTTGAAGGCAATCCGCCTGGCAGGGTAATAATTGAAATATAAATAGCCTCCGTCGGCTGAACAGTAATTGAAATATAAATAGCCTCTATCGGCTGAGCAGTTGATAAAATATAAATAGCCTCTATCGACCGAAATTTAAATAGCCTCCATCTGCTGAGAAATTGCTGAAATGTAAATATCCTCCGTTGGCTGAAATATAAATAGCCCCCGCCTGCTGAAATGTAAATAGCCTCCGCCGACTAAAATATAAATAGCCTCCGTCGGCTGAAATGCTTGTTGAGAAAGTGAAAGTTGCATTATATGCCCTATTGTTAGGGGCGGGCGTTCCTTGTCCTATTGTTCGGGGCGGACTTGCCCTGTCCTATTGTTCGGCGCGGACTGCCCTGTCCTATTGTTCGGGGCGGACTACCCTATCCTATTATTCGGGGCGGACTGCCCTGTGTTATGTTAGAGTTTTGTGAACATCTGTTAGTACGTAATGACCGAGTCTTAATGGGGATATCCCTTTAATGCGACCTACAAAAATATCAAGAAATTTCTTTTAGAGTTAGAAAGTATTAGCTAATGAATTGATAAAACTTGGCTTCCTGGCTTGTGATAGAGATGTGATGTTGAGTTTCTGGTGGAATGTTGTAAGATACTTGAAACGTGCCTCCTTAAGCATTATTATGACCTGCAAGATTCAAGAAGATTCTCTATTGTCTTGGAATAATTATGGATAAATTGATGATACCTGAATTCTCAGCTTGTGATGGTGAGGCAGTATTTAGGCTTCCAAGATGTTTGAACCTTTATTGTTGTGATGTTGTACCTGCGCTCAAAGAAAGTTTCTTACTTTGGGGAGGGGATGTTGATTTTGTGTTGATCGAGAACTCGGCCTAGCAGCTATCTCGTCCTTCAATCTTTCGACAATCGGTAATCTATTCAGGATTTGGAGTAGTGACACTTCCTAACTCCACATAATGTGCTTATACTAGTATGTTTTCTGGTGGGAACTTTCTTCATCTTGATCTTCGCTTTTGAACTTCCATTAAAGTGACGTGATTGTTGTGGCTTGAGATGATAAATGAAATTTGAAAAGATGTAAAAGATTATGTTTTTGATAAGACCAAGCCTGACTTAAGATGCCTACATATCCTAGAATAGGAATCAAGTCGAAACTTAGTTTCGTGTGAGGTGAATCAAGAAAAATTTGGCCACAAGGGTGTGTGTGTGGAGAATGGTAAGGTTGATAATCATATGCTTGCTTTGGAAATCTCAGTTGACCATTTGCTGAAGCGGTGCCTCTTATGTATGAGTCTTCAACATCTTATGGCTTTTTCTTATACTAACGATTAACGTCAAAGAATTTCTTAATTTGAGTGATGCTTTTGTAAGTTGTTGGAGTCGATCAAGAATTGAGATTTGCTTCTCAATATCGGTTCCTTCATGTCATGGTTTTAAGAGGAAGAGTAGTGAACGCATTGTATAAGCTATCTTCATATATAGTCGCGCTGACTTGCATTTTGATGAAAGCAAGAGGCTTGGGTACATGCGCGAGTCTTCTCTGCTTAAACTCTGAATATTTCTCGGGTGCCTCATTGATAGTCTCCTTATTTTGTGGGCGTCTTTGTATATAAACTCTTTTTGGGTCCACTACAGTCGTCCTTTCGTGTACCTGTTGGAAAAGAAATAACTTGCAACAACAGACACAACAACCTTTTTGGTTGTTGCATAATTATTTGTCAGTTGAATATGTCTTCAAAGTGGGGTGCCCTTTTTGGACACCGATGACACTTTATGCAGAAGGGTCCCCGCGACCGTGTAATCTTGTGTTGATGCGGTAACCCTTTTGAGTCACCATAATGCTTGTGGAATGATGACCTCTCTAGTTATTGCCAATAATTCTTCGCATATGATCTCGGATAAATCTTGCGCATCTTTTGTATCAATACGACTTATAGATTCCCCTTGAATCGTCAATCTTTGGATTATATTACGCATTATTTAATGTTGGATACGAGGCGACTTATAGATATCCTTTGAATTGATAGCCTTTAGGTAATCTTTCACATTATCCAACTTTGGATAAGAGATGACTTACATATATCCCTCCAATTGCTAGCTTTCAGGTGTTCCTGCACATCATCCCACCTTGGACACAATATGACGTATAGATATCTCTCAAATTGTTAGTCCTTGGGTAATCCTGTACATAATCGATCTTGGATATGACATGGCTTATAGAGAACCCTTTGACGTATCAATTTGATGATCTCGCATATTCTCCAATAAGGATTTAGTTGCGACTTATGGATAACCTTCGGACTATAAATTTTTGGGTAACCTTGCATACTATCCGGTTAGGATGTTATTGCGGCTTACGAATGACCTATGGACTATCAACTCAGAGGTAATATTGCACACTATCTTATTTTAAATAATATGACTTATAGATGATCCTCGAATTATAAATTTCAAAGAAATCTCATACATCATTAACTTTTAGATAGCAACATAAAGACATACCTTTGAATCATGTGCTTTAGATATTGATCCATAAGATGATGAGATATCCTCAATGACAACATATGCTATCTCGCGTGTCAACAGTTATTGAATGTTGATATCCTCGATTGATGTATTAGTCATAATCCAAGCTTGAATGGTTTTGAGCATATTTTGGAAATCCTTCTTGGAATTATAGGTATAGATTATTTTTCCTCATCACGAGGATTTTTTTTTGGTTCTTTCATAAGCATGTGCCACCTGAAGATTGGGTTGACCTCCTTACATAATAAGTATTCGATCCTGCGCTGATCGTCAATGTGATTTTGGGGCATTTGGGTTGATAGTATCTTTTTAAAGCGTTCTTCAAAATTTTGCCCTAGTCTCTTGGAGGGACTTTTTCACGATTCTTCACTGCGTATCTTAGGATAGTTTTAATGGATCATTTCGGGTTTCCTGGATACCGTCGCGTTCAAGTTTCGCTCGTCATTAGGAAAAAAAGATTTTTGTATTATAAAGGGACCGAGCCTTATATAGGCTGCCTACGTATCCCGCTGAGAGAAATCAGGTCACACGTAGTTCCAATTACAAAAAGAATTAATTCTACTTAAGTACGATCGAACCCGATGAGGGTTGCTTACGTATCTCGCCATGAGAAATCAGGTCAGAATGTAGTTTTGTTATATGATAATTAGAGGAGATACTATGCCTTCAAATATAGGACTCTATTTATTGTCTCTGAGTCAATCAACTTGGATTCGTCTATATCATATTCCTTCTAAAGTTAGCGTTTCTCTGTAGAGTGGCTTATATGAAGGCTCTGCTGGCTCGATGTGGAGGATGGTGTCTCTCACTTCATAGACACTCCTCTATTTTCATGATTGGCGCCGAATCATTATTTGCATTTGGTTGCTCTTTGACACATTGGATTTCCCCGGCCTTAATCAAGAACTCAATTCTATGCCTTAACCTATTACAATCTCCAGTATCGTCCCCCAAAAATCTAGAGTGGAAAGCACATCGCTTTGTTTCATCGAACCATTTAGGTAATGGATTAGGAATCTTCGCCAACTCTGGTCGCAATAAATTTACAGCTCTCAGTCTCTCAAAAAGTGTCAATGGTTCAATAAATTGAGTGCAACTTCGATTGTGCTTACCATTCGAATTTTGTCTTAGCGCAAAAGCTGTCGGATTTTGATAAACTGACATTGGATTGGTATGCATGGTTATGGTGGATTTTGGTATGTGGTAGCTTGGGGTTGAAGGTAATTTTGTTGGATATTATAGGCATGATGAAATGTATGATTCGATATTTGCATCAGTTCATTATCAGGACTTTGAAGTGATTGGGATGATTCAGGTATTGAATGTTGTGGTATCATAACAAATATTTCTTCTTCATTCTCCTCCTTGGCTCCTTCGATGGACTCTAACTGAGTAGACTTGCTCGAGTTATTTGCCGACTTAATCTTTCTAGAGTTAATTGCCTCTTCTATAAAATTCACCATTTTGACACAATCATCAAACTTCTACCCCAATGTGGACATTATCCTTTCAAAATAGACACCCTTTTGACTGCGGATAAAATACTTCGTTAATTCACTTTCATCCATTTGTGGTTGAACCTTTTCTGCCTCAGACCTCCATCGTCGAGCATATTCCTGGAAGGATTCAGAGGACTTCTTTTGTATATTGATGAGGGAAAGTCGAACAGGTACAATTTATGTATTAAACTTGAAACGATTCATAAAGTCTTCAGCCATGTCGCTCCATTTACGCCAATGAAGAGTGTCTTGTTTGGTGTACCAAGCGAGAGCCTCACCAGACAAACTTCTAATGAACAACTTCATTATGAGCTTCTCATTTTTTCTAATTATTACCAATTTATCACAATATTCTCTTAAATTAGTATGAGGATCCCCTGTTCCATCAAATAAGTCAAACTTAGGTTGCTTGAACTCGATAGGCAAATTAACATCTAGATAGATATATAAATCTTTGTAGTCTAAAGGATTACTGACTTATGTTTCTTGGAGGTGTTTCATCGCTCGCTTGAGATTACGAAGCTCATTTATGATTTTTTCATCCCCCTCGTTTTGTCCTTGTAGTTATCGGAAGCCTACCTATAGCAGGTATGCTGAAAATGGGTGTATCAATCACGCACATTGGACAAATATATTATTCTTGAAAGATAGCGTGATTTGTTCGTTGAATATCATGAGTAGATGTGATAATATTTGGATGTGGGGTGCAATGAGAAAATTTATGAAAGGTGATGAGTGTGAACGGGGATAAGGGATTTGTTAAACCAACAGTCATTGTGGAAGGTTGTACTGTCTGATAGCGTTTAGGTATTGGAGTTTCTAGCGATAAAAAATCAGGAGGGCGCAGTAGAGTAGCCATGGATGGATGTGTGGGATCCTTTCCTTGGCGTAGTTCTCTTCTTAACGTCTCGAGTTGTTTCTCCAAAAGAAACATAGATTCATTATCTTGTCTTTTGAAAATTCCTGATACGTTTGCCAGTGTTGGAACACTTCTAGTCGGGTTGACGGTATTGGTGTTCATTATATAGCTTAAGTAAGCTAGTTCTATCGATCAACACAATCAACCTCTATCGGGGAATAATGCAACCACAAATGAAAGTTCAAGAGTTAGTTCATGTCGATGGACAAGCACATTCAGACAACGTCGAGTAAGCGTATCTTATATTGTGGAGCCTCATTTTGCCAGAGGTAGGCCTTCGTCCAAAAAAACTGATATAGATGAATCTAGATTTTGACACATTTTGGATTCAGAACAATGTTAAGTTTTCTTGAAGAGGGAATGTATCCAAAAAGGGCGGCTAAAAGAGGCCTATATAGTCGATAAGAATTGATAGAAGCGGGCTAAAATAATGCCTTTAAAAGAGTGAGTATCTCAAGTCTCATTATTGATGAATGAGGATCTTATGGTATAGATATCAAACGAAGGAGAAGTATCGACAATGCCTCATGCTCATTGGATGGAAAGAGTTAGAAGTGGGTGAAGATGAATAATATTCCACATTCATTGTTTTGAAGAAGGGTGTCAAATAATTGTAGAGTTTTGAATAATATTCTACGTCCATTGACTAGAAAAAATAATCAAACATTGGAAGAATGCTTGACGAAATTCCACTCTAGTTTGGATCAAAAAAGAAAAGTTAGATGTAGGTGGAGTTTTTAGTGACATTCCTATCTGCGGACTTAAAGAGAAAGTCGAACGAAAGCAAAGCATTTTTAGAACACTCGGCTTTCATGGACTCTGAAAAAGATATTTGTGAAGTGGAGTTTTAATAACACTCTGTATTCGTGAAAATGGTGTCAAATATTGGCGAGTTTGGGTAATACTTTATGTCTATTGACGTGAAAATGATTTCGAATGAAGGAAGAGTAAAAGAAGGCCAATTTGATTGTTCTGAATCCATTAATGTTCAATTTCTGGATTATCTGAATCAGTTCTAACACAAAATATGTCATAAAGGTTTCATAACCTTCTGATGAAAGGGTGGCTTCCTAGTTGCGAAGACGATACCTTGGACCGTCCCGCCTAAGGTATATGTAATATGACCTATTACTAGAGTAGAATTTTCCCTAAATGTTCAAGAGTGGGACTGAATATTTGCGAGAAGGTGCACTAACCTAACTACACCGACTCTGAAACTAAGGAATCCAAAGAAGGTTCGGAGGAGTACAGTACACCCCTCGCGTGTACCACAGTGTGTGAATGTGTACGGTCAAAGACTCGATAGAAAAATGCAAGTGATAAAGCAGTAACAAGTAGTGTTATTTAAAAAAATAAGGAACACAAGTTTGGATTTGGCTTGCGTCCTTTCACACATTGCATGATATAAAAATATGTAAAACAAATAACATAATAAAGCATAAAAATCCTAAACTAAGCATGATAAAAAAAAAATGTAAAGAATTTATGAGCAAATTCACATAATTTGCAGTGTAATAGGTAAAGAATTTAATCATATACAGAAAATATAAAAATACCTCCCTCAATTGAAAATTGAGTCGATCATGGTTAGAACGTCTCCTCCTCCCCAGCAGAGTCTTTTTTCTGTCATACCTTATTTTTACCTAAGGTCAAAACGAGCACGACGTTATGGACTCTAAATTAATTAAAGTTTGCACAGAGTCGCCACCAAATTTTTAAGGAAAAATAGGAAACCTATTCATTTATTAACATGTATGATTTGCATTTTTTTAGTCTGCAAAAAACAATTGAGATTCTAGGTAAGGGTTCAAATTATCCCGAAGGGAATGGGTTAGACATTCTTCAGGATCCACAAATGTGGTACCCGCCTAGACTTAATTTTTCAAAGAGGGAGGAGGTATAAAAAATAATGTAAAAGTGTATGTATTAAATATAAATAAATGTTTAAAACTATGTAAAGGTATATGTAAATTAAATATATAACTAAAACACATTATTATGAAACACAGGTAAAAGATATGTATATAAAATGTATAAATTACATGTGAAAAGAAAAGTATTTTGTGACATGTATGATAAGAAGTGTATCTTGATATGCAATGAAGAGAAAAAATATTTACAAATAATATTTTTATTTGATTTAAAAATTTACGAAAAACGTAAATATTTATTTGAACAAAAAAGATCACAATGTTTATGATGTCAAAGTATGTAAAGTAATTGATTAACTTAACTATTTTATGTAAATATTAATGGCCTAAGTTTTGCTTAAAAGTGATAAAATTATGTAAATGAAGAATATCCCTGCCCGACACCCAAAAAGTAAAGTTTTCACTAATTTGTTACTTTTACAAATGTAAGAATAAAAATACAAAAAATAAAGTTTTTCTTGAAACATTCCCGGCGAATATTTCAATAACTTGTATAAGCACTTGTTAAAGAAAAGTTAGTAACAAATAAATAATTATCCAAATAAATTGAATAAGTATGTGTGTAGATAAGTGGTTAAAAATATATTTTTTTTGTTGAAAGTGGGCTCAAATAAAGTCATGGCTGGGAAATGGTTGCTCAATTAATTGGTCATCCTAAATCATTTTGCTACGAAGTAGTTTCTCAATTAATTAGCCGTCCTAAATCTTCTTGCCAAATATGAATTGTAAAATCTTGTGTTGTTATAAAGTTTCATCATGGCCCAAAATATATTTTTTATTACGTATTTGTATACGTAAAGTCCGTCTTTTATTTACGGAGGCCTCAAATGAATAATAATTTTTTTCATCGGCCACGATAGTATTTGTTCAATATCAGTGTATATCCAAAAATGAGTACAGAAAGATAAAATTCCATCTAAATCATCCCAAATATGTCAAACACAATAAAACAACATCCAAAACAAAAGTGATCCCAAAACAAGAAAATCAATGGAAACATGTAAAGAAATGCTCAAAAGGGAGCTTGGCCAAAAATTCAAAGCCACAAGATTGGAGACCACAAAATCTATTAACGGCGTTGCTTCGACGGTGTTCACCGGAGCAATGCCGGAAAACGTGATTATGACCAGATCTGGCTAGTTCTTGATGAGAAAAATGAAATGGGAAGTAAAGGAGGGGGGCTGCCGCGATGTGGTGGTGGTGCAGCTGGATCTCAAAGCTCGTCGGCCATCAACTCCAGCGAACTAGCGGCACAACAAATGAAGAAGAAGAGGGTGGCAGTGATGGTGACTCGCCGGTCAGAGCTCGTGTGGCTTGTGGTTGATGTTAGTTCTCCGGTGATGTGGCTGCCGGAGAGCGGATAAACTATTAATGTTTTAGATCTATAGAGAAAGTGAAAGCTTAAATTAAAAAAAATTATGTAGTAGGCATCTGTGTATATATTTTTTCATGTGTGTTTGTCTTGGTGTTTTGTAGTGTATGTTTATGTGTGTTTTGTAAGAAGAAATGGATATTTTTCCTGCCAGTGTCTCCGTTCAAGTCCCATTAATGTGAGAATAATATCCCTGATACATAGTACGTGTGTATATCCGTTGGAGCGCATATTTTGTGTGTGTAAATGTGTCCGTTTAAAATTGATTGTTGCAAAAGATGAGAAATATAAAAATTCAAGATTTTCTTTTGATTTCTTTTTGACTTTTCAAAGATCATGATTATTGGTTAGGTAAAGAAGATGAAGAGAAAGAAAACGTGTGTCTTTTTTTGTATTTGAGAGAGAGAAAAAATATGTGTGGGTGTATGAAAATGTGTGTGTAGAGAGAAAAAATGAATAAAATTATCTTCCATCCTTTCCTATTTATAGTAAAATTGGGCACTCCTATTATCCAATGAATAAAGGGGTGTCCCCTCTTTTTATAATAGCACATCCTTTAGTTCTTAAGATATTGGCCAAAGGATGTTCATCCTTTTGACCAATAAATAGAGTTATTGTCCAAACGGTAGTGTCCTTGAGTGGTCATTGTCAGATGTGACAAGATAACACCGAGTGGTCATTGTCAGACGTGACAAGACATTATTGTCTAGTCGTTGTCGGATGTGATAAGACATCGAATTATTATACTGCACAAAAATAATTGATCCGACTCCTCATTTGCGGACTGTAAAATATAGATGTTGAATGAAGAAATGTAAAGAATATTAAAATTATTAAAATATAGTTAATTTAAAAATACTGTAAAATATATATATATATATATATATATAACGGCATGTCATGCACGTGTGGGGGTGATTGTTAAATGTTAAGAACGATAATGAATTGATAAAAACCCTAAAATTAGAAAAATTATTAATAAATTATAAAAAATAAAAATATGACAAAAAATTGATTAAAATCCTAAAGAAAGGATAATTATCAATAATTTATCAAACAATTGTAAAAAGATGTGAAAAATATGCTTCGTGCCCTTTAACGAACAAAAAGCCTGAAGACGTTAATTTTAGGCACGGAGAGCATAAATTGGGTGTCAACACCTATCGTAGGTATTATTGATGTAAACTTTGTACAAACAATTGCCGGTTGTGTATCTGTATTATTCTTGTGTTTGCAACTTGGCCTTCTTTCGGAGGTAATAAAAAATGACATCGATGTGTTGTACATATTATCAAATATTTCGGATTATGTGATGAAAAAATTAATACGCAGATGAAATTATATAAAGTATTAATTAATAGTAATATGTATGGCATTTAAACCTCGTCATTCCAGCAAGTTTGGGGCTATGACATCAAATAGAACCAATTCTTCATTCCGGGATGTGCAATAACAAAGTCAAACATATCAACACCAAGACTCGATTCATTCACTTTGTAGCACTCATCATTTTGTTTTCTACATGATGATTTATATGTGTTAATATCAAGTTCTTACAATAAGAATTGTATATACCAATATTCATAAAATTGATTTATGTACCTGCCGGCATGATGCTTTAACAGCCCATCGACAATCCATTCAAAATAGTCGTTGATCAACTGTGTTAGTTTTTTTGGAGCCTCGTCCGAGATGTTTAACACTTCAAATGGGTAATTCTTCCGTTCTTCCAAACTGACAGGCTCTACTTTTTCTACATCTTTGGAAGCAGTTAATGGATTATGAACTGTCATATTATGCTCTTCCGCAGTAGCTGTGACATCCACCTAAAAATCCAAAATTGTTAATGCTAAGTAGAGATATACAACAAATTTTCCATCTATTGCAATAGATGATTCTTATGTTACATCAGATGAATTATCTGTTGGGATAAATTCAAACAGGTAAATCAGAGCAGTACGATAATTTCGAATAGATGACCTATCTGTTGCAACATAAGACTCATCTGTTGAAACAGATAACGAATCTGATGCAACAGGTTAGACAACAGTTGCAACAGATTTATATATCTGTTTGATAATTTTCAGCAGATGTATCATCTATTGAAACAGATATGTGCCTATTTGTTTTTTGGAACAATTGATGTACATTTACCTTCTTCAGCTCATGCTGCTCTTCTGTGTCCCTTGCACACTGAATATCGGTGCAAGACAAAGACAGAGGCATTGCAATCTTGCTTTTTTTTTATGATAGATGATGCCTTGGAAGTGTCTTTCCTTCTTCTCTTAGCCTCCTTTATCTCTAGTGGAGTGTCTGGATATGAAATCATCTTTGATGGAATGGCATCCCTCTTAGATGTCATTTTCTTTACAGAAATAGTTAGTGGATCAATAACATTAATCACTCCATCGTGTTTTGCCTTACAGTCTTGACATTTGCATAAAGAACATTCGCTAGATGTGGCATAATCTGGAGAAAAATCTGTACAAGCATTATGATCATAATCATAATGGCATGTTGTTTCAAAAACTGTAAGAGGAGCATTATTAGCCCCACCCTCCAAAATTATTTTTCTTGTGATGACTGTTGCTCCAAACAATTCTATTTTTTTTATCAATGACCTTAGGGTCGAATAAAGTTTGCACAGACCGTAAAGTAAGAAAATATGACATCTTCAACTCTCGGTTGGTCAGAATAAGCCACGGATGGACAATCTAAACTAAATCAGTACATATATTAAGAATGATGATGAAATCAATTAATCATTAATTAATACAAAAACTTGATTAGAATTGGACTTACTGCTTCCTTGGGGGGATTGAAAAGATGAAGAAATTTTGTATTTTTACCGGTTTTGGCCGACAACCATCTCAGAATTCTTGGACAGGAAACTTCTTCCTGGTAGTTCACTTGTTGTCTCAAATAAGGAATGGCTTCAAATTACCAAGCCTATAGCATAACGCCAATAAATTAAAAGCATTATTGAATTAAAAAATGATGAATCATATCATGATAAAAGAAATATTTGCCATGAAGGCCCATGGAAAACCATATAAGTTGACTGTTTTTGGCGTTAACGGAGTCAAAAAATATTCGACAGTTATTTTGAAGTTTTCATAACCCCAAGGATAGCTATTAAGTTCCTCAAGATCCTCAGAGAGATTTATTAAACTAAGGCTTATGTTGTTGTTAACGTCTCTCGCCCAAAGAACATTATGTACAAACCAAACCAAGAACAATGATTTCTTGTGCTTCTTCGAAAGTCCTTTACCTTTTAACGCTTCTATCAGATTTATATTTTTGAAGCTTAGACCAACAGTGGACACCAGGACACCAGGTCATCACAATCACTCGACTTACCTTTTCCTTTTTTGGGTGTGCGGGGTGCTTTTTTAGGTCAGAGTAGGTATAACTTGAGAATGAGAAGGAGGATAACATTTTAGTCTGATAACTATGGTAAACTCCTTCCAACCAAAACAAACAGGCATGCCACAGAAATTTATTCACACCTCATCCATCTTATCTTTGTTTTCATACATAAACCTGCACTTGAGAAGATCATGTACCATTTTCATCTAGAAACGAGCATTGTTCTCCTCCGGCAAATCAAGATATTGCCCAAAGCAGCTTTCCCTGAAATAAGAATCTAATTTTTGTTCTCGAAGTATTTTTCTGAAGACGTCGAAAGATTTTCCCATGACTGACTTAACCACGAGATCACCCGTTAAATCTGTGGCACCATCGCACTGCATTCTCACAGGATAATGATAAATGCTGAAAGCTTTGACCAACTCTTCGACGGAAGGGCTATTAGGATTTAGATCATCTCTTTTGAAAGATTCCTCCTCCCCGTGTTCATTATCTTCTGATCCTGATTGAGATAATGCTTGTAAAGCAAGCTCATTGAGTGGTGGATGTAGCTGAGCTGCTGCACTTCTTCCTTTACTTGGACTTGATTTGATTTATTTTCTTTTGGGAGCCATGTTATCTTAAATTAACAGGAACATAACATAGATTATATTTATTAATGCATAACAGTAATATAACAGTTCTATCAGACAACTAATATGTTGCACCAGGTATGTTATCTGTTGCAACATATAACTGACCTATTGCAACGGATGAGTAATCCATGAGAACCATAAAAACAACACTAATCTGTTGTACCTGGTATTTTATCTGATGTAACATATCACTGACTCATTGCAATGGATGAGTAATCTATTGGAAACCATAAAAACAGATCACTAATCTATTGCACCAGGTATTTTATCTGTCACAACATATAACTAACCTGTTACAACGGATGAGTAAATCATTGGAAAGAATAAAAACGGATCACTAATCTGTTGCACCAGGTATGTTATCTATTACAACATATAACCGACCTGTTGGAACGGATGAGTAAACCGTTGGAAAGTATAAAAACAGTCCTAATCTATTGCAAAATGAAGAGTATACCATTGGAAAGAATAAAAATAGATCACTAATCAGTTATTTATTGGATCAATATTGTTTAGATTTCTTCCAAACAGAAGAGTCGTCTGTCGCAACAGATGAATGATCTATTATATTATTTACCTGTTGCATCAGATTTTCATAGTTGCATCATATTTTCATCTGTTGCATCAGATTTTCATTTGTTGCATCACATGTTTCATCTATTACATCAGATATTTCAGCTGTTGCAATACCATTTTTACCTAGACAAACAACAAATCAACCCAGCAACACCAACACATCACACACACACACACTAAGAACATCAACTGTGACAAAAAATCACCAACAAATTTGAATCAACAGTACGACAACAACAAGAAGAAATGCCTGAAATTAGAATTTTATTCAATCCACATTTTAATACTAGAAGAGTAGACTCAAGTTCTTCTGTTTCTTCATAATTTTTTACCTGTGAAAAAAGAAATGGGACGAAGAATTCGAAGTTGTTGTCGTCGGAGAAGTATTCGCGTCGATTGACGATTGAAATTTGAAAAATAACTCGCCCGACTATTTGTCGTCGGAGGTTGAAGGGAGAAATTTTACAGACCTGTTGTTTGGGAGAGAGTTGAAAGAAGCTGGAGAGAGAGAGGATGATTTGGATTGAAGAGGGGTGTGGGTTGGGTTGATTTGTATTTCTGAAAAAATTAGAAAGTTTTAAAAATATTAATCAAGTCCCCAATTAACTTAATCAAGTTTTCTAATGATGTTTGACCCTATCTGTTGGTCAATGTCACCAATACTTCATTCAAGACTTAAAAGAAACCTTTCCTTCAATTTTCTCTGATTACTCCACATACTATGACTATATTTTTTTCTAATTTTTTAAAATTAATTGCAAAAATGCATTTCTCTTTTAATTAGTCTCCTAAATTAATGTAAAATCCTTCAAAATCAGAATTTTTCTTTTCTAAAAAAACACTCTAATAATGTTCTCTTAATAAATTGAAAGTGCTTTATTGAAAAATCAGAGAGATGATAGGAGCTAAATTTTCTCGGTAAGAAACGTAACATAAGGAAAATTAATTAATTCTTGGTATATAATACAAAATTTTACTTTCATTACTAATACATAATCATTAAGATATTTCTATTGATTCTTACTTACCATCATATTTGTAATTGCACATTATTTTGGGATGTAAAATTTCAAAAATGATCATTCAACGTAAATAAATATAATAAAGATAGTACTTCCTTTAAACCCCGCTCATCTTTATTTGTCCATTATATTAAAAATAGATGTCTACTAATATCTTGTCTAGTTTAAAAGAAAATAGATAATTTATCCATTTGTACTTATTTTACCCTTAATATTCAATATTACTCATTATCTGATACATTTCACAAAACGTTTAATTTAACATATTGAGTAATATAGTAAAAATCAATATTATTTATTATTTTTAAAAATACATATCAAGTCAATAGTGGATAAATATCGTTGAACGGAGGGACAATGTAGTGAGATAAATGACCTATAGGAGCAGTAATTGACTTTCAAGGCTATAGGAAACGTTTGTGTTTCTTTCATAATTTTATATCAATGATTGCTGCTAGTAATAAGTTTTATCAACAGTTACTTCATTTCTTAGTATGATTTTTCGGTTACCCTTTAACTCAACACTCAACACTCAACTTTTTAAATGAGAAAAGCTCCATAAAAGGAGAAAATAAATAAATAATAATTTTTTAAGAATTATGGTTTAATGGGTTATGGACATTATACCCATAAAGGTGCGAAAATCATTTCCCCCCCTCAACTGAGGACTAGAGATCCTATAATCAGTTTCAATGAGAGAAATGAATGATGACTTATTGTGAAAAATGCACTATTCTTTTATCCCTCCTTATGGTGTGAGTGCATTAACCTGGAATGATGGTGAGATTGAGTTTAAAAAACTCTTAATGAAAATCTGTTGCTCATATAAGTGGGGTACTAAAATTATAGGAGCACTCTCGACAAATTTCACCTATGTGAGTGTGGAGGTAGGCTGCTTCCTATGAGAATTAGGCTCATTCTCAAAAGACACTCATTAAAACCAGGATAGCACAAGGCCATAATGTGTTGGCTATAAAGCTCATGTCAACAACTTGACTATTATGTGTAAGCAGTAACTTTTTATTTCCCCTAAGCAGTCATAGTTCAAGTCTGAGACCACTACGACTCTGGAATAAAAATTACCGTTTTACTAAGTAAAGGTTCAATGCAGAGTACACCTTCATTATGCATGGTAGTCATCCTTCAACTAGTGGACTCTCTTGTTAATATTAAAATTAGTGGGGGATTGATGGATTTAACATTTTAATACTTTCTTATAATATTAATTTGCCTTATTTTTTTTTGGTTACCTAACATAAACTGCCGAAATGACTTCTCCACTTCTCCATTTAGAATTGATTACATAAGGTTTCATTTCATCACACCATGCATCAGTTTTGTTTTCCTATTAACTATAAGGAATCACTTTATGCATATTTATTCACTTGGTGTTAATGGTTGTATTAGGAAGGTAAATGGACGTGGAAGTTACTACATGTATTTCAGCATTAAAAAAAAAATTCATGGTTACTAGTGGATGAATTTGATCACCATTTTCATTTAGATTCATGTAACCACTCATTATTTATTCCCTTAGTATATCTTATAACTTATGTGACTTTTGTAACCTTTGTAACCAATATTTTATTAACCACTCATTATTTATTCCCTCGTTATATCTTATAACTTTTGTAACCTTGGTAGTCACTATTCTATTTATCTTTCCATTTATCTTCCTATTCATTTCATGGAAGATTTCTCACCTCTAAATAGAGGTAGTCTTGCATGGTTTTGGTACATATAAAAAATAACAGAGAGTTCACAAAAGTTAGTAACAAAGAGAGTTTATTATTTGAAGGGAGGTGTTCTTTTATGGAGTTTTGAACTCAACTCTTGTCCAGAGTTGTTGAGTTGTTCTTTGTGATAAAGGTTATGTATCCCGGAGGGGACAAGTCAAGTAGATTACTGCTAGACCGGTGAAATATTTTGCTGCAGTGGGCTTAAATCTCCTTAAAGAGAGATATCCGCGACTCAATCGAAGAAGAAGACATTCTTTTCTTTTTCACTTGTAATTATCAGTTGTAATATCTTGTAATTTCACCAATACATCGCTTTCAATTTTCTTAAGAAAATCACATTTCAAAAGGAAAAGAGGTAAAGTTAAGAAGTCAAATCATTTTTTTTTATATGTTAAAAATTAAAATGTTTGGCAAATTGAAAAGGTTTGGTCCTTTTATTTTTCATTTACTTTAAATGTGTATTAATTTCAATTGACGATTTAAATGTGTATTAGATAAATGTATTGTCCTGATAACGGTAATACACTAATTATTTTTCACATCTTTTTTTTTTTTTTGTAAAAGAAAATTATAGACACATTTCCTCTCTAAATTTTATTATTGTATTATACTTTACCAAATATACTTGTTTTCCTATTATAATTTTTTTTGGCATATTTATATAGGTTGTTGCTAATATATTATTTTATGCATGATTGTGTTATGTGGCATGCGGTAGGTTAGAATATAAGTTTCTTCAAATGTTTTTCTTCATTTAAGAATGAAAGAATGAAAAAGTAAATAAAGTTGTAAAATAAGGAAAGTAAAAAATATAGATGATATATATTTGATAACTGCAGGAAGACAAAAAAGGCAACATAATAATTATTGGAAAAGAAATAAATAACTGTTATAAAAAATAAAGCAGAGAAGAACAAGAGTAAAGAGAGAAGTCCGGGTGATTTGGCCTAAAACAGAAGTCCGCGTGGAACGGATAACATACAAGATGGGGCTGAAACCTGAGACCAGGAGAGCCTTAGTATATATTTAGGATATATTTTTTTGCTCTATCTATAAAGGCCCAGAAATACCCTGTTTACGTATCATTGGAAAGTGCATTAACATAAATACGGCAGTAAGAAGTGGCAATACAAAAGTGTGTAAACTATAAAAACGAGTCAAAGTAGATTGTCCCACACTAGCGCTTCCGCGCAATAATTCGACCAAAGGTGATCCTATTACAGGAATAGCGTCAGGGACACCTGTTACTATTTTCACTGCCCAATAACCAATTTGGTCCCGAGGTAAGGAATAACCAGTTACGCCAAAAGATGCGGTTAATACAGCCAGAACCACACCTGTAACCCAAGTCAATTCGCGAGGTTTTTTAAATCCGCCGGTGAGATACACACGAAATACATGCAGGAGTCCTTCTCCTCGGGGGTGTGATGCAAAAGGCCCAAAAGCTGATTTGGGATCAGCTCGAGGTCGACATAGAGAAAAAGCTTACCCTTCCGTCCTTGGCTCTATACCTCTTTCGTCAGAAGTTCTACGAACCGGATAAATGGCCCATCTACATCCCAAACCAATTCTTGATGGGTGTTTTACAATGAAGAAAGTCCTTTTATTTATAGGGAAACTTTACTCCTACTTTCTCACTAAAAGACAGATACTTCAAATTCCGATAGATATCAACTAGATCTTGATAAATCTTGATAGTTACCACTGACGGCTCAGAGAAAAGTCTATTTGCATTTGTGTTGCATGTGAAAAAGCTTTCCTACACGCAGGAACCTTACTTCTTCTAACCTTGATGCTCAGTTCTGTTCTCCCGCACACCCGCTTTTGCAAGGTTAGCCGGGGGAGGTGCTTTTTCGGGTTTGGTTTTCCTAGATAGGAAGTGCGTTTTCATTGCTTCTAGTAACTATTTTGAAGTACAATATATTTCTGTTCTAGGGGTATGATTACTTCTTTCTTAGGCTTAAACGCTAGGGCTTGTGGTTCGTTATCAGTACCTGTTTTAGAGCGATATAACCTCATTGTCACTATAATGTAAATACTTTCATAGCACTCTCCCTTGAATGTCTAATTGATAGATAATGTGCCTCATTAAAACCTTACTAGAAAAAATTCAGTGGAAAAAAATCTAGTGAAGAAAAAAGAGTACACATCTCTAACAATATGAATATAGGCTGCCTCATTAAAAACCTTACAAGGAAAACCAGTGGCATAAAACCTCGTAAGGGAAAAGGAGAACAACGCATATTAAATCCCCCTAATGAGAACATCCTTCAGTCTTTGCATCCCGATCTTATGCATCATCTTCTTGAAAGTTGCAGTTGAAAGAGACTTGGTGAATAAATCAATCATATTGTCACTCAAACGAATCTGTTACATGTTAATATCATCATTCTTTTGTAGCTTATGTATATAGAAAAACTTTAATTAAGTGTGCTTTGTTCTATCTCTTTTTGTGAATTCTCCTTTAATATGTGTTATGCATGTTGCATTATCTTCGTATAAAATTATGGGTACATTATCACATGTCAAACCATATTTTTCTTAAATGAGATGTATCGTGGACCTCGACCATACACATTCTCGTCTTGCTTTATGAATAGCTATTATCTCAGCAAGATTCGATGAAGCAGCTATGATAGACTGCTTTATATATCTCCAAGATATGACAGTACCTCCTTATATGAGCACATAGCCTATTTGACATCAAGTTTTATGCGGGTCGGATTGAGCCAACAAGATCGGGACTGCAAGCTTTAGAATAAAATAAACTCATGTATTTTATCCCATGTTGATGTTTCCTAGTAGGAGCAGAAGATATGATACTTCATAACCAATCCAATTCGGTATATTTCTCATTTCAGCAAATAATCTATTGATTTTAAAAACTCTCCAAGAGTTTCAAGAATATTAAAACTATCAATTTATCATTTATAAGGAGAATAAATAAGTTTCTCAGAAACTTTATATGCTTCAGGCATTTTAAATCCTTTAGGGATTTTCATATAGATTTTTGTCAAGTGACAATATCAATATGTATGACATCTTCAAGTGTCTGAACTGCAAATCAAATAAGTGTTATGCTTATCAAGATGCATCCTTTCATGTCACTTAATAAATGTTTCTACGTCAGCATGCTTAAATTAACGTAGAATTCAGATTCTCATAATCTTTTAAAATATTGCGCCAATATTGTATCAAAGATATCATCGACGATTTCTCATTTTGTATCGGTTCATAATGCGACATAACATTTTGAGATCTCATCACTTTATTATTTTTAGGTACCTGAACCTCTCATCAGGTTTTATGAAGTGTTATGTTGTAGGCTCTTCAAGAGTACAATGCCTTTTTATTATGATTATTTACTCCTTATTTTTCAAGGATTATTTTATTTGGAACTGATTAGTCCACCACGCTTCATGCATGCATAGACTTTGTCCTTTAAGAACGCAAAATATAAGCACTTGTAGCTTACATATGATACTAAATTTGAGTCAACAGATGCTTCCGACATTTGACTTGAATCATCTTTTGAATGAGGATCTGATAATAATTCCGAACATATTTCATAGCTACTTATAATCTCCCCTTACGTTAGGAAAACTAAAGTTCATCCTTCATCTTTTTTCGAGGAATCCATCTTTGTGCATCATGGTCTATTCACTAATCGTATACCGCACATCAAAACTATTAGATGGAATAGTTGGTTCTGACCTTGAAACAATTTAGAGGGAAGAAATAATCATAATTTATTGGTCTAATGCATACAAGTGCTATTGTATGCAACATATCATATTTTAGACCAACACATAAAGTTTTGTTCTCATTAGCAATGGTTTAGCTATTTATTGAAGGCGTTCAATGCCAAACCATCATCATCAACATGAATTGTCTTGATTACATAATCTAAAAATTATTCTCTTAACTCAATTTTATTGAGCAAGAAACTTTATGAATGTCAAACTGCAGGTTGACAATAATCTCACCTGTGATCATCTTTGTAAGACCCCACAAAATTCTAAGTTTAGTTCAGCCCCTAGAAGCTTTTTAAAGGATCCAACACTTAGAAATTTTTTTAGCGAAGTGTTAAGACTTAGGCTCCATTTGTTTTTTTTTTAAGATTCAGACGTCTGAATCTGAATGCATATCTGAATTATTAAGATGTTGTCTCTAGATCTGAAAACTGAATGATTAAGACTGTTTGTTTTTCAACATCTGAATGTGAGATTTTTTTTTTTTGTATACATAATAAAAAATTAATTATATATTAAAAAAGTATGTAATTTAATACAACAAAATTATTAGTATCTGATTGAGAAAAACATTTATGTTTGTTAGTGATAGTGGAGATGGATTATAATAGTGGTTACGGTGACAATGATTGATGTTAGTGATTAATAATGTTGGTGATGATAATTGTAATGGTTGGTATTGTACTGACTGTTATAATGGTGGCGATTGATGGTGGTTGTGTTTGTTGTAATGTGACGTTGCTTGATGTTAGTAGTTTAAGGTGTTGATTGGGTTGGCTAAAACATGAACGCATGATGATTGATGATAGGTTGGTGCTAGTTGGAGATGTTATTTGTTGTGATGGTAGAGATGATTGTTAGTAGAGATAAATTATAGAGATAGTACTGGTTGAAGTGGTGGAAGAGGTCGCATTACTAGTGACAATGGTGGTGGTGGACAAAGAATGTGTAGAGATTGTGATGTATTAGTGGTAGTTAGTGGTGGTGCTAGTTGTGATAGATGAGTTGGTTAGTAGTAGGGGTTCGCCGATTGTGGTTGCTGATTGTGATGTTGTTAATGGCAGTGGTGGCAGTGAATTTAATCAAAATAAAAGAGGTAGTAGGTGTGGTAGCGGTTGACAATTGTGGTTGGTAGCGGTATTTTTTAGCGATAGTAGTTGTGATGGTGGAGGTGGTTGGTGGTGGTGGGTGGTGGTTGACAATGATGACGGTGGCAGAGGTGGTTAGTGGTGGTGACTGCTGAATATTAATAGAGTGGTGAATATTATCCAACACCAGAAGATCCCTTCAGACCTATTAAAACTTGGTTCTAGAACTGAATGATTAAGACCTATTCAAACCTATTAAGAGTTAAAACCTTAATAAAAAAACAAATACACTTAATGGTATGAAGTCTGAACCATTCGGATTTAGACCTCCATTAAGTGCAAACAAATGAGGCCTTAGTCATTTTCAAAGCCATTAAACTTCCATGATTTTATTTATGACCTTCCCGACCTCCGTTTGTCGATTTTCAAGTTGATTCACAATGCGTCAAGTCAATAGTACATCTCGGGTTAGTTTCAGGATTTTTCAGATAACATAAGGGCATGTTTGGATTTCCAAAGTAGTAGCGCGAGGCGATAAGCCCACGTCACCCCACCCAGTTTGGGGCTCTAAGCAGGGCGGCGCCCTGGTTAGTCCAGGGGGCCAAGCTGGGAGGCTCCTTGCGTATTTTTGTTAGGGCAAAATTTCTACAGTTAACCTTTGCATCTCTAAGGGCAAAAGGGTCATTTTTCCACCCCTATATAGCCCTATAACACGATATTCAGCCCTATTTTCATCAAAATATACTTTTTTCTCTCAAATTCTCTTTAGAACAAGTATTAGGGTTCTCAATTCAAGACTCAATTCTTAAAGGATTCATCGTCAATCTTCTTCAAATTAAGAATAAAGGTATGTTATATGTTGATTCATGGTTTCCTTCCACCCATGAAGCTCAAGAACCCTTTTTGAATTATAAAGATTGTGTATTTATGATTTCCATGATTATGATTGAATTGAAGTTCATGTTTATGTGGTTGTTAGGATATAATTAATGTTTTAGATTACAAGTTGCAAGCTTTGATCCTATTATGTGATCACCTACATGATATTCATGATAGATCCTTCAAATTGCATGTTGATTGATGTAGCTATGTTATTTAGATGTAATGTGTATTTTATAAACAAAGCATGCTCCCCATATGTTTGACAAAATGCCTATGTGAGCTGAATAGTGCCATTATAGCATGTTGACAAGAAATCCCCAATTTTGTATAAGTTAATGCATTCCAAGTGTTTGATGAAAGAACTTATTGAGTGAATTATAAGACATTAGTATGCATGCCTACTCATGTGCAAGTTTATGATTTTCAAGTGCTTGGAGAGATGCCTCGTTGATGGTATTGTGAATGAAAGAATGTTGTCATGTTCAAGAATTGCCATGTTTTATTCTTATTTATAATATCGAGTCCTGGGGTATATATACCCGACAATTTAGCTGCCACCTAGAGCCAGTGTCAGTTATAGTATTCTCAATTATGTCACGATCAGTAGTATTCTCAAATAGTTACTGAATTTAATAGAACTTAGTCAGCTTCATGACTTAGGAAAGTTCAGTAATCTCAGTAATATCCTAGTCCAGTTCAGAACTCAGTACTATTCCTTCAGTCAATGGAACTCCATGAACTCAGTTTAACTTAGTTTAGTTCAGTTAAACAGTACGATTAGTAACAGCTCAGTCAAGCCTAGTATGAAGTAGAAAAGTTCAGTGTCTATTCAATTAGGAGTAAGATTCAACACCGAGTGAGCCTAGGGATGGGGGCACACCCGTTAGTTAGGATTGGGTCCCTTGAAGCAATCCCAAAGTTCCAAAACTACGTAGCCAGCATAGGTATGAGATGTCACTCGTTAGATAGGACTGACATACTCAGAGATCACCCGCTAGTTTAGGACTGATCTCAGGAGTCACCCATTAGATAAGGACCGACTCCACAACAGTTGTCTTTATCCATGGCACGGTACTGACACCCTTTTAGCTGAGGTTATAGGTTGGACACCATTAGTTCAAATTCGGGGCATGTTGGTTAGATGACTACTTGCCACAATCTCAGTTTCAGTCTCAGTCTTCAGAATAGAACTCAGATCAGTATTATGAAATTAGGACTGTCACATACAGTAACTCAGATCAGTAAAGAACTTAGATAGTTCCATATATTAGAGATCACCTGCTAGATAGGACTGATCTCATATGTGGTCAATCATTTTCATTATCAGTAGATTCAGGTATTACCCGCTAGATAGGACTGATCTCAGATATCATTATCAGTAGACTCAGTTATCAGAAATCTAGTTATTAGAATTCAGTACTCAGTGTTACTACGATTTTAGTTGTAGTTTATGAATTCATGCATGTATCCTCATTCAGTAGTCTCATGTTATTCAGTCAGTATTGTTCATACATGTGAACCCTTGCATTTAGCCTTACCTTATCTAGAGTACCAGTACACTCTTATGTACTGACGCATACTTTTATCTTGGGCTATGGTGTATTATACCATAGGTTAAGAAGCACGAGATCCCGATCACCCTTAGTAGTTTAGATTCAGCCAGCGGCAGTAGACTTAGCAGTGAGTTCTCATCATTCGAGGATGTTACTTATTTTATTATTGCATTAGAATTATCTCAGTAAATAGAGTTAGTTAGTGAATTGTCCCATCAACTATTTATTCAGATAGTTTAGAGGGTTTTTCAAACTATAGTATTTTCAGACAGTTGTTTTAGTTTTGGTATTATTATATTTTATTCAGTGTTATTTAAGTATTAAACCTTATGGTAAGCTTCTTCCAGTTTTCCATAAATTTTACAATATATTATTCAGTGCTCGGTTACAGATATCAGTCATGGGTTAACTTGTGGTTCTTCGGGGTGATAAGCACCGTGTAGCATTCGGGGTATGAGATTTAGGGCATTATAATCTTATATCGATGCATCTTCATAGATCACATGATAGTTGAATGAGACTATATTCACCTTTTATATTTTTCATATTTTGAGGGATCAAATCCCAACATTAGTTGGTCTAACCAACTTGTCATGAGAACAAGAAACATAAAAAATTCTTGAAGAATTTTCTATTTCTTCAACATATGTTTAATACTCAATATGCACATTTTGGAATATAACAATCGTTCATGTCAATTTATGAACTTTTATTCTAGAAAACTCCAAGTTTACCATGACATGTACCTTTTACTTTAGTAAATTTCAGATTTGAAGATTTCAAAATAACTCTTTTCAATTATCTAGCCTCTTTTAGTGTAAGTTGGGATATCATCACAATCTAGTGCACGTTTTGCGTTAATAAGCTTCATTAAATATTATCACATTCACCCCATGGAATGGATCTACTCTTATAGTAATCACAATTCTTATTCCCCGAGAATGGAATATAATCGTGACTTAAGACTATCAAATTCTAATAGGTTATAACCTCTTTAATGATATTGCATTGCTATTTCAGGTGCACATTTAGGCATGCATATCTTTCAAAGTATATCATATATTGCTACCACATTCACTTCAAGAATGGAGCAAATTGTCATCTTTCGGACTCACCACATATTGCTACCATATTCACTTTATGAAATGGAGCATATTCAATAGACAAGTTTCATGACTTTTAATCAAATACACATTATTTTGCCTTAGCCATCATAATATCATTAATATAGTGCATTGAGATTAAAACTCAAAGTCTTATCCATAAAAAGGCGTCTTAGGCATAAATCGATGGACTTCAACCCAACATCTTATAATCATGGTGCATCGGGACTACATCCCGATATTTTACCCTTTCGATGCGATTGTATGTAGAGAAATTTTCTCTAACATAATGAAACACCATAAAATTTAATGGCTAATAATAATATGTTTTATATGAACTCTACTGAAGTTCAAGTGAACCGTGACATCAATATCATCAGATTTCTTGATGTTTCATCACATATTGTTCGTCAAGAACAATTTATGCTTTCCCCGTAACTTTACACACTTTGATTTTTTCAAAGTGCTCAAAACACCACTTACCATTATAAGTTGACATTATTTAATTAATAATAAATTCTCAAATACTATTGGTGGCCAATGAAGCCCTCCAGTAAGAAATATTGCTTACAAGTTATTCTTGGTTCTTTACTATTCTTAGTTACTTTGCACAACGGAATTTCCTTCTATTACAGTGATCAAAATTCTCATGTACTTGTGTAACAAGAATTCTACCTGAAACATAAAATCAGATTTAACGTAAAGTTTTGTGCTGATAACGTGTTATAAAAAATAAAGCAGAGAAGAACAAGCGTAAATAGATAAGAGAGAGTAATTGCTTTTCTCTTGAGGGTTGATTTACAAAGAAGGAAGCCCTTCTATTTATAGAGAAAAGTTACTTCTAGTTTCTCACTAAAAGACAAATACTTCAAATCCTGATAGATATCAACTAGATCTTGATAGACATTCACTATAATGTAAATATATTTATAACAATAACAATAATAATGAGGAAAGAGAAACTATAAAGAGTAACTAATTTTCTGAAGTTGTTCTAAACATAAAATTGGAGTTAATATCTCAAATGGTCAATCAACTTATGAATTTTCTCTCAAAAAGTCACTTAACTTTGTTTCTTACTCCAAACAATTATGAAGAACCAGAGGAACTTGAGTCAACTACTCTTCTAGTATTGGTTAACAATTTTAACATTTCTTGCTTAAATTTGAAATGTGGACTGAATAAAACTCTAATTTCTGGCATTTTTTCTTTTTGTTATCAAACTATTGATGAATTTGTTGGTGATTTTTGGTCACCGTTGATATTCTTAGTGCGTGTGTGTTATATGTTGGTGTTGCTGGGTTGATTTGTTGTTTTTCTTGGTAAAAATAGTGTTGCAATAGATGAAACATCTGATGCAGTAGATGAAACATCTGATGCAAATCTTATGCAACTATAAAAATCTGATGCAACAGATGAACAATCTAACAAATCATTCATCTATTGAGACATGCGACTCTTCGGTTTAGAAGAAATCTAAACAATATTGATCCAACAGATAACTCATTTGGAAACAGATGAGTGATATGTTTCAACAGATTAGTGATCTATTTTATTATTTCCAATGGAATACTCATTCATTTCGACAGATTGGTTTTATGTTATAATAGATAACCTGCCAGGTGTAATAAATCAGTGATCTGTTTTACTGTTTCCAATGGATTACTCATCCATTGCAATAGTTTTTTTGTATATTGCAACAGATAACCTTCCATGTGCAACAGATTAGTGATCTGTTTTACTGTTTCCAATGGATTACTTATCTGTTGTAATAGGTTGGTTATATTTCACAACAGATAAACTACCTAGTGCAATAGATTAGTGATCTATTTTTACTTATCCATTACAACGGATTGGTTATATGTTGCATCAGATAAACTACCTGGTGCAATAGATTAGTGATCTATTTTTACTGTTTCCAAAGGATTACTCATCTGTTGCAACAAGTTGGTTATAAGTTGCAATAGATAACCTTCTTGGTGCAACAGATGAGTGATCTATTTTTACTGTTTCCAATGGATTAATCATCCGTTGAAACAAGTAGGTTATATATTGCAACAGATAAACTACCTAGTGAAATAGATTAGTGATCTGTTTTTATAGTTTCCAATGGTTTACTCATCCATTGCAATAGGTTGGTTATTTATTGCACCAGATAAACTACCTGGTGCAACATATTAGTGATCTATTTTTATTGTTTCCAATGGTTTACTCATCTGTTGCAATAGGTTGGTTATATATTGCAACAGATAACTTACCTGATGTAACAGATGTGTGGTCTGTTAGAATTATTATTTTACTATTGTGCATGTTATATTTACTGTTATCCTTTTTTTAACGATGCATTAATCAATTATAATATATTTTATATTCCTGTTAATTTAAGATAATATGGCTCCCAAAATAAAAGAAACCGAATCAAGTCCAAGTAAAGCAACTCGGCTACATCCACCACTCTATGAGCTTGCTTCACAAGAATTATCTCAATCAAAAGCAGAAGATAATTAACACGGGGAGGAAAAATATTTTAAAAGAGATGATCTAAATTCTAATAGCCCTTCCATCAAAAAATTTGTCAAAACCTTCAACATTGATCATTATCCTCTGAGAATACAGTGCGATGGTGCCACAGATTTAATGGGAGATTTAGTGGTTGAGTCAGCCATGGAAAAATCTTTCGACGCCTTCAGAAAAATACTTTGAGAATAAAAGTTGGATTCTTATTTCAGGAAAAGCTGCTTTGGGCAATATCTAGATTTTTCGGAGGACAACAATGCTCGTTTCTAGATAAAAATGATATACGATCTTCATAAGCAGAGTTTTATGTATGAAAACAAAGATAATATGGATGAGGTGTGCATAAATTACTGTGGCATACCTATGTGTTTGGGTTGGAAGGAGTTTTCCATAGTTACTGGACTAAAATGTTATCCTCCTTCTCCTTATCAAGTTATACCTACTTTGACCCAAAAAATCACCCCGCACACCCAAAAAAGGCAAAGGCAAGACGAGTAATCATGATGAATTGGTGTCCACTGTTGGTCCAAGTTTCAAAAACAAAAATTTGATAGAAGCGTTGAAACGTAAAGGACTTTCAAAGAAGCACAAACAATCATTATGCTTGGTTTGGTTTGTACATAATATTCTTTGAGTGAGAGACGTTAATAACTACATAAGTCTTGATTTAATAAATATCTCCGAGGATCTTGAGGCATTTAACAACAATCCTTTGGGTTCTGAAAGCTTTAAAATGTCTGTCAAATATTTTTTGACTCCGTTAACACCAAAGATAGTCAACTTATATGTATTTCCATGGGCTTTTATAGTAAATATTTCTTTTATTATGATATGATTCATTTTTTTCAATAATGCTTTTGATTTATTGGTTTTATGTTATAGGCTTGGGCATTGGAGTCATTCCTTATTTGAGACAACAAGTGAACTACCGGGAAGAAGTTTCCTGTCCAAAAATCCTGAGATGGTTGTCGGCAAAAACTGATAAAAATGTAAAATTTCTTGATCTTTTCAATCCCCCGAAGAAAGAATTAAGTCTAATTTTAATCAAGTTTTTATTTTAATTAATGATTATTTTAAATGATTTTATCATCATTGTAATATATGTACTAATTTATTTTAGATTGTCCATCCGTGGCTTGTTCCGACCAATCTAGAGTTGAAGATGCTATTTTTTCTTTACGGCCTGTGCAAACTTTATCGAACCCTAAGGTCATTGATGGAATAAAAGGAAATTGTTTGGAGCGACAACCATCACCAGAAAAACAATTTTGGAGGGTGGGCTTGTTGTTGTTAATGATGGTAGTAGTAGTGGTAGTGGTACTGGTGTTGCTGTTGGGGATAATGATGCTCCTCTTACAGTTTTTTAAATAACAAGCCATTATGATTATGATCATACTGGTTATACAGATTTTTCTCCAAATTTTACCACATCTAGCGAATGTTCTGTATGAAAATGTCAAGATTGCAAGGTGCAACATTATGGAGTGATTAATGCTATTAATGCACTAACTACTTTTGTAAAAGAAATAACATCTAAGAGGGGTGTCATTAAATCAAGGAGGATTTTATATCCATACACTCCACTAGAGATCAAGGTGGCTAAGAGGAGAAGGAAAGATATTTCTAAGGCATCATCAAGCATCGAAAAAATCAAAATTGCATTGTCTTTGTCTTTGTCTTACACTATTATTCAGTGTACCAGGGACACAGAAGAGCAGCATGAGCTGAAGAAGGTGAATGTACATCATCTGTTCCAACAAAAAAACATGTACATATCTATTTCAATAGATGATACATCTGTTAAAAATTATCAAACAGATATATATATCTGTTGCAATTGTTGTCTAACCTGTTGCATGGAATGCGTTATCTATTGCAACATATGAGTTTTATGTCGCAATAGATGGGTCATCTGTTCAAAATTTATCTATTCAAATTTGTCTCAATAGATGATCCATTTATTGCAACATAAGACTCATCTATTAGAACAGATGGACTATCTGTTGTATATCTGTAATTAGCATTAACAATTTTGACTTTCTAGGTCAATGTCATAGTAGAAGCTACTGTTGAAGAGCATAATATCACAGTTGATAATCCATCAACTTCTTCCAAACAAGAAGCAAAAGTGGATCCTGTTAGTTTGGGAGAATGGAAGAATTATTTATTTGAAGGGTTCAACATCTCGGACGAGGCTCTAAAAAAACTAACACAGTTGATCAACGACTATTCAGAATAGATTACCGATGGGCTGTAAAAGCATCATACCGGCAGGTACATAAATCAATTTTAAAGATATTGGTTTATGCAATTCTTTTTATAAGAACATGACATTAACACATATAAATCATCATGTAGAAAATAAAATGACAAACACTGCAAAGTGAACGAATCAAGTCTTGGTTTTGATATGTTCAACTTTGTTGTTGCATATCCTGGAATGAAGAATTGGTTTTATTTGATGCAAAGCCCTAAACTTGCTGGAATAATGAGGTTTAATTTTCATACATATACTATTAATTAATACTTTATTTAATTACATCTGTGTATTAATTTTTTTCACGTAATCTGAAATCTTTGATAATATGTGTAGCACATTGATGCCATTTTTTACTACCTCCAAAAGAAGTCCAAGTTGCAAACACAAGAATAATACAGATACATGACAGGCAATTATTTGTACAAAGTTTACATTAATAATGCCTACGATAGGTATTGTCAACAACAGCCGGAAGTTTCCCGAAATTAGGAATGCTTAATCAACTTAATCAGAGGTTTTAACATTCTGGTTGTCTTATTTGATCGATGAAGTGTACATCCTAATCAATTGTGGTGATGAATTCCATTGGGTGTTGGCTGTTGTCGTTCAAAAACAGAGGCGCATCCGATTTATGACTCGATGTCGCGAAAGAGACGTTTTGGTACGTCACTCGAGATACAAAATATGGCCAAAACATTGCCTACTTACCTTGATATGAGTGGCTTTTTGGACCAAAATATTCGTACTGATTGGTCGACGATTGATGCATGTCGGGATAAAATGGGTAATCCATTTGATGTACAATATGTTGAAGTAATTTCTCATCAAACCATTGGTATCCTGTAAGTATATGTGTCATGATTTAGTTTTATTTCATAAATTTCACAATGCAAGATATGGATTATCTATTTTTTTAAATGGAAGGATTGCTGTCTTTTTGTTGCCGCCTACACCGAGTATTTGAGTGATGGATTACAAGTAGCAAATGATATACTTGATGCCGGATTACTCCGCAAAAGATATGCTTCTTTTTTATGAAAATACGGAGAAGCAAAATCTCAAAAGCCGTATGCAAGCGACATTAAAGATCCACGACGACCAAAGTCGAATTCCGTAGCACCGGATAAAGAATAACTTATCCATATTGAGTAGATCTTTATAGCTTTAGTCTGTCAATGTAATAACCTATCCTCCTTAGTTTAAATTGTTGATTTATTTGTAGAGTAGATCATTTGTACCCATAATGATTTTTTTATATTTCATATATTTGTTGAGTTATTTCATGTAATTTTCGAAGACTTCAATTTATTTTGTTGTGTCTATGAATATAATTTAATCCTTACTTTTGAACATATTAATTGAAATAGAATACTAGATTTAAATATCGCAAAAGATAATAAATCTGCTGCAACAGACGACATATCTTATCAAACTGATTTAGACATATGTTACAATATGTAGGTCATCTGCTGGAAATTATATAACAGGTCTTCCTACTTTTTTGATTTGTTCCAACAGATTACCTATCAGTTTCAACAGATAGATTATATGTTGCAACAAGTTGTATATTTTTTATGATAGACAGTGGAGAATATATGTATAATGCAATAGATGACCAACATATTCTAACAAATAATCAATCTGTCACAACAAGTATTATATCTGTTACAACTGATATACAATCAGTTGCATTATAAAAATTTAACTTTTGTCAGACATAAAAATTACTGCCACTACATGTAAAGTGAAGTAGCTTGAACTAAAAAATTATTATCGTGTTCGTCTCTGTCTTTGTACATATTCTTCTTTATACACGAGGTCCAACCATTTAGTTAGGTAATCTGCTGGAAATTATATAATAGGTCGTCCTACTTTTTTGATTTGTTCCAACAGATTACCTATCAACTGCAACATATAGATTATATGTTGCAATAAATTGTATATCTGTTGCAACAGACAGACTGAAAAACATCTGCATAATGCAACAAATTACCAACCCATTTCAATAGATAATCAATCTGTCACAATAGGCACTATATCTTTTACAACAGATATATAATCTGTTGCATTATAAAAATTCAACTTTTGCCAGACATAAAAATTATTGCCACTACATGTAAAGTGAAGCGTCTTGAAATAAAAAATTATTATCATGCTCATTTTTGTGTTTGTACATATTCTTCTTTATACACAGGCTCTAACCATTTAGTTAGTACCCCATAAGCCCAGACCTCTTGCATTTTTCCCACAATGGCGTCATACATACTGGTCATTTCTATTTCGATCAGGAAATACTCGATGTATACAAGTGATTATGGCCCACATGTTGTACCGATTTTATTTTTTGGAGCTGAATTTTCTTATTTTGACCTTCAAAATCTCATGATTTCTTCCTCAAGAATTTCTCCGGCAAATAATCCATCAGCTTACTCTGTATCAACAACTTAGGGAACAACTTCAAGAGTGGCTTCACGGGGGTTAAAAATGTGTCCTCGTTGAAGACAGGTAAGTTGTAACCATAAACCTTAATCTTTCCCTCGTCGAGTAGTATCTCAACAACGAGAAAATATTTGACTTTTACGTTCATGACTGCAAGGATTCTCTTTGCCTTAATCCATCTCTTGCTATTTGGATATGGCATCTTCCCTCTAACATATTTAATCATGTCTTCATCCTATTCGAATAAAGAAACTAACTTATCTAATCTCCGGCCACAGGGACCATCTCACCTACGGAGATCATCATACCTATCCTTAAAATTATAAGTTGAGGTCCATTATCCTATCGGCAACTTCATAAGCATCTGGGTACGCTAATTTCTTACCCCTCATAAGGCAAAAAATTTCATCAACATACTATGGCATAAGAAGACAATTTTTAAATGAGTTAGTAATTGTAAAGAAGAATCTGAATCAGTTCACAGATTACCAGCTAATGCAACTTATGCAACAGATATGTATTATGTTGCACAGAATACCCAGCTGTTGCAACAGATTACACATCTATTGTGTATCTTCTTCTTCATGGAGTAGATTGGAAGTCTAGGTTAGCAAAAGAAAACTTACATTGTCCACGTACCACTCATGCATATTTGTCATATTCGTGAAGTCTTTGGCGGCAAATGAATGCTTGGTGTATTCTTCTGGAACCTTAGTCTAGTCATTCGTGATTTTTTGCAGTTTCTTCTTATTTTCATAGCCAAGTGACGCATATATGTACACCTTATTCAGCGGCTCCTGAACTTCAACAACTCTTGGAGTGGGAAAAGTTGCGATATTTTTTGTTTTCACAAGGGAGAGTATTTTTCTAATGTTTTTTTCTTCCTCCTAACCGCCACTGTAGGAGTGTATGGCGCCCTTACCTTTTTGGATGGTATTACACCCCTCTTAGATTTCAACTCCTCGGCAGCTTCAGCAATAGCCTCTAGTTTTTTAAGGAGTTTATCCTCTCTGTCCTTGCATACTTTGCATTTGCGATGAGAACATGAGGGTGAACAGGGGTGAGAGGGACCTATTCAAGGAGTGTTTTCAAATGTATTTAGTTTTTCCTAAGAAGCACCTGGATCAACAACTCCACCAGTAATGCCCCCAGAAGAAGAACCCGGATCTGTTGCAGTAAAAATTTGGTCATCAAGAGCTTCAATATTAGGTTGAGCTTGCCTAACTGCTCTTCTTTTGTATGTTTCTTCAGCCAATTCCTTCTTTATTAACTCCACCGTTGGGTCTGCTTTTGTATCAACAAGACCTAGAGTAATAAAAGAAGTCATCCCCAACTCCTACTCAGTAGGCATGATCCAAGGATGCACAACCTATAAAAAATAGAAATGAGGCATTTAAATCATAGAATAATAATTTTCAGTCAGTTGGGTTACATGTTAACACAACCAACTTATGCAGCAGACGATATAGCTACTGCAATAGCTGATCTGTTTGTCCTAACATATTAACAATATGTCACACCAGATTACCCATCTGTTGCATAATTTACAGTAGATGGGTAATCTATTGAGTCGAGTTCAGAGAACCAGAGGAACAAATGGTTAATCTATTGCGAAATATGGATTGTCTGTCACAACAGATTACTCATCTATTGCACCAGTTGAAGTTGACGGGTAATTTATCGCAATAGATGGCACATCTGTTTAGTATCTTTCTTTGAGACAAATTGTTTTAGTTGAAATAAAGAAGGTGTACTGCATCATCTGGAAGGTTAAAGAGATCAACCTCCTTAATATTTTTGTTGCTGCTCTTTGCAGCCAACCACCTAAGGATCCTTGGATGAGAAACCTCATCCGAGTAATCCTTGAACTGCTTTGGAGAGGAGGAATGGCTTCGCATGCCCAAACTAAAAAATGTAAACAGAAAGCAAGCAAAAAAAGTCATAATAACTATATTCATGATAAATTAATGGATGGGTAAAAATAGTGATCAATTTTACCATGAAATCCCAAGAAAAGCCGTATGATGTGATCGTGCTTGTTGATAGCTTTGTTAGTAAATATTGGACAGTCAAGTAGTATTTTTCCTATCCTAGGATAATCATTAAATTTCTCAAAATCATCAGCAAGCGCCAACAAATCATCTTCTATGACTTTCCTGAAGTCTCTTGCCAATATAGAGGAATGGACAAATCAAACTAAGCATAATTTCTTCTTGTAGTGATTTGGTATGTTTTTATCCTTGAGATCTGCCATTAAATCCTCTGCTTTGTATCTACGTCCAACATAGCCCAATTAAATTTCTCAAAATCATCAGCAAGTGCCAACAAATCATCTTTTATGACTTTTCCGACGTCTTTTGCCAATATAGAGGAATGGATAAATCAAACTAAGCATAATTTCTTCTTGTAGTGCTTTGGTATGTTTTTATCCTTGAGATTTTCCATTAAATCCTCTTATTTGTAGCTACGTCCAACATAGCCCAATAATCCATCTTTTTTCCCTTGCATTTGTTGGACCCTTTGTGGGGTGTTTCCTTGTTGAGATATTTTTCTAGACAATTGCATCTCAAGCATATCACTATGGAAAACTCTTTCAATCCAAAATAAACCGGCATGATGCAGTAGCTGATCCAGATTTCATCCATCTTTTTTTCACCCTTCTTCAAATCTTTATAATCCCCCGCATACTTGATCCTGCGCTTAAGAAAACCATATACCATGCTCATTGGGAAACGGAGTGCGGTCCTCAGGCAGCTCAAGAATGTATGCAAAACAACTCTTCTTAAAAATTCCATCTATGTTTTCATTCTTCATAATACTCCTAAGTTCGTCAAAACGTTTCCCCAACTGACATTTAAGTACAAGATCACCAGTTACTTCTTAGGGCTATTTATCGCCATCGCAACTTAAAACCTGTCGATACTAATGGTTTTGGCAGAATCATGCTAGGATTTTGATATTATTTCACACCCCATTGGTGAGAAGAAATTATCACTTTCCTCAGCTTCATTTTGCCCTAACTGAGATTGTTCGGGAATTTTCTTCGAATCTATTTGTACTCTAGCCTTTTTTGTTGGATGGTCAGAAGTTGATCTACTTTCAATTTTTTTTCTTTTGGGAGACATCTTTTAACTGCAAACAATAGAAAAATAAAAAAATACATTGCATTTGATGTCTGGATATTTTTTTTTTTAAAAGGTAAGATAAATTTTAATAAATTATTCTACTCCACATTACAAAAATAATTTCAACGGATAACCCATCAGTTGAAATCAATGGGGAATCTGTTTTAAGACCTATTTAATATCTCTCAACAGATCTTCCACCTGTTGTAATAGATGGACAAATTTCAATAAATTTTACTACGCCACATTACAAAAAAATACTCCAACGAATAACCCATCAGTCTCCCAACAGATCTTCCACCAGTTGCAACTGGTGGACCACCAACACCACAACCAATGTCACCACCAATTCCACCAAGTTACCAAGACCACTACCAATGCCACCAATACCAACACCAAGACTACCTACACCCCCACCAAAAACACAAATACCGACATCACCAGTAACAACCACCAACAACACCACAAACACCATCCAACAATACCACGATAGTCAATAAAACATTGAGAGAAAACTAGGGTTTTCTCGGTTGCTTCCTTTTTTTTAGCATCAAAATTCAAAATGTTAACCCATTCTCGAAGATAATACAACTAAAAGTCTTCTTTTTTATCATTAACTAAAAATCCCTAACTTTTAGAATAAAGAACAAATGTAGAACTCTTCTCGAACTCTGTTAGCTGCGAAGACAAAGAAAACGATGGATACAAGCAAGAATAAAGTCAAAAATAACAACTATGTGATCGAAAATGGAAAGAAAATTGATCTATTTTGAAGGTTGGGCAATATGTTGAGTAGTTATTGTCTGTATTGTTGAGAGAGAGAGAGAGAGAGAGAGAGAGGAGAGTGAGAACTTCAAATTTAAGATGAGGAAAAGTTTTTCACGCAAATAGATGATTTGTATGGGTTGATTTGTAATTTTGAAAAAGAATGATAAGTTTTAAAATTGTTAATTTGGTCCGAATTGATCTTAATTAAATTTTAAAATTATAAAATATATAGTTTTTAAAATATTAAGTTAATGAGAACTCATTTCAACTCAGAGTGATCGATCCACGACTCGGGTAGGGATGAATGCAATACCAATACCATGCAATTGCAAAGACTCAATTAAAGTTGTTGTTGTCCATATGAACTCATTCATCCCTAATTTCACCTAAATTAATTTATGTTACATCTTAACATTAAGTTAATGAGATCTCATTTCAACTCAAGTGATCGATCGACGACTCAGGTTGGGATAAATGTAATACCAACACCATGCAACTACAACGACTCAATTGAAGTTGTAGTTGACCCTATGAGCTCATTCATCCCTAGTTACACCTAAATAAATTTAGGCACTATATTAACATTAAGTTAATGAAAACATATTTTAACTCAGAGTGATCGATCGATAACTCAGGTCAGGATAAATGCAATACCAATACCATTCAATTAAAACGATTCAATCGAAGATGTAGTTTACCCTATGAGCTCACTAATCCCTAGTTCCACCTAAATAAATTTAGGTACTATCTTAACATTAAGTTAATGAGAACTAATTTCAACTTAGAGTGATCGATCGGCTGCTCGAGTCGGGATGAACGCAATATAACACCATACAATTGCAAAGACTCAATTGAAGTTGTAGTTGACCCTATGAACTCACTCATCCATAGTTCCACCTAACTTAATTTAGGTACTATATTAACATAAGTTAATAAGAACTCATTTCAACTCAGAGTGATCGATCGATGACTCGGATCAGGATAAATGCAACACCAATACCATGCAATTACAAAGACTCAATGAAGTTATTTTTGACCCTATGAACTCATTCATCCCTAGTTTCACCTAAATCAATTAAGGTACTATCTTAGCATTAAGTTAATGAGAACTCATTTCAACTCAGAGTGATCGATCTTGGGTTGAGATAAATACAATACCAACATCATGCAATTGTAGTGACTCAACTAAAGTTATAGTGGACCCTATGATCTCGTTCATCCCTAGTTCCACCTAAATCAATTTAGGAACTATCTTAGTATTAAGTTAATGAGAACTCATTTCAACTTAGATTGGTCGATCGACGACTTGGATTGGGATGAACGTACTACCAACACCATGCTATTGCAAAGACTCAATTGAAGTTGTAGTTGACCCTATGAACTTATTCATCCCAAGTTCCACCTAAATCAATTTAGGTACTATCTTAACATTAAGTTAATGAGAACTCATTTATCCCTAGTTTCACCTAAATCAATTTAGGTACTAGCTTAACATTAAGTTAATGAGATTTTTTTTTTAACTAAAAATGATCGATCGATGACTCGGGTCGATATGAATGCAATACCAACACCATGCAATTGTAAAGACTCAATTGAAGTTGTAGTTAACCCTATGAACTCATTCATCCCTAGTTCCATCTAAATCAATTTAGGTACTATCTTAACATTAAGTTAATGAGAACTCATTCATCCCTATATCTGCCTAAATCAATTTAGGTACTAGTTTAACATTAAGTTAATGAGAATCTTTTTAACTTAAAGTGATCGATCTACGACTCGAATTGGTATGAATCCAATACCAACACCATGTAGTTTTAAAGACTCAATTAAAGTTATAGTTGACCCTATGAACTCATTCATTCATCTCTAGTTTCACCTAAATCAATTGCAATGAAATATATTGCAACAAACGACTGATCTATTGGAATTTTTTAAAAAGATATTCATATCTGTTGCAATAGATGCCATATCTGATTTAATTATCAAATAGACATTTGCATCTATTGTGATAGATGACTGAGCTGTTAGAAATTTTCAAACAGATATTGATATCTGTTGTAATAGATAACATATCTGATTTAATTATCAAATGTATATTTGCATATGTTGTCACAGATGACTGAGCTGTTGGGATTTTTAAACAAATATTGATATCTGTTGTAACAGATAACTGAGTTGTTGAGATTTTTAAATAGATATTGCTATCTGTTGCAACAAATGACATATCTATTTGATTTTTTTTTTTAATTTAAAGCTAGCTTCTATCTGAGTAGATAAAGTAGTACTATTAAGGAGGTAAACAATGTTTCTTGGATAACTCAAAAATGAGTTCATTAAGTAATCTTATCTTGTCTTTTCAATGTCACTAGTCTTCCTCGGGCCCCTCAAATTATTAATGAATATTAATTAATGAATATTGAAACCCACGTCTATGTACACAATACATCTAGAATTATCTTAATCCTTCAACTTTAACCCTAAATTTATTTTATTCATCTCTGGTCTTTTTCTTTCTTTACTCTTTAGAGTTATCACAACCTTTTTTTATCTCTTTTCTCTTCTATTTCTTATAAAGATCTTTTTGAATCTGAATCGATCCATATCTTTCCTCGATTGAAATTATTATTTTGATCCCTTTATGACATTAAGGTATAGTTCAATATTTCTTTTTCATTCTCGTCTTTTTCTTTGCAAGTTATTTACATCAGTCTTTTTATTTAATTACCACTAACCCATATCATATTTATTTTAAAAAATTAATGAAATTTTTAAGTGTTGAATAAATAAATCGAGAATTTTTATTACAATTTGCAAAAAAAGTCATCTGTTGGGAGAATTTTAAAAGCCTTGTTGGCAGTATCATTTTTGTTGTATCTATTTTGTTTGTTTCTTTGTTGTTGATTCTATTATTGATGTTGTTGGTGGGGTTTGCATTGTTGGAACTTGTGGTGTGTTGTTGATGGTGTTGGAAAAAGGGATGTTTCTTCTTTGTTATTGATGATGTTGTTGATGGTGTTGGAACAAATGTTATTATTTCTTTATTGTTGATGTTTGTTATTTATTATTTCTTTATAGTTTATGTTGTTGTTGATATTGCAATAGATAGAGCATCTGTTGGAACAAATCAAACCACCAGTAAGTTTGGTTTGATGTATTCCAATAGACTCCATATCTGTTGCAAAAGACTCCACATTTGTTGCAACAAACTCCACATTTGATGCAATAGATTCCACATCTGTTGCAACAGACTCTACATCTGTTGCAACAGACTCTACATCTGATGCAACAGATATATAATGTTCTTTCTGTGACATAGTTTTTTTTCTCTTCATTGTAGATATAAGGAACTAAAAGTTTATCAAATTTTTCCCGACCAACATAAGAGGCTGCAGTAAAGATGGGTTCGGAGGAATAAGCTGCATACAGATGAAACTACTTCATATGTGGGAGGTATGTATTACTGATAATGTTATTATGGAAACACACATAGAGTACACTTATTTTGTGAATGTTGTTTTTACCGATTAGTCATTGATCATTCAAACAAGATATCTACAATTTTACAGTTAATTTTGGTAGGTCCAAACTAATAAGGCTAAGGGACCATGAATATGGTTCTGATACCATGTTAAGATTTAATGTCGGCTGTTGCTTATGTTTATGTGTCAAGCATTGTGAAGGGAACTAGTTTTGGTGGCATTGTAAAGAGATTCAATAGCGATTGGACTAACTTTTAGGGTGCATTGGACCTTTAGAGAGCCTTCAAAGCCTCCCACTGGTTCAACTAAGAATGAAATCAATATAGTTATTGCCCTAGCCTAAATTTATATGGTTGGGTTACTCGGGGTAATGATTATATGCCAGAAAGTGCGGTAGGAGAATGCCTTCAAGGAAAAATGGGTGGCTGATGAAAGACTATATCATCTGAGAGCTAATTGAGGAGGATACATATGGTAGAAAGCAACTTCTAGCGAATCTGACAGATGAAACTATCTTAAAACATGAGAAATATGTATCAATTACAAATGTGAAATTGTATTCGGTAATGAAAAATTTGTCTGTTGTTTCTCTAAGAGTAAAATAGTGCAAATGGTTATTTTTCTAGGGAGATGCATCTAGGTAGCGTTGTCGGGATTATCACCTAGATTCTAGATAATAGCAGAAGACCAAGAAAGCAGTCTTATGGGTATAGAGGGTTGAAATGATGTATAGTAAGTCTAGAAAACTTGCGCCAACAGCAACTATAGTTAAAGTAAGGAATCTAAGCGAAGACGGCAATTTTTGAATTTTAAATTACATCTCATGCCTTCTTGTTTGTGGTTTCGATTATGTACATTGTTGTTGACCTGATTGGAACCATAAACAATATGGAAAGACATTTTGAGTGTCATTACTTTCTTAGCAATATGATTATATTGATTGTGTTTTCTATCCTTAGCATGCTTTCAATATTTCTTGGAGAGGATTAGAGGTTTGTTGTAGTATGTGAATTTTGATAATTTTCAAGCTTGCCTCTATCTTGATGATTTGGTATTCAAGCTTGTCGTTACCATCTTTGAAGTTGGTATAGAGCTCTATATCTTTTGTGAGCTTGATCAGTAACACTATCTTCGAAGTTGTGCCATTGTTGAAACCCTTCAAAACACTTTCTTTAGAAGCCTTAAAGGATACATTTAGGGTCGCTGTGTATGTTTTTAGGTCAAAATGTGTTGATGCATAGTCAAGATATGGTCCCAATCGCTGAATCGCTCACATTTATTGAGCGTTGCTCAATGCAACTTGCTCAACCAACCTTCAAGGGATTTGATAAATTAATAAGAAAGGAGTTACGTAATGTTTGATCTAAACCAACTTTACCAAGCCTATCAAATATTACGTAACTCCAGGCTCATTACCCTATAAAAAAACTTTGCCCGAGTTAGTGGATAAATCAAACGAGCTCAATCTGTCAGCTTTTTTACTGATCGCTCTTCTTCAATATAGATGATAATATATCTGCCATACAAAAGTCTACACTATCAGCAGAAAGCATTATTAGTAATGTACAAGGGACACAAAAGAAAATTTTCAACTTCTCTGTCTTGCTCAAGTATCCAAAAAAGAAAATTTTCAACTTCTCTGTCTTGTTCAAGTATCCAAAAAAGAAAAATTTCAACTCCTCTGTCTTGCACTGTTGAGCTATGTACAAGCTTGTCATATATTTCAACTTCTCTATACATTTCTCAATAGTGCAAGACAGAGAAATTAATTTTTTTCTTTTTTGAATACTTGAGCAAGATAGAGGAGTTGAAAATTTTCTTTTGTCGCCCTTATACATTACTAATAATGACTTCTATTAATGGTATAGACTTTTTCATGGCGGATATCTTGTCATCTATATTGGATAAGAGTGATCAGCAGAAAGGCTGAGAGATTAAGCTCATTTGATTTGTCCACTAACTCAGGCAAAGTTTTTTGATAGGGTAATAAGCCTGGAGTTACATAATATTTGATAGGCTTGGTAGAGTCTGTTTAATCAAACGTTACGTAACTCCTTGCTTATTAATTTATCAAATCCCTTGAAGGTTGGTTGAGCAAGCTGCATTGAGCAACGCTCGATAAAAGTGAGCTATTCAATGGTTGGGATCACATCTTGAGTGTGCATCAACACATTTTGACCTAAAACAAACACAGCGGCACTCCATGTACCCTTTAAAGCTTCTGAGGAAAGTGTTCTGAAGGCCTTCTTTAATGCCACACCTTCGAAGGAGAAACCATTCCTGACCGAGCTCACAAGAGCCCTGGAAATCTATACCAACTTCAAAGAAGACAACGACAAACTTAAAGACCGAATCGGCAAGCTAGAGTCAAACTTGAAAATTATCGAGATTCACATACTACAGCAAGCCTCTGATGTTCTCCAAGGAATGTTGAAATCATGCTAAGGCAAGAAAACACAATCAATCAATCCATATTGCTAAGAAAGTAATAACACTCAATCTGTATTTCAATCTCGTGTGTGGTTCTGATCAGGTCAACAGCAGTGGACCTAATAGGAACCACAAACAAGAAGGCATGGGATGCAATTTAAAATTCAAAAATTGTCGTCTTCTCTTAGATTCCTTAATTTAACTAAAGTTGTTGGTGGTGTAAGTTTTCTATACTTACTGTACATCATTTCAACCCTCGATGCCTGTAAGGCTTCTTTCTTGGTCTTCTGCTATTTTCTATCTAGGTGATAATCCCAGCCATGCTACCTAGTCACAGCTCTCTAGAAAAGTGTCCATCTGTATTATTTTTCTTTCAAAGAGACAACAGACGAATTTACATTACCGGATACACTTTCATATTTGCACTTGATTCAGATTTCTCATGTTTTAAGATAATTTCATTAGCCAGATTCGCTAGAAGTTCCATGCTACCCTATGTCTCCACTTCAATTATCTCTCAGATGATATAGTCTTTCATCAACTCCCCTTTCCCTCGCAGGCATTCTCCTTCAGGTCCTTCTGGAATATAATCATCTTCTCGAACAACCCTTCTATATAAGTTTGGGCTAAGAGAATTTCTATTGGTTTTTCGTTCTTGTTTGATGTAGTGCGAGGCTTCGAAGGCCTTCTTAGAGTCCAATGCACACTTAAAGTTAAGTCCAATCGCTATTGGATATCTGCAATGACACCAAATATTGATACCTTCTCAAAAATTGACACGCATAAACACGAGCAACAACGGTTACTAATTCGTAATAGGGTATCTGTACCATATTCATGGGGGCCTCTCCTTTCTTATCAATTTGAACCCATCAAACTTAATTGTACAATGCATGATGTTATTTGAATGATCAGTGACTAATCGGTTAAAAACTGCATTCACAAAAATACTATACTTTGTGTGTGCTGTCCCAATGACCTTATCAGTAATAATTAACTCCCAGACATGATAATTGATCCAACCATCTGTACGCACCTTATTCTTCCTAACCCATCTATGGCTTAAATTGAATAAACAGATGACTAACAAGTTACAACAGATGTCACATCTATTTAAACTGTGAAACAATTGCAAATATCTGTTGTGACAGATGATCAATCTGTTGCAACATATGACATATTTATTGGAAAAGCAAACAGACATATGCATCTATTGCAATATGTGGTCAATATGTTATAAGTTATCTAACAAATGGAATATATTTTGCAATAGATTACCAATCTGTTAGATTTATTTTAAAGCAATTTTCTTTTCTTTACAAAATATAATAAAATATAAAACATTGTATTTAGAACCTTTTTTTTAATTTACACATTCGAAAAGTCACCAGTTTTATTTAATTAAGCGATATGAACAGTCGTGGTTTTGTTTGACTAACCCCTTCCAATTCAATCATCTATAAACAGGTCCCTTCTTACTCGTTCTTTCTACTACACTTACAAATATGACTGATCCAAATTCGTACAAGAAGATTCATATCGAGTCCTTGCAGGAACTTCAAAGGCAATTTGATGAACTCTAGAGGGATTTGACCGACTTCAGAGCAAGGCTGGGGAGGGTCCTGCTGCTGTCAGATGAAAATTGTTCGGTTGATAATAATAATAATACTAAAAATAACAATAATAGTAATGATAATAATAATAGTAGTAGTAATAATAATTAAGTTATGTTTTTTCTTTTAGCGTATGTATTTTCCTCCTTTTGTATATCGGATCTACTCAAGGGATTCAAAAATCTATGTTTGGTGGTCACTTTGAATTTTTAATTCTTATTTAGTATTTAATTATCATTCTATTTATTCCTTATTCTCAATATGTCGACGGTTGGTGGTAGGGATTGAGCATTTGTGGCAACAGAGGTTAATCTGATGCGACAGATCGATCATATGTTGCAATAGGCGGTTATTAATAAAAAGTGGTTATTATTATTGAGAGGGTTAAAAGACATGACTTTTCGATTATTTAATATGAAAAAAGATTCGTAAAAAAATAATAAGAAAATAAATGATAAACACAATTTATAACCGTAAAAGAACGATTATTTGATTTTAATAACTGATCGTGACTTTTCACCATTTTTATTTTTAAATTTAATTTTTAAAATTATTTATTATATAATTAAAAAAGTCACAATATTGAATTAATTAACTTATATGACGATTGTTAAGAAAAAGGTGAACAGTCGTGACTTTTTATCTAAAACACATTCAACAATGTTGCTGATGCATCAAAATCCCCATCTGTTGCGACTGATGTATCAGCTGTTAGAAGAAATAAAAAAAGTTATTAAAATAGATTATCTCTTTGGGTGTGTTTGGTATGATGGAAAATACTTTCCATGGAAATGTTTTCTTGGAAAATGTTTTCCTGGAAAATAAGTTGGTTTTCTACTTATTTTCTCATGTTTGGTTGGTGAGTGAAAAATATTTTTCGAAAATATTTTATGGTGTTTGGTTGGTGAGTAGAGACTATTTTTTAAAAATATTTTCTTGTGTTTTATTGGTGAGTGAAAAAATATTTTTTTAGAAAATACTACTAACTGTTAACTAGTATATCAGTGCCTTTAGCAACTCAACATTTTGTAAGAACTAATTTAAGCATAACAAATAATATCAATATCGAATACTAAAATATTACAATCACTAAATTTAAGCAACTATTAATTAGCAAATATAGGAGACACTTTTCAATATTTTGTCAGGACAATATCAAGATACTACAATCAATAAAAATATAATAGAACGACAAGCTTATTCAACCTCGTGAAACAAGTTACATCGATGACAAAATGAAATATGCAATTAACAAAAGTAACATAGGTAAGTCTTCTTCTATGCATATGAAAATAACAATACATTCAACGAACATTGGAAATGGAAAAAATTCGGGCTTCACTATTTTTTATTTCAAGCAGTGAAAAATTGAAGCAAAGCACAGTGAAAAATATTTTTAAAATTTTTGAGAAATGTGAAAATTTTTTAAGTCATGTGAATATGAGTGTTGTTGGGGGTGGGGAAGAGGGGTGGGGTGGGTTCATAAGTCACATTTGTCATTTTCTGAAAAATGACTTCCCTTGGCCCATGAGGGAAGTCATTTTCCCTCAAATTGAGGAAAATGAGTTGTTGTGGAAAATATTTTCCAAATATTTTATTGCAACCAAACAAGGAAAAATAGGAAAATATTTAAATATTTTCCAGAAAATATTTTCCATCATACCAAACACACCCTTTGTTGCAACAGATGGTATATCTGTTGCAACTGATGATTTATCTGATGCAACAAATATACAATCTGTTGCCAGAACTCAATAAAAATTGTTATTATTTTATTAAATAAATGATTATTAATTTTTTTTTTAAATTTATACAATCAAAAAGTCAGCAAATTTGGATTAATGATATGATGATAACTTTTTTTTTTTTTTTAAAAAGATAGATTATTTGTTGCAACAGATAGATTATCTAATGCAACACGTTCTCTATTTGTTGCAAAAGATGGTATATTTGTTGCCACAGATGAGTTATCTGATGCTACAGATATAGAATTTGTTGTCACAACTCAATAAAAATTGTTCTTGGAAAGAACTAATTAATAACAATAATCTAAAAAAAGTCATGATTTATCACAATATTTCTTAATTTAATTAAGTCATAACTTTTCACAGTAATCCAAAATGTAATTAATAAATGGAGGTGACAAGTTAGATTATATGTTGCAACAGATAGATTATCTGTTTAAATTATGGGCACTTATATTGGATTCATGATCGGGTTCTAATCTATTGTTGAAAAAAACAGCAGTAACTTTGTAACCCAGATGACAAATACGAATAAAAATCATAATTTTTACTTACCAAAGTCACCTATGAAGTAATGTCAAAGTGAAAGTGATGTAGAAAATAAAATTTGACCTAAGAAATTGGTCAGATAACAATAGTAGCGGTAACAACAATAACAATGGTTGACAAGAAGAAGATGAAAATGATAATGAAGCAGAAGATGATGATAATGAAACAGAAGATTATGAATAAAGCAATAGCAATAAGGAACAACAATAATCGTGAAGAGAGAGAAAACAACAACGGATGAGAAGAGAGAGAAAAACACGCCTTTTTTCCCTCCGTTTTCTATTATATTAACTAACATTTGGATCTAAGTGTAAATTAAAAAACTTGTGAATTATTTTTAAACTTCTCCAACTTTCTTAATCTATAATAAAGTAATTGTCACCTCCACTCAATAATTAAGATTTGTGTCACCTACACCTTATTTTAAAACTCTTTTGTCACCTTCAGCCCAAATCCCTGAGTCACTCAAGCTATTTAATTAATTTTTTAAAATTAAAATTTCTAACATGAAATTTTATTTAAAACCAAAGTTCTTACAAAAATAAAAAAATTATTTTAACCTTATTATTACATATTCTCATGTTTATTTTATATTTAACCCTTTGAAATTTTAAAATATCCTAAATAGTTTATATCGATTCACTTATAATGTTAATATTGATTTTTAATATTTTCAAAATCATATTCATTTAGATGATTAGATTTAATAACTTTCAACGTGATACTTATTTGCGGAATTGATTTTCAATCATAATGCAATTTTGTGTATTACCACTTGTATAATGTATATATTCATCAAATAAATATAATAAATTTTATTCCTAATAAATTGATAAAAGAGAACGTTATAAATTTTAAACAAAAATGATAAGATATAAAACATTAGCAAATGTAATTAAGCATTAATAACATTATAATATATACACTGCAACAAGGTAAAATTAGCAGCAAAAATTATATAAACAAATAATTATGATTTTAGGATATTAATTGATGATTTGTATGAAGATATATACTTTAGACATTGGACGAGAAAATTGTGAACAATAATCGTAAACCAAAATTCTAAGAAATAAAAAAGATATTTATTTAAAACATTTAAATGAATTTTGGATATAGGCGAGTCATTAAATTGATTGTTTAAATCAATTTTTTTTATTTTTTCTTTTAAATAGAAATTACATATAGCAAATTTTAATTACAAAAATCAATTAAATAGTAGACCTTGTAAGTGATATTCTGTTATGAATAGGATGGGATTTTCTGTTGGTAGCACCTCCTGTTATAATTCTGTACTAATAATATACTTACCATTCCTACAAAAAAGCTATTTTTAGTGACTTAGAGGACAGTGATTAAAATAGTGAAAAAAGGAAACAAAATTATGCAGGACAAGATTGTTGGAAAAACTTTTCTTTTTTCTGGATAAGTAATTGTGAGTTATGTTAATTGTTAGGCAACCTAACTCTTACAGTTTATCTAGATTTATGTCCAAACAGGAAGGAACTAAAGTGTCTTCAAACTGTTTGGAAGTCCACTGTCTGACTAACTGCAAATGTGAACCAAGTCTGCAAATCATCATTTTGACTGCAGTTGCAGAAAGAAGAAGGAAAAGAATCTTTCCAAGATTAACGATTTGTCCAGTAAGCCTATCCAGAAGATCTTCTCGTCTAATTTTTCAATTGAAGAGTTTGATTATGTTGATATTTCACAGAAATGATCCTAAAAAATACAACATAACTGCAGTCTCTGTTACAAGTATGCAATAGAGAGTATAAAGAAAAGAAGAAAGCAAGAATTAAGCTTAGCTGACATTTGATTAGTTGAAACTGTTAAAATGATAGTTGTAGTTTAAAATTTTGTTTTTACTGTAGCTGTTACTGTAGCTGCGTCCCAAAGTTAGTTAAGGCGGTTACAACTACCCAAAGTTAGTTAAGGCGGTTACAACTATCCAATTAAGAGTTTTAGCTATATAAACCACTGTACTGATTGTAATATGAATTGAATAATAACATTTCTTTGTTCTCTCTCTCAAATTCTCTTCTCATATTAGCTACGTTCTCGGATTTTCCCTGACTAGCATATAAGTTTTTTGAAGATAATTCCTAAAACAGACCCACAATTGCCACTCGATTAGCAATTGTGCATCAATTGGTATCAAAGTTGTCCTGATCCTTGTCCATAGATGGTTAATAGGAGTAAGTCGAATGAAGGTATGGAGGATAAGATCTCACAGATGCAAGAACAGCTTCAGAAACTAATAGAGGGAATGACTAGCATCATGAATAGGAATTCACAGGTTGACAAGGAGATGAGGGAATTGAAGGAAAGGTTGGCGAGACTAGCAGTTAATAACCGAGAAAAAGAAGGGGGAAGAGAAGAATCTTCTACTGGAAGATCTTGCTCCATGGATTTTCATAATGATTACAGGTCAAGAGACAATCATAATCATGGTAACTTCTTCACTTGATTTTCTAGGTTGGATTTCCTAAATTCTCTGGCTTAGAATTAAGAACTTGGCTATATAAGGTTGACCAGTTCTTCTCTATGGATGAAATTCCATTTGAGCAAAGGGTTAAGATAGCTTCTATCCATATGGAAAGAGAAGCTATAGCTTCGCACAGATCGTATGTGAGATCAAGGAACTCGACTGCAAAGTTGAGTTGGACTGAGTATGTGTTGGCCTTGAATGAAAGATTTGGGGAACGGTTTGAGGATGCTATGGAAGCGCTCAAGAAATTAACTCAAACAGGTAGTGTGCAGGAATATAAGACTGAATTTGATAGGTTGTTGACATCTGTGAACCTATCAAAGAAAATACAAATTAGTTGTTACTTGGGAGGGTTAACTCTAGAGTTGAATAAGGCTATAAGGCTGCAATCACCTAAGACATTGATACAGGCCTATAAATTGACAAGATTGCAGGATGATGTTTTTAAAGCTCAAGCAAAGTCTTGGGGTTTGACGAGTGGAGGAAGAGTGCAAAGACCCCTATTACCTACTCCCCCATTTGTTAAACCACCTGTGCCAAATTCTGCAGTTAAAAAGAGTAGTGATGTTCAACCAATTAGATATCCAAGGTTTAATGGAAATAATACTGAAAGGAGACTAACTTCTGCAGAAACGGATGAGAAGATGGAAAAAGGGTTGTGCTTCTTTTGTGATGAAAAATATGTTATGGGACATAAGTGTGCAACCAAGAAACAAATTTATTTGATTGATGCAGTAGAAGATGATCAGCTATAAGAAGTTGAATGTGATGAAGTAGGACAAGAAGTTATACTAGAACCTGAAGAGTTGATGATCATTTCCTTACAAGCCTATACTGGTATCTCTAGATATCAAACAATTAGGGTGACAGGTTATCATGAGAAGATGCCCTTGTAGGTTCTTATAGACATAGGGAGTACACACAACTTTATAGATCAGGAGGTTGCAAAAAGGCTGGGATGTCAAGCTAATAACATAGAGGAGCAATTTATAAGTGTAGCAATGGGAGAAAAGTGACCACAACATCAATTTGAAAAAATCTGCAGTGGTTGTTACAAGGCACTACTTTTGCTTCAGATTTCTTGCCACTTCCTTTAGGTAATGTGGATATTGTTTTTGGTGTCTAGTGGTTAAGCACCTGGGGAAGAATACTCTTTGATTTCAGCAACAGAACTATTGAGTTCAGGTACCAAGGCAAGCAACATGTCCTGAGAGGAGCAACCAATAAGTTGAAGACTACTAAGAGTAAGACTTTAATCAAGAAATGTGAAGTTGAGAATTAACTTTACATGTTATCCTTAATGCCTACAGATTATGCATAAGACCTTTGCTACAACATTCAAACGGATCAAGGTAATGAAACTCCCTCGATTTTAACTGGTTTACTTGATGAGTTTGCTAGCATCTTTTAAGTGCCAACAACCTTACCACCTCATAGAGGACCTTTTGATCATAGAATTCCTCTGTTAGATTCAGTAAATCTAGTCAGTAAAAGACCTTACAGGTACCCTAGGATTAAGAAGGATATTATTGAGAAATTGGTTCAAGAAATGTTGGATTAAGGTGTGATACAACATAATACTAGTCCATATGCTTCACCAGTGGTCTTGGTAGGGAAAAAAGATGGTAGCAGGAGGTTATGTGTAGATTACAGAGAATTAAACCAAATCACTATTAAGGACAAATTTCCTATTCCAATTATAGAGGACCTCTTGGATGAATTGGAAGGTGCACAGGTGTTTTCAAAAATAGACCTCAGTGTTGGATACCCCCAATTGAGGATGTTTGAAGGAGATACACATAAAACAGTATTTAAAACTCATGAAGTCCATTATGAGTTTTTAGTTATGCTGCCCCATCATCATTCCAAAGCCTTATGAATTTAGTGTTTAAACCACTCTTGAGGAAGTTAGTCCTGGTATTTTTTGATGATATATTGATTTATAGTAGAAGCTGGAATGAGCATGTTGATTATGTGAGGGAAGTGTTTGAGTTAATGCACCAGTTCCAACTATTTGCTAAGATGTCCAAGTGTTCTTTTGAAGTCAAGCAGGTGGAATATATTGGTCATTTCATAAGTGGGGAAGGTGTTGCTACTGATCCTAAAAAGATCACTGTAATTCAACATTGGCCTACTCCTACTAACCTCAAACAGTTGAGAGGGTTCTTGGGATTAACTGGCTATTACAAAAGATTTATTAAGGGATTTGGTGCCATTTGTAGACCCTTACATGATCTCTTAAAGAAGGATGGGTTTAGCTAGTCAGTTACAGCTACTGAAGCATTTGATCAACTAAAGAAAGCCTTAATAACAACTCCAGTCTTAGCCATGCCTGATTATACTAAGACATTTTTAGTAGAAATTGATGGTAGTGGGAAAGGCACTGGGGCTATACTCATGCAGGAAGGACATCCTATTGCTTTTATCAGTAAGTCCTTAGCCCCTAAACACCAGGTCATGTGTGTTTACGATAGGGAATTGCTTGCACTTATTTTTTCTATTACAAAGTGGTCAAATTATTTACTTGGAAGGACCTTTGTTGTAAAAACTGATCAAAAGGCATTGAAACATCTTTTGAAACAAAATATTCATACTGATTTCCAGGTAGCCGGCATCACTAAATTGATGGCTTTTGATTTCACTATTGAGTACAAAAAAGGGGCTGAGAACAAGGCTACTGACGCATGATCAATAAAACCTAAGACTAAGATCTTAGATATTTCATTATTGACATATGATGAAGCCTCATATGAAAGAATTCAAGCTTCTTGGCAAGCTAATACCACATTGCAAGAAGTGATCCACAGGTTGCAGGTTCATCCCTTCAAATCTTTTACCTGGCTTAATGATCAGTTAAGGTGGAAAAAAAGATTAGTTGTAGGCAAGGATTTACAATTAAGGAAAGATATCATTACATTATGGCATGATACACCACAAGGTAGGTATTCAGGGATGGATGCAACAATCAACAGGTTGCAGGAATTGTTCTATTGGAAATCTCTAAATTTTGATGTTTGAGATTTCATCAATAACTGTGACACTTGCCAGAGTAATAAGTATGATTCTTCTGCTTATCCAGGGTTGTTACAACCTTTACCTATACCTGATAGAGTCTAGACTGATATATGCATAGATTTTATTGAAGGCTTACCTAAGGTGCAAGGTAAAGAGGTGATCTTAGTGGTGGTTGATAAACTAAGCAAGTCTGCTTTGTTCATCAGTCTTCAACATCCATATACTGCTCAAACTGTTGCTCAATGTTTCATGGATCATATTTTTAAGTTACACGGACTACCTTCTACTCTGACAAGTGACAAAGACCCCATTTTTGTCAGCTCATTCTGGCAGGAGTTGTTTGGATTATTGGGAGTCAAAGTACAACATTCTACTGCATACCATCCGCAGACTGATGGACAAACTGAGGTTTTGAATAGGACATTAGAAACCTATTTGAGGTGTTTCTGCTCAGATAAGTCTAAAGAGTGGGTGTCTTATTTGCCTCTTGCTTAATGGTGGTACAATACCACCTATCATACCACTCTTAAATGCACTCTATATGAAGTACTCTACGGCCAAAAACCTCTCATTCACCTCCCTTACTTAGCTGGAGAATCCAGTTCTGATATGGTTGATAGGTCACTGATTGATAGGGATGCAGTTATTCAACTCTTAAAGTTTCATATCCTTAGAGCTTAGCAGAGGATGAAGGATCTGGAAGACAAGCATAGGTCTGATCGGAGTTTTGAGGTGGGAGATTGGGTGTACCTGAAAATTCAGCATTACAGACAGATTTCAGTAGCTACCAGTCCCTTTAACAAATAGGCTGCTAAGTTTTACAACCCTTATTTGATTGAAGCTAGAATAGGTGTTGTGGCCTACAAGCTATTGCTGCCTAGTGATGTACTCATTCATCCTACATTCCATGTTTATTAGCTAAAAAAATGTCATGAAGTCCCTTGCAGCATTGCATACTCTCCAGTTATTCAATTGTCAAGTCCTTACTGTCCTACCCCTAAGAGAGTTCTACACAAAAGATTGGTTAAAAAGGGTAACAAAGCGGTGGAACAACTACTTATTAAGTGGAGCAACTTTTATGAAGATCAGGAAACTTAGGAATTCTCTTCTGAGTTTCAATTGAGATTTCCCTCTTTTAATCCTTGAGGTCAAGGATCTGCTAAAGGAAGGGGTATTGTTACAAGTATACAATTGAGAGTATAAAGAAGAGAAGAAAGCAAGAATTAAGCTGAGATGACATTTGATTAGTTGAAATTGTTAAAATGATAGTTGTAGTTTAAAATTCTATTTTTACTGTAGCTGCGTCCCAAAGTTAGTTAAGGCAGTTACAACTACCCAAAGTTAGTTAAGGCAGTTACAACTATCCAATTGAGATTTTTAGCTATATAAACCATTGTACTGATTGTAATATGAATTGAATAATAACATTTCTCTGTTCTCTCTCTCAATAGCATATCAGTTTTTTGAAGATAATTCCTAAAACTGACCCACAATTGCCACTCGATTAGCAATTGTGCATCAGTCTCTATTAGTTCCTGCATAGAAAATAAGCAGACAGGGAATGCAGAATTGCAATATTACAGGGAAGGATAGCTCATCCCACATAAGAACCACATCGGACAAAATTGAATGAACCATAATGCCTAGGGAATTCCATCAACCTTGTAGAAACACTGATTAATCTTTTACATCTATACAGCATGAGGCGAGAAAGGGATATGATTCTTCATATCTGAGACCCAACAATTTGGAATAGACAACAAATCCTAATAGCAGCCTTTCAAATCTACGAGTGAAGATCTTCTCCAGTAGTGAAGCTATGTTTAGCATTGTCTTTGCCAACTCAGCCACCAAAACCTAAAAGCTGAAGATTGTAAATGGAAAGGAGTTCAGTACAAAGATGAGAAGTTCATTTCTGCATTGTTACGTAATATTTTAATACTATCGAGCCTAACTCTATCGATAGTTGGGAACAATTGGAACACGAGTTTCTAAATTGATTTTATAGCACAAGGCACAGTGAGCATGATAGATCTCACAAATACTCAGCAAAGAAAGGATGAACCAGTCATTGACTTTATCAATCGATGGAGAAATGATAGGCTCAACTGCAAAGATAGGCTCAGCGAAGCTTCTGCAATAGAGATGTGCGTCCAAGGAATGCACTGGGAGCTTCTTTACATCTTTTAAGGCATTAAGCCTAAATCCTTTGAAGAGTTAGCTACCCGTGCTCATGATATGGAGTTGAGCATGTCTTCTACTAGAAAGGGGGCAGCGCCTATTCATGACCCTCGAAGGGGAAAGAATAAGCAGGAACCCAAAAGATGGGGAAAGTTTGTTCCAAAAAATGAAAACAAGGAGTCCATAAATATTGATGTGTCTCTTGTGAAGGTCACCACAAAGTTAAGGAAGAAGCAAAGTGTAAAGACAACTTCTGGAGCACGTCCGAATCAGAAAACTTTAAAGGAGATGCAAGAAAAGAAATATCCCTTCCTTGATTCTGATGTTGCTGAGATTTTTTATGAACTCCTTGAGAATAAGCTCATTGAACTACCAGAGATGAAGCATCCCAATAAAGCTGGAAGGACCAATGACCCTAATTATAGAAAATATCATAGGCTCATAAGTCATCCTCTGGAAAAGTGCTTTATCTTTAAAGATAAATTCATGCAACTAGTAAAAGAGAAGAAGATCTTCTTTAATGATGAGACGACCAGTTCTCATCAAATCTCTATTACTTTTGGCTCGGTCAACCCAGTCCAAATATGTGTCAAAAAGCATAATGAGAAAATATTAGAGCCTGACAGGTCTTCAGTTGACGAAGGCAATGATGAAGGTTGGACTTTAGTGACGAGGCGTAGACGCAGGAGGATGAGTCTGCGAAAGGAGTCGTCCAAGCAGCTAACCAGAAGGAGAATAGTAAAGAAACTAAGGAAATAGAAGTTGGTTGAATTCCCAAAGAAGATGAGGGTGACAGAGCTTCACCACCAAAAACCTCGGCGTCCGGTGACTTTAGAGGAATTCTTACCGAGTTGGTTTCAGACTGCCTAAGTCAACTTTAAGGCATCTTATTTTAATACCGCCAAAGAGGAGGAAAAGGGTGAGAATCTACCTATGGAGGTTCCTTCACCTTCTGAAAAGCCTGCTAAAACTATTGGCGAAGAGGCATATGTGTGTGATACAAAAATAACATTCACAAATAACGATATTCTACTTAGTGAGGCCTTACATAACCGTCCCTTATACATGGTGGGTCAAATTCTAGGAAAGAAGATCAATAGAATCTTGATAGATGAGGGATCTGGAGTCAACATCCTGCCTATCCGCATGACGAAGGAACTTGGCATCGCTACTAGCGAACAAGACGAAAGCCGTATAATGATCCAAGGCTTCAACCAAGGGTTCCAGAGGGCCATGGGATGTATCTAGTTGGGGATTCGTATGGATGATTTTCAACCAAACCTATTGATGCATGTAATCGATGCCAAAACTTCATACAATATATTGCTCGGTAGGCCTTGGGTGCACGGGAACAAAATTATCTCATCCCCTTACTATCAATGCTTGAAGTACCTCAAAGGTGGAGTGGAAAGAAAGATAGTTGCCAATGACAAGCCATTCACTGAAGTTGAGTCACATTTTGCCGATGCAAAATTCTACTTAAAGAAGCATGTTGTGGATGAGAAAAGGGTTAATGATGTCAAAACCAAGTGTGATAATCTTTCAGCCAAGAAATCCATGGTTAATGTTGAAAAGGTCGCCACCAAGAAGCCTCTCTCCACTTCAAATGAAGAAAGTATCGCTTCTATGAAAAAAAAGCCAACTGTTGTTCTTCGCTACGTGCCAAAGGTAAACAAAGAGAAAGATCACCCATCTGATGCTCAAGATAATGTACTAAACGGGCTAATTTTACCTATTAGGAAGATTGACACGATAAATCCATCCTCAAGGCTAGCTGTGGCTCAAAATTCGCCACTAGATATAACACTCCCTACGAAGCAGACAAAGGAGGGCTTCGACCCAAATGCATACAAGTTATTATAAAGGATTGATATAATCCTAATGAGCCATCAAGGTTAGGTACACTTTCATCGAAAGGTACAATAAGATAGGGACATGAAGTACTAGGATACACACAGCCACCTTCAATTCACATCTCCATAAGAAGGGCAGTTAGTAATTACATCCTTGTAGAAGAGGAGTCTACCACTTCCAACAAAAGGCCTTCTGTCTTTGACCGACTTGGAGGGTCAACTGCAAGAAATTCTGTTTTTGAAAGGTTAGGACCTCTAATTAAGAGAAAAAACAACAAGTGTAAGAGGAGTCGTCAAAGCACGATGATGCACTCTTCACTTAAAGTATAAAAGAATTTCCAAAGTTTGATTCTTTCTAGAATGAAGCGACAAACGAAACTCGTAGTTCCATACAATAAGGTGTTAAAAGCAAAGGCTCATACTGTGGTTTATACCAAGGAACGTGAGAAAAATAAAAAAAGTGTTGGATCCTCATATTATGTTACAGGCCAGAATGAGAATAAGGTTTCATCTCAAATGAAGGTTGATAAAAAGATGGAAAATACTTTCTGGTGTCACCACATATCCATCAACAACGATGATCCTCAAGAGGAGGAAGATGCTGGAGATGCTCCATCTCAACTTGAAGAAGGAGTGAAGGCCACAATAGATCCCTTGAAAGAAGTCAATGTTTGAACCGATGAAGTCCCAAGACCAACTTACTTGTGCACTTTTCTAGAGATGGAGGAATAAATCGCATATATGAATATAATCAAAGAATATATGGATGTATTCAATTGGGGTTATAAGGAAATGCCTGGCTTAGATCCAAAAGTAGCGGTCCATCAGTTGGCAGTCAAGAATGGTGCTCGTCCCGTTAAGCAAGCTCAAGGCACTTTAGGCCAGAGTTGGTTTCATTGATCGAAAATAAAGTTAATAAACTCATTGAATCTAGATTTATTCGTGAAGTCAAATATCCCACGTGGATTTCAAGTATTGTTCCAGTACGGAAGAAGAATGGCCAGATTTGAGTTTATGTTGACTTTCGAGATCTCAACAATGCATGCCCTAAGGATGATTTTCCAATTCCCATACCAGAGTTGATGATTGATGCCACCACTAGTTATGAGTCAATGTCCATCATGAATGGTTCTATCGACTACAACCAAATCCGCATGGCGCCAAAAGATGAAGAGCTCACTGCATTTCGTACGCCCAAAATATTTATTTCTATAAGGTGATGACTTTTGGTTTGAATAACGCTGGCACCACTTATCAAAGGGCTATGCAAAAAATCTTTGACTGCCTACTCCACAAGAATGTTGAATGCTATGTGGATGATCTAGTGGTGAAGTCAAGAAAGAGAGACGACCACTTAAAAGACCTAAGAATGGCATTCTAGTTACTTTGGAGATATCAACTTAGGATGAATCCATTGAAGTGTGCCTTCGTATTTACTTCTGGAAAGTTTCTTGGTTTCATTGTGCGACATTGAGGAATTGAAATTGATCAAGCTAAGGCTGATGCGATTTTGAAGATGCCCGAGCCTTGAAATAATCATGAATTAAAAAGCCTTCAAGGAAGGATAGCATATTTAAGGAGGTTCATCTCAAACTTAGCCAAAAAATGTCAACCATTTAGTCATCTCATAAAGAAGGATACTCCCTTTGAATAGGACCAAGCTTGTAGTAACGCCTTTGAGAGTATCAAATCATACTTAATGAAGCCACCAGTTCTTGCGGCACTCATACTTGGGAAACCATTGATACTCTATATCGCGACACAAGATAGGTCAGTTGGAGCACTACTTTCTCAATAAATTAGTGAAGGCAAAGAAATCTCACTTTACTATCTGAGCAGAATGATGACACCAAATGAGCTGAAGTATTCTCCAATTTAAAATTTATGTTTGGAATTGGCTTTCTCTATCTAAAAGATGAAATACTACTTTCAATCTCATATTTTCCGTCTCGTGTCTAGGGAAAATTCCATAAAGTTTGTGATGTCAAAACCAGTCCTAAGTGACTGAGTTGCAAGGTGGTACCTTTAATTTCAATAGTTTGAGATTGTGTACGTTTCCTAAAAAGCTGTAAAAGGACAAGCATTGGCTGACTTCTTGGTAGATCACCCAATACCTGATGACTGGGAGCTGAGCGATGAACACCCTGATGAAGATATAATGGTTGTTAAAGTTAGATCCCCATGGAATATGTAGTTTGATGGTGCTGCACATCGAGACGGAGCTGGTCCTGGCGTAGTGTTTGTCACTCCACAAGAAGAGGTCATCCCCTACTCTTTTACCTTGATGAATCGTTACTCCAATAATGTTGATAAGTATCAAGTGCTCATACTTGGGATAGAGATAGCTGTCGACATAAAACAACTGTAATTACAAATTTTTGGTGACTCCCAATTGGTGATAAAGTAGTTATTGGGAAGTTATGAAGTCAGGAAGCCTGAGTTAAGACCATATCATGATTATGCACGGATGTTGATGGGATGGCTTGGAGAATTAACCCTTCAGTATATGCCAAGGAAAGAAAATAATCAAGCTGATGCCCTAGCTGCTTTGGCATCAACTCTAACTCTTCTAAATCAGACATGAGTTACTATCCTCCAAGAATGGGTAGTACCACCATCAAATGAGGATAAGGACATACAAGGTAAGGTTGAATACCTCGTTGCCATTTCTAAAGCTATAAAGGGAGATTGGTGACAATCTATCATCGACTACTTGTGTTATGGGATACTTCCAGAAGATCCAAAGAGAAAGACTAACATTCATCATCGTGCACCTCTCTTCCTTTACTACAAAGACACACTGTACCAAATATCGTTTGAAGGATTACTCTTACGGTGTTTGGCAGAGGAAGAAGCAATTCAAGTCTTGGAAGAAGCATACTCGGGAGTTTGTGGATCACATCAGTCTGGGCCAAAGCTCAATTTTCACATTAAAAGTATGGGTTATTATTTGCCAACAATGGTGAAAGATTGTTTGGACTATGCTAGAAGATGCAAAGCTTGCCAATTCCATGCAAATTTCATACATCAACCTCCAGAGGTACTACATTCAACTGTAGCATCTTGGCCATTTAGTGTTTGGGGAATGTATGTTGTTGGTCCACTACCAAAATCTTCTGGTGGACACCTATACATCTTGGCCACGACAGATTACTTCTTGAAATGGGTTGAAGCTGTTGCTCTTAAGGAAGTAAAGAAAGAAAATGTTCCAAAATTCATCCGAGTGAATATCTTCTACGGCTTTGGAATTCCTCAGTACATAATAACTGACAATGAAAAGCCATTTGATAATAAGCTGATGAACAAAATCTGTGATCTCTTTGGTTTCAAGCAGCGCAAGCCTTTTATGTACCATGCTGCCGCCAATGGTCTAGCCAAAGTGTTCAATAAGACTTTATGCAACTTGCTGAAAAAAGTCTTCTCCAAATCTAAACGAGACTGGCATGAGAGAATGGAAGAAGCTTTATGGGTGTATAGGACAACTTACCATACACCGACGCAAGAAACTCCATACTCACTAGCTTTTGGAGTTGAAGCAGTCCTGCCACTTAAGCGCCAAATACCTTCTTTGAGATTGGCTATTCACGAAGGGCTCACTGATGAAGAAAATGCTAAGTTGTATCTTGCGAAGTTAGAAACTCTTGATGAGAAGAGGTTGGAGGCTCAACAAAATCTTGAATGCTACCAGGCCCGACTATCTCTTTCTTTCAACAAAAGGGTTCGCTTGAAGTGCTTCCAAGTTGGAGATCAAGTCCTTGCAGTAAGAAAACCCATTATCACTTCTCGTAATTCTAGGGGAAAATTCACCCTGAAGTGGGGTGGACCATACGTCGCACAAGAGGCATATTCAAATGGTTCTTATAAGTTTGTCGATGCAGATGGCGTGAGGATTGGCCTTATCAATTCTAAGTTCTTGAAGAAGTACTATCCTTGAAGTAAGATAACACTCCTGGCCCGCAAGAGTATAAACTGTGAATGGCTTAAAAAAATGTCCGGTAGGTTGAAAACCTCGAAAGAGGTGGCCTAGGCAAAAGTTAGGACTAAAAAAAAAACAAAAAAAAACACTTACCCCAGAACTACGTTGTGACTTGATCCTCTTCATTGAGGTACGTAGGAGCTTGGAATTTTATTATGAGTTCAGTTACATGAGTGTCAAAAAAAATACATGTTCCTGCTTGATCCATCATATGAAAGTCGATCCTGCATGCATCCTGATTAAGTCTTAGACTTATGACAAATACTTTTGGCTCAATGGGGTCAACCCACCAAGAAGAAAAAAAGCTCCTTTAATAGATTAGAATTCCCAAAGCCTGTAGTTTGGAACACAAGTCCACCAACCATAAGTGGAAGGCCTTGATCTTAAGGCTTCCAAACCAAGGTCTCAAGTCTAAACCAATTGTGAAAACAAAAGGATGAAGCCAATAGTCAACAAATTTGAAGAGAAAGCCAGAGTTTAGTATTACAATATAAACATATCAAAATAAGCAAGCAATTCTTGAATTTGAAATTCAAAGAGAATATTAAGGGAAGTGTAATAGAGTTTCTATTACACCTAATAGATCCAACTATGCAATCAAAGGCTAAAAAAAATGACAAAAGAGTTTGAAGAAAAAGAAATCTCCTAAGTCTAATCTAGACATAACTTGTAATTGATTAAGTCTTGGTGCATAGCTTCCAGATGCTCTTTCTTCTGATCTACACCATTTGATAAGTCTGCGTCAAAGCTTGCATTGAATTCCTTAGCTACAATAGAAGACTCTAGCTTTAGTTTTTTGGCTTCATTCTCGGCTTTCTCTAAAAGACGCTCCAAAGCTTGTGCCTTTCTACACAATTCTTTTATCTTCTTCTTTATGCTTTGTAGTGATTGCCGAATGGAGGATGATGCTTTAAACTTCTCATTTTCTTCAAGCATGGCATATGTGAGACGTTCCCCTTCTACATAAAATAATTCTTCTCTTGTGGCTTCCTCATTCATGTCATGAAGCATAGATCGTGCTTGGTCATATGAAGTAACAAGGTCAAAGAAGTCGTGCAACAACTTTCTTAATGGGGAAATATCCACGTCCTTACAATCTATCTCCTTGATGAGTACCTGGACTTCATATTAAGGGATGAAGTGCAATCATCATCGCAATTCGAAAGCTTACCTTGAATTATGGTCCAAAGAGAGGAGATATAGCTTTTTTAGCATCTAGGATGACCTTATTTCCACAAACATTGACATAACAGCTAATGGGGGCTTACAGATGTCAAAATCTAAGGTTAGTTTAACCTTGTTATAAGAAACAGAAGTTCACCCTTCTCTCATTTTAATTATGGAAGGTGGTTCCATCAGATCTGGACCAGATACAGACTCATCACTATCATGTGACCCATCACACTGCAGGGTTGTAAAATTTCTCGGCTGCATAAGAGAAAAAAAGGGACTAATAAAAAAAGGAGGTCATGAAGATACACTTGGTAAAATAGATTTCATAATCATACCTCCTCAACCTCCTCGGCAAGAGCTGATATAATCCTAAAAGGATTATCTGTGTCATCATGAATTTTAACTGTCGGTAGACTAATACCTTTCGCATCGTCGAAATGTACCTTTACTCTTTTCCAGCAGTGGTCTCTGCTACTACTCCCACTTTCATCTTTGGACAACTTTTTGGAGACATGAGTAGTTTGAGTAGGAGTCTTACCCTCGTATACCGCTAGAGGTGTGTGAGATCTCTTATTTGCATGTTTATTTGACAACTTAGCATTCGAAGGAGGAAAATCAGTGATAAGGGCCTCATTTGTAGGTACTTTATTAGAATTTCCCAAATGCATGACGGTAGTCAACCAACGATGTCTATCAAAGTCTGTAGGTGATGACCAAGAAAATCCCCATGAGTCTTTTCCACCAAGATTGATAGTCATCTCTGAAAAGTTGCTCATGAGGATGATCGTCTCAATGAGAAAATACTCCAAAATGTTAGTCCTTTCTCTAAAGAGGTAGAACGAATGTCATTCTTCATAATTCCCAAAATATTCTGATAAAATCCAAACTGTCGACTGAAGTGGTATGGATTATATGGCTTAATAATAAATGAGTTTCTGTATCTAAGTGTAAGAAAACTGAAATGAATACTCATAAAGTAGCTCATCTCTAATGCTGGGGCATTCTCAGTATCCACATAAAAGTAAAGATGCATTTTATCCTGCATGGTAGAAGTCCAAACCGCGCTCTTCCCACTATGAATACACTTTCTTGTATTATTTTTGTCAAAATACTTTGCACCGCCCTCTCCGGAGTATACAATCATAGTAGGGACGAATGGCCCATTGGAAAATGAATAATGGGTCCTAAAATAATGAGCAATCCAACCATACACATAGTGGATAGGAAAACAAACCTTGATTTCATCGAGTCGCGCTGAAGAAGATACCTTGTTTAGTCTACTATAAATGCTAGTCAGAACTGGTATTGCAAGGCCAACCTTTCTTCGACTCGCCATCATGTATGCCATATTAAAAGTCCCTGGGCGAATTAAGTCACCTTTCGTACTTAAAAAAATAAAAGCGCACAACCGATAAGAAAAGAAAGATGCCAAATATGTATCATCTTTTTTGTCGCGGTTCACCCCAAGATAAAAAAATACCTTCTCTTCAGCATGTGACCACCTTAGCATATCAGGTAAAACCCCGCTAGGGTTGTGAGTCAATTCAGGGCGAGCAGTTTTCTTTTCCCGCCTTAGTGGACCAGGGCCGTACTTCGAAGGTTTCTTGCACTAGAATATGATCCAATCCCTGAATGATACTTCTTGGCTAGCATCCCGCAGATTATGAAAGGCCGCAAACAAGTACTCAGAAGTTTGGGATATGTACTATACCTTCTTTGCATCTAAACCTGTAAGTTCTTTGGCCTTAGGCACTACCTCTTTATAAAGGATACCTTGAATTGACAAGCCTCCAAGAACATGCAAATCCCATAGAGAAATAGATAATTCCCCGACAGACGTGAGAAGTGTATTTGTCTTGGGACACCAAGATTTACAAAATGCTTGAAATATATCTGAGTTACGATCATAGGTAAAAAGCGATGCATTAACGGCATCATAAATATATACCTTGCTCAAAGTCTCTTGGCTTCTACCAAGTATATCTTCTGTCCAATCCCAATACCCAGGGATGTGATGATACTCTCCCTCATGTGTCATCGCGGCTCCCCAATGTATCTCTCCTAAAGCTATACGATGGCCCAAACTGGGTAGTGGAGTTGCGATATTTGCATGATGATGATCTGGCGCTTGAAGAGAGAATAACTTGAATGACTGATCAAAATTTAGGGTTTGTACCGAAGTCCAGTTTGTCATGGAGAATAGATTCTTGAGAGGAGGCCACGAACTTACATACCGACCAGTCAATGGAGTGTGAGTCAAAAGTTGAGTCTGCTGGGCCCCATCTTTAGTTTCGACTATAAGATACTTGGAGCCGGTAGAAGGGGAGGTATAGTGTCTGAAAATCACCATCTTTTCGGACTGCAAAGAAAAGAAAAAGGGTTAAATCTATGGCGTACAACAATAGGTACAAAAGAATCTTGACCAAGTCATCACAATGCGCCATATGATTACCATAAAGTTACCTTTTACCTTTTTTATGGCGCGTATGAGTAGCCATCCCTATGCGCCATAAGATTACCATAAGGTTACCTTTTCTTATGGCAGAGATGAATGAACCATCCCTATGCGCCGTAAGATTACCATAAAGTTACCTTTTCTTATGGCGGGGATGAGTAGTCATCCCGATGCGCCATAAGATTACCATAAAGTTACCTTTTACCTTCTTATGGCGGGTACGAGTAGTCATCCCTATGCGCCATAAATTACCATAAAGTTACCATTCTTATGGCAGGGATGAGTGGCCATCTCCACATGCCACAAGACTACCATGAAGTTACTTTTTACCTTTTTCCATAAGACTACCATGAAGTTACCTTTTAACTTTTGCCATAAGACTACCATGAAGTTATCTTTTACCTTTTCTTATGGCGGGGATGAATAACCATCTCTATGTGACATAAGATTACCAAGAAATTACCTTTCTTATGGCGGGAACAAGTCACACCATGTGGTTATAACCTTTTCATAAGAAATATTATCTTAAGCAAAAGCTTGCCATTCACCGACAAAAAGGGATAATAAAAAAGTAAAGAGAATTTTTTTTTAAAAAAAATACCTCAAATTCGGACCTGTGTCTCCAATTGACCTTGCAAATTGATGCTACAAAAAAACAAAAGAATACGCATAGGGGTATTTATAGATATGTTGAGGCAGTTTGCTTTGTCTAATCCATGTTAAATTCTAACTGATGGAATGGTGAATTGATTCCTAGGATTAGATAAAGTAAAAGTGACGTGTGTAACAGAAAAGTAAACTAGCCAATGGTTTATTTCAATTCCAATATGGAACCTAAGCTACTGTTTGTCAAAATGGAATTCAAGTCCATTAATATATTCTGCAAATGGGCGAATTAAACATTACTACAATGTAATGATTTGTTACCATTCCATCTTGCTATCATGTAGCATGCCTAAATCGTCCTTGGTCCACCATGTGTGTACTAGTTACTTGATTTTCAATTAAATTAAAACTTAATACTTCAGGATTAGTATGTGAATGTTTACATATCTCAACAAGTCTTAAAGTAGGGGCACTTTGTAAGCAATAAAATTTTATCCGTATAAAATTTGGATAATATTAAAATTAAAATATATTAATCCCAAATACATATTGTGGATTAATGTAATTGGATTAATTGTTTAAATCCAAATATGTGTGGGTTTAACTAAAGTTTAATTCTTTTAATTGAGCTAGTCCATTAATTTGGGTTAAAAATGATTAGCCCATTTTATCAAGCCCGAGATGTCATCATATTAATTTGGGCTATAAATGACTGAGCCCACTTTAGCAAGCCCAAGATGTCATCATATGCTAGAGGCCCAATTTGATGTGACATGTCAAATGATGTGGCATTCCAAGTCAAGTAAATGAGCCAATGAGACGACACCACATGCCAAATTATATAGTAAATTAAAATCCCATAAGAAATGCAATGTCACTTAAATTTGATTGATCAAAGGAAGTTCATTTTTATCATGACTCTTTACTTCCTACAACTATAAATAGGGGTCTCATAATTCAAAAAAGGAGGAACAAGTTTAACAAGAAGAAAGGAAGAGCTCATGGATCAAAGCAACAGATTTCTTTACAAATTCAAAAACAAGATCAAGATTTCAAGATCAAGAGTTTAAGGTTCAAGAACAAGTTCAAGGTTTCAAGATCAAGAGTTCAAGATTCAAGAACAAAGTTTAAGCTTCAAGATCAAGAATTAAAGATTCAAGAACAAGCTTAAAGTCCCCTGAATTCAAGTACAAGTCCAGATCAAGTTCATCAAGTCTTCAAATCAAGTTCAAGTCCAAGATCAAGACCGCAAGATTCAAGAACAAGCTACCAAGCCCTTGGATTCTGATACGGGAATTCCTAGATTAGGACCTTTCACACGAAGCCAAGCACGTGAGTTGCAATGACTCCAAGCCTTGTTCATATTCTTGGTCATGTGTGAGGCCCTTGTGAGCCCATCTAAGGGCCTATATTTAATAAAATGTAAAGAGGCCAACCAATACACGCCAAACCCACCCACTTAAATTTCAAGGGTAATTTGGTCTTTGTCCCTCCTTTCTAAGTGACTATATAATCCATGTAATAGGGATAGTCTTGCTTTAGTTCATTCTTATTATTCAAGAAACAAAGACATGTAATTTTTTGACTTCTCTTTCTCATCTTTTGGAGAGGCCAAAACCAAATTCTCATTAGTAGAGTGATACTAGTGTTGTATCTTGGCTAGAAACTAGGTTCTTGATGTTCTTTGAGTTTCTCTTGGTCCAAGTAAGAACTTGGTATAGATATTTATTAGTCTTAGGGTCCTTTCTCTTGTTAGGGTTCTTAGATTAATGAATATTGTGTGTCAAGTCTCTATCTCTTTCTTTGTAAATTTTGTTAACATTGTGTTGTTGAATATAAAAGTCTAGTGAAGCCGTGTGGGGCTCTTTCGATTCACTAGAAATATTGTCTTTGTTGTCCTTGTTGTTAAACTCACTTTTCTAGTTCAAACAATTTTTGCAAGCCTAGTGAAGCCGTGTGTGGCCATTTTTGATTCACTAGCACTTTGTTGTTCATCTTGTTGTTCTTGTGTTGGTTGGAATCTCTTGATACACACTTAGAATTGTATCATTTGGTATCAAAGCTCAAGGCTAGGTTTTGTTCTTACAAAAACAATCTTGGAAAGCTCTTACCAAAAAGTGTGTTCTAGAACATTTTAGTAAAAAAATTGGTTGTAGATCTGCAAAAGTTTTACTTTTTTAGTTGTTTCTTGTGTTGGTTTCTTTCTTATCAACACAAAGGGTGTCTAAATCTAAAATTGAGCTTAATGAAAAAGAGAATTGTTTTGTGTAAAAAAAAAACCTTGGAAATGACCATTGTGGTGTATTGTTGTTGTGTTCTTAAAGGTGTTGATGTTGTGTTCATCCTAAACTTCTCCTCATCTTATGTCTTAACTTCTATAAAGATAAACAGATCCAAAAAGTTTGTAAGACAAAATTGAAAATTATTTGTGAGAAGACTTGCCAACATCACCTTTTCAAGACTTGACAACCACATTTTCTTAAAATAAGGAACCTTGTCTTGTGGGACTAGTGAGGTCAAACATTACCTTTTGAGTTTGAAAAAAAAAAGAAAAAAAAAAGGGGTTTGAAAAATGTTACAACACTTTATGTTTTCCATCCCAATAACAAGTCATCCATTACAAAAGATCTAAGGGGACTAAGACTTCAAGTTGATGAACTATTTATGTGGACCCGCGGCCATTGACATGCTTCCACGTCACCCTAGTTACTGTTTACATGATAATTAAGCTCAAATTTGGATGTTCTAGTTTCTAATTATTGATTCTTTGTTTCCTATAATTGACTTGAGAACTAATTAACAAAGTAGTACATTCCTACTAGCTTGTCAATTAGTCACTTGAAGCCTTGTGTTCGTGTTAACGTTTGTTTGTGTGATTTTGTCATTTGAATACGTTGTAAATCATGTCTCTAGTCCAACAATAATTCTTTGAGTTTCAAACAAGAATCCATTCCGGGAAAGATCATACTCATACCTTACGGATTCACAGGTTCCTAGCCAATCTACAACCCTTGTGGAACTTGAGTGTGAGTGAACTAAGAGAGTGTGAGTGAGGAGAGGGATTTTAAACTAACTTATTTGTTGCTTGTGTAGGTGATACCTTGATATTGGAGGGAACCACGTCTAAAACCGTGGATTCTAATGAAAAGGAGAATATGAGGGTCACTCTTGAGGCTATGACCTGAGCTCTTGAAAGGTTGAGTACGAAAGTGAGAGCCATAAGGGGAGAAGTGACAACTATTAGTGGGAGGTTAGAAAAAGTAGAGATTCAAAGAAACTCTCTTCCTTCTACTCCTCGATATGTTTCGTCAAGTGGACATGATAGAAATTTCTCTGCCACCGTTACTCCTGAAACATGGCCACAGTTGCCAAATCCTTCACTAGATCCACTAAGTGCCGCAATCCAAACCATTTATAACCCTCTAAACCGAGACTCCAATAGACCAACCCATTCCCAAATGTCTCAAGTTCCGCAAGAGGTACTCGGATGTAAAATGCCTCCACAAAATCTGAACCCTCCCTTCCAAGCTCCACTAAACCAAAGACCACCACCTCCATAAAATCTAATTCCTCCGAATCAAGTTCCAAATGTCCAAAATTGTCCCCTTCACCTTGAGGAATATGGTAGAGAGGATTATGAAGGGTACAGAGCCTTTGACGATGCCTACATGAGGGAAGAAGAGATGAGAAGAGGTTTTATGGATCCAAGGAGATACTGAGGGTATGGAGAAAGGGTAAATTGACACCTAAAGAGAGACGTAGACATCAATACCATCAAATTAAGCCTACCTATCTTTAAGGGTGAAAGTGACCCCGAAGTGTATCTTCCTTGGGAGTCGACGTGTGATAAAGTGTTTCAAGTGAATGATATCTCGGAGGAGAAGAAGAGTTGTTATACCATAGCTCATTTTGAAGGCTATGCTAACACTTGGTGGGAATACATCAAGTGGATCGGCAATGAGTTGGTAGAGGGACAACCACCACCATAGTTTCGGTTAAGGTACCTAATGAGGCAATGGTATCTTCCTAAAAGTTATCGTCATGAGTTGCTTTCTAGGTTGTACAATTTGCGAGAAGGGAATCAAAGTTTTATGGCATACTATGACGAGTTTCAATAACTCATGTTGAAGCTTGATCATCGGGGAGAACAAATTAGCCATGACATCATTCGGTTCAAGTGTGGGTTGAACAAAGAGATCTCCACTTATTTGATGCTTCACAATCTTAATACCGTTAAAGGGATTTTCCAAGCGAATCTGGAGAATGAAAGGGAGCTTAAAGAGAGGTCGTCATTCAAGGAAAAGGGACCATCAACCTCGGGTTGGCCGAGGAACAAAGATATTGTTCAACCATCTTTGGGTTGGCCCAAAAACAAGGACCAACCCGCCACTACAAGGCTGTCCGAGCCTAAAACAATACATAAATTTCCTCCCCGGCAAGAAGCTGACAAGTATTCTAATCCTAAAGGGTTCCAATGTTTCAAGTACCAAGGTTGGGGACATGAAGCCAATGAATGTCCAAACCAGCGCAATGTGATCCTAAGGGAAGGGATATTGTATTACCTTGGTGAGGAAGTAGGTATTGAAAAAGAAAAGAATGAGGCCGAGCCTCAAGATGGAGAGAAACCCGAAAATGAGCCACATGATGATGATGATTGTGAGGATTCTTATCCGCAAGAAGGGGAGTGCATGGTTCCAAACTTTGTAGTGAGGCGTGCCATGATTAGTAAGATGATATATGACCCTAGCCAATGGGAGAATTTATTCCATACTAAATGTATAGTGAAGGGAAATATGTGTACTATGGTGATAGATAGTGGAAGTTGTGCGAATGTTGTTAGTGTTGCAATGGTGAACTTCTTGAAATTGCCGAATACACCTCACACTAGTCCTTACAAGTTGCAATGGTTGAATGAATGTGGCATGTTAAAGGTAACAAGGCAATGTGTGATACGTTTTAAGGTAGCCAACTACCATGACGAGGTGCTTTGTGATGTGATACCAATGCAAGCTTGTCACTTATTATTAGGAAGGACTTGGAAATACGATAGGTCGACCAAACATGATGGAAGGTCCAATTGGTATACACTTGAAAAGGATGATCGAAAGGTCTCTCTTCATCTATTATTGCCTTCCCAAGTGAATGAATTATACGAAAAGATACGGGAATTGAGAAAAAAGGGAAAGAAGGCCGAGAGTGAGGGAAAAAAAGGGGAACCCAAGAGTGAGGGAGTAGGGGAAACTGAGGGGCTCATAATTTCTAAGGGGAAAGGAAGTGTGGTTATGATGGCTAGGAGGAAAGTATTATTTATGGATCATGATGAGGACATTCCGATGCTCCTATTGGCTCATTGTTTTAACCCTAATGCCACTAACATTTCCATTTCTCCTCCTATTTCTCATGTTTTGCAGGATTACGAGGATGTCTTCCCAAGGAATTATCGCAAGGATTGCCCCCACTTCGGGGAATTGAGCACCATATAGATTTTGCCGGGTTCACAATTGCCCAACAAACCGGCTTATAGGAGCAACCCGATGGATACCAAGGAATTGCAATACCAAGTTGAGGAACTCCTCAACAAAGGATCTATCAAGGAGAGTATAAGGCCTTGCACGGTTCCGGTGCTACTTGTTCCCAAGAAAGATGGGACTTAGCATATGTGCGTTGATTGCCGAGCCATCAATAAGATAATAGTAAAATATCGTCACCCTATTCCTAGGTTAGATGATATGCTTGATGAATTGAGTAGTTTGTGTTTGTTTTCTAAAATTGATTTGAGGAGTGGCTATCACCAAATTCGTATGCAACTGGGTGATGAATGGAAAACCGCCTTCAAGACCAAATTCAGTCTCTATGAATGGATGGTTATGCCATTCGTCCTAACAAATGCTCCAAGTACTTTCATGAGGCTAATGAATCATGTGATGAAGATATTTATCGGAAAGTTTGTTGTTGTTTATTTGTATGATGTATTGGTGTATAGTAAGTCCTTAGATGAGCATGTAAAGCATTTACAATGTGTGTTTGATGTCCTTCGAAAGGAGAAGTTATATGCTAATCTAGAAAAATGTTCTTTTGGTGTCCATGAGGTTGTATTTCTTGGGTTTGTGGTGAGCTCAAGAGGGATCAAAGTGGATGAATCTAAGATTGACGCCATCAAAAATTGGCCAACTCTCAAAACCGTAGGTGAAGTGAGAAGCTTCCATAGGTTGGCTAGTTTTTATAGACGTTTTGTCAAAGGATTTAGCACCATTGCCTCCCCCTTGACCGAAGTGATTAAAAAGGATCGGCATTTCAAGTGGGGAGATGAACAAGTTAAGGCCTTTGAGGACTTGAAAGCTATGCTCCTCTCGGCCCCTTTGCTATAATTGCCAAATTTTGACAAGACTTTTGAGGTTGAATGTGATGCAAGCAAAGTCGGCATAGGCGCTGTTTTAATGCAAGAATTGAAGCCTATTGTCTACTTTAGCGAAAAGCTCAAAGGAGCAACTCTAAACTACTCTACGTACTATTTAGAGTTGTATGCCTTGATTAGATCCTTGGCCACTTGGAAACATTATTTGTGGCCTAAAGAAGTCATGATCCGAACGGATCATGAATCCTTGAAGCATCTACGTGCAAAAGACAAGCTTAACCGGCGGCAAGCCAAATGGATTGAGTTTCTTGAAACTTTCCCTTATGTTATTCAATACAAGAAGGGTAATAACAATATGGTTGCCGATGCTTTGTCCCGAAAACATGTGCTTGTGTCTAATTTTTCATCTAAGTTGATAGGATTTGAAAGCCTCAAGTTTTTATATCCCGAGGACCCTCACTTTGCTCCTATCTATAGGGAAAATGAAGAGTTAGAAAGGGATAGGTGGGTTACGGATAAGGGTTCCCATTCCTATACCAAATTTGATGGATACTTGTTTGAAGGTAGACGCTTGTGTGTTCCCTCAAGTTCATGGAGAGAATTATCTGTGAGGGAAGCACACAATGGTGGTCTAATGGGTCATTTTGGGGTCGTGAAGACCCTCGAAATTGTGGAAGAACAATTTTATTGGTCTAGAATGCACTAGGATGTGGCCCGTATTTGTGGCCAATGTGTTGAGTGCAAAGGAGACAAGTCACGGCTCCAACCCCATGGGTTGTACACCCCATTTTCCACCCCTTTGCGTCCTTGTCTTGACATATCAATGGACTTCGTGTTGGGGATGCCGAGGACTAGAAGGGGGCGGGATAGTATTTTTATTGTGGTGGATCGGTTTTCCAAGATGGCTCACTTTATTCTTTGTTCTAAATATGATGATGCGCCTAGCGTAGCCTCTTCATTTGTTGATAATGTTGTAAAACTTCATGGTGTTCCGAGGACCCCTGTGAGTGATAGGGATTCTAAATTCCTAAGCCACTTTTGGAAGTCCATATCGGGTAGACTCGGTACTAAGTTGTTGTTTTCGACTTCATGCCACCCACAAACCGATGGCCAAACAGAAGTAGTAAATAGGACCTTAGGGTCTATGCTACGGTCCATGGTTAAAGGAAAAATGACTTCTTGGGAGGATCACTTACCGTTGATTAGGTTTGCTTATAATCGTTTTATACACTCGAGCACGGGGATGACACCCTTTGAGTGTGTATACGGCATCAACCCCCTCACCCCTTTGGATTTAACCCCTTTGCCAAGTGATCTTGTGATAAGCTTAGATGGAAGAAAATGGGCCAAGGCCATGAAAAAGCTACATGAGAAGGTGAGGTTGCGGTTGGAGTAGAAAAACCAAGAAGTTGCGAGGCGAGCCAACAAAGGAAGAAGAAAGCTCATTCTTGAACCGGGAGATTGGGTGTGGGTGCACCTAAGGAAGGATAGATTCCCGTCTCAAAGGAATGCTAAGTTGATGCCACGGGGTGATGGCCCGTTCTAAGTATTAGAAAGGATCAACGACAATGCCTACAAGATTGATCTACCCCTGGAATATCAAGCGCACAACACTTTCAACGTGTGTTATCTCTCTCGGGTGGAAACGGTGGAGGATGGAAATGATCCGAATTTGAGAACAAATTCCTTTCAAGATGGAGAGGATGATATGGGGATTCCTACCTCGAGATCTTTCAGACAAAGCCAAGCACGTGAGTTGCAACGACTCCAAGCCTTGTTCACATTCTTGGCCATGTGTGACGCCGTTGTGAGCCCATCTAAGTGCCTATATTTAATAAAATATAAGGAGGCCTACCAAGACACCCTAAATTCACTCACTTAAATGCCAAGGGTAATTTGGTCTTTGTCCCTTCTTTATAAGTGACTATATAAGCCATGTAATAGGGCTAGTCTTGCCTTAGTTCATTCCTATTATTCAAGAAACAAAGACTTGTAAATTTTTGACTTCTCTTCCTCATCATTTGGAGAGGACAAAACCAAATTTTCACTAGTAGAGTGATACTAGTGTTGTATCTTTGCTAGAAACTAGGTTCTTGAGGTTCTTTGAGTTCCTCTTGGTCCAAGTAAGAACTTGGTATTGATATTTATTAGTCTTAGGGTCCTTTCTCTTGTTAGGGTTCTTTGATTAATGAATATTGTGTGTCAAGATTCTATCTCTTTCTTTGTAAATCTTGTTAACATTGTGTTGTTGAATATAAAAGTCTAGTGAAGCCATGTGGGGCTCTTTCGATTCACTAGCAATATTGTCTTTGTTTTTCTTGTTGTTAAACTCACTTTTCTAGTTCAAACAAGTGTTGCAAGCCTAGTGAAGCCGTGTATGGCCATTTTCGATTCACTGGCACTTTGTTGTTCATCTTGTTGTTCGTGTGTTGGTTGGAATCTCTTGATACACACTTAGCATTGTATCATTTGGTATCAAAGCTCAAGGCTAAGTTTTGTTCTTACAAAAACAATCTTGGAAAGTTCTTACCAAAAAATGTGTTCTTGAACATTTCGGTAAAAAAATTGGTTGTAGATCTACAAAATTTTTACTTGTTTAGTTGTTTCTTGTGTTGGTTTCTTTCTCATCAACACAAAGGGTGTCTAAATCTAAAGTTGAACTTAATGAAAAAGAGAATTGTGTTGTGAAAAAAAAAACCTTGGAAGTGACCATTGTGGTGTATTGTTTTTGTGTTCTTGAAGGTGTTGATGTTGTGTTCATCCTAAACTTCTCCTCATCTTATGTCTTAACTTCTATAAAAATAAATAGATCCGAAAAGGTTGTAACACAAAATTGAAAATTGTTTGTGAGAAGACTTGCCAACATCACCTTTTCAAGACTTGACAACCACTTTTCCTTAAAATAAGGAACCTTGTCTTGTGGGACTAGTGAGGTCAAATATCACCTTTTGAGTTTGAAAAAAAAATGGGGTTTGAAAAATGTTACAACACTTTATGTTTTCCATCCCAATAACAAGTCATCCATTACAAAAGATCTAAGGGGACTAAGACTTCAAGTTGATGAACTATTTATGTGGACCCGCGACCATTGACATGCTGCCACATCACCCTAGTTACTATTCACATGATAATTAAGCTCAAATTTGGATGTTCTAGTTTCTAATTATTGATTCCAAGTTTCCTCTAATTGACTTGAGAACTAATTAACAAAGTAGTACATTCCTACTAGCTTGTCAATTAGTCAATTGAAGCCTTGTGTTTGTGTCAACGTTTGTTTGTGTGGTTTTGTCGTTTGAATACGTTGTAACTCTTGGCTCTAGTCCGATGAGAATTATTTTAGTTTCAAACAAGAATCCATTTCGGGCAAGAGCATACTCATACCTTACGGATTCACGGGTTCCTAGCCAATCTACAACTCTTGTGGAACTTGAGTGTGAGTGAACCAAGAGAGTGTGAGTGAGGAGAGGGATTTTAAACTAAGTTGTTTGTTGCTTTTATAGGTGATACCTTGATAATGGAGGGAACCACGTCTGAAACCATGGATTCTAATAAAATGGAGTATATGAGGGTCACCCTTGAGGCTATGACCCAAGATCTTGAAAGATTGAGTACAAAAGTGGGAGCCATTAGGGGAGAAGTGACAACTATTAGTGGGAGGTTTGAACAAGTGGAGAGTCAAAGGAACTCTGTCCTTCTACTCCTCGACATGTTTCGTCAAGTGGACATGATAGAAATTCCTCTGCCACTGTTACTCCCGAAACATGGCCACAATTTCCAAATCTTTCACTAGCTCCACTAAATGCCACAAGCCAAACCACTTATAACCTTCTAAACCGAGACTCCAATAGACCAACCCATTCCCAAATGTCTCAAGTTCCTCAAGAGGTACTCGGACGTCAAATGCCTCTACAAATTCTGACCCCCCCTTCCATGCTCCACTAAACCAAAGACCGCCACCTTCACAAAATCAAATTCCTCCGAATCAAGTTCCTAATGTCCAAAATTGTCCCGTCCACCTTGAGAAATATGGTAGAGAGGATTATGAAGGGTATGGAGCTTTTGATGATGCCTACATGAGAGAGGAAGAGATGAGAGGAGGTCGTGTGGATCCACGGAGATATCGAGGGTATGGAGAAAAGGGAAACCGACACCTAGAGAGAGACGTAGACATCAATACCATCAAATTGAGCCTACCTATCTTTAAGGGTAAAAGTGACCCCGAGGTGTATCTTGATTGGGAGTCGGCGTATGATAAAGTGTTTCAAGTAAATGATATCTCGGAGGAGAAGAAGAGTTGTTATGCCATAACTCATTTTGAAGGCTATGCTAACTCTTGGTTGGAATATGTCAAGCGGTTCGAAAACGAGTTGGTAGAGGGACAACCACCACTATGATTTTGGTTGAGGTACCTAATGAGGCAACGGTATCTTCCCAAAAGTTATCATCATGAGTTGCTTGATAGGTTATTCAATTTGCGACAAGGGAATCGAAGTGTTATGGCATACTATGACGAGTTTCAACAACTCATGTTGAAGCTTGATCATCGGGGAGAACAAATTGGCCATGACATCATTCGATTCAAGTGTGGGTTGAACAAAGAGATCTCCACTTATTTGATGCCTTATAAGTTTGATATCGCTGAAGGGATTTTCCAAGCGGCTCTTGATATTGAAAGGGAGCTTAAAGAGAGGTCCTCATTCAAGGCAAATGGACTATCAACCTCGGGTCGGCCGAGGAGCAAATATATGGTTCAACCATCTTCGGGTTGGCCCAAAAATAAGGACCAACCCACCACTACAAGGCTGTCCGATCCTAAAACAGTCCATAAATTTCCTCCCCGGCAAGAAGCTCACAAGTATCCTAATCCTAAAGGGTTCTAATGTTTCAAGTGCTAAGGTTGGGGACATAAAACCAATGAATGTCCAAACCGGTGCAATGTTATCCTAAGGGAAGGGAGATTGTATTACCTTGGTGAGGAAGTGGTTCATGAAAAAGAAGAGAATGAGGCCGATCTTCAAGGTGGAGAGAAATGCAAAAATGAGCCACATGATGATGTTGATTGTGAGGATGCTTATTCGTAAGAAGGGGAGTACGGGGTTCCAAACTTTTTAGTGAGGCGTGCCTTGATAGGTAAGATGATAGATGACCCTAGCCAACGGGAGAATTTATTCCATACTAAATGTCTAGTGAAGGAAAGTATGTATACTATGGTGATAGATAGTGGAAGTTGTGCGAATGTTGTTACTGTTGCAATGGTGAACTTCTTGAAATTATCGACTACACCTCACACTAGTCCTTACAAGTTGCAATGATTGAATGAATGCGGTGAGTTAAAGGTCATAAGGCAATATGTGATATGTTTTAAGGTAGCCAGCTACCATGACGAGATTCTTTGTGATGTGATACCAATGAAAGCTTGTCACTTGTTATTAGGAAGGCCTTGGAAATACAATTGGTCGACCAAACATGATAGAAGGTCCAATCGGTATACACTTGAAAAGGATGGCCGAAAGGTCGCTCTTCATCCATTATTGCCTTCCCAAGTGAATGAATTTTACCAAAAGATACGAGAATTGAGAGAAAAGGGAAAGAAGGCCGAGAGTGAGGGAAAAAAAGAGGAACCCGAGAGTGAGGGAGTAGGGAAAACCGAGGGGCTCCTAATTTCTAAAGGGAAAGGAAGTGTGGTGATGATGTCTAGGAGGAAAGAATTATTTGTGGATCATGACGAGGACACTTCGATGCTCCTCTTGGCTCATTTTTTTAACCCTAATGCCACTAACATTTCTATTTCCCATCCTATTTCTCATGTTTTGCAGGATTATGAGGATGTCTTCCCAAAGGAATTACCGCAAGGATGCCCCCCACTTTGGGGAATTGAGCACCAAATAGATTTTTTGCCGGGTTCACAATTGCCTAATAAACTGGCTTATAGGAGCAACTCGATGGATACCAAGGAATTGCATTGCCAAGTTGAGGAACTTCTCAACAAAGGATATATCAAGGAGAGTATGAGCCCTTGCGTGGTTCCGGTGCTACTAGTTCTTAAGAAATATGGGACTTAGTGTATGCGCGTTGATTGCCGAGCCATCAATAAAATAATAGTAAAATATCATCACCCTATTCCTAGGTTAGATGATATGCTTGTTGAATTAAGTGGTTCGTGTTTGTTTTCTAAAATTGATTTGAGGAGTAGCTATCACCAAATTCGTATGCAACCGGGTGATAAATGGAAAACCGCCTTCAAGACCAAATTCGGTCTTTATGAATGGATGTTTATGTCATTCGGCCTAACAAATGCTCCAAGTACTTTCACGAGGCTAATGAATCATGTGATGAAGCCATTTATTGGAAAGTTTGTTGTTGTTTATTTAGATGATGTATTGGTGTATAGTAAGTCCTTTGATGAGCATGTAAAGCATTTACAATGTGTGTTTGATGTCCTCCGAAAGGAGAAGTTATATGCTAATCTAGAAAAGTGTTCTTTTAGTGTCCATGAAGTTGTATTTCTTGGGTTTGTGGTGATCTCAAGAGGGGTCGAAGTGGATGAATCTAAGATTGACGCTATTAAAAATTGGCCAACTCCCAAAACCGTAGGTGAAGTGAGAAGATTCCATGGGTTGGCTAGTTTTTATAGACGTTTTGTCAAAGGATTTAGCACCATTGCCGCCCCCTTGAACGAAGTGATTAAAAAGGATCGACCTTTCAAGTGGTGAGATGAAAAAGCTAAGGCCTTTGAGGACTTGAAAGATATGCTCATCTCGGACCCTTTTCTAAAATATCCAAATTTTGACAAGACTTTTGAGGTCGAATGTGATGCAAGCAAAGTTGGCGTAGGCGCAGTTTTAATGCAAGAATTGAAGCCTATTGCCTACTTTAGCGAATAGCTCAAAGGAGCAACTCTAAACTACTCTACGTACGATTTAGAGTTGTATGCCGTGATTAGAGCCTTGGCCACTTGGCAACATTATTTGTGGCCTAAAAATTCATGATCCAAATGGATCATGAATCCTTGAAGCATCTGCGGGCACAAGACAAGCTTAACCGGCAGCATGCCGAATGGATTGAATTTCTTGAAACTTTCCCTTATGTTATTCAATATAAGAAGGGTAAAGACAATGTGGTTGCCGATGCTTTGTCTGGAAAACACGTGGTTGTGTCTACTTTGTTGTGTAAGTTGATGGGGTTTGAAAGCCTCAAGTCTTTATATCCCGAGGACCCTCACTTCGCTCCTATCTATAGGGAAAGTGAAGAGTTGGAAAGGGATAGGTGGGTTACGGATAGGGGTTCCCATCCCTATACCAAATTTGATGGATACTAGTTTAAAGGTAGACGATTGTGTGTTCCCTCAAGTTCGCGGTGAGAATTATTTATGAGGGAAGCACACAATGGCGGTCTAATGGGCTATTTTGGGGTCAAGAAGACCCTCGGAATTTTGGAAGAACAATTTTATTGGCCTAGAATACACAAGGATGTGGCCCGAATTTGTGGCCAATGTGTTGAGTGCAAAGGAGCCAAGTCATGGCTCCAGCCCCACGGGTTGTACACCCCATTATCCACCCCTTTGCGTCCTTGGCTTGACATATCAATGGACTTTGTGTTGGGATTGTCGAGGACTAGAAGGGGGTGGGATAGTATTTTTGTCTTGGTGGATCGGTTTTCCAAGATGGCTCACTTTATTCCTTGTTCTAAATGTGATGATGCGCCTAGCCTAGCCTCTTTGTTTGTTGATAATGTTGTAAAACTTCATGGTGTTCCGAGGACCACAGTGAGTGATAGGGATTCTAAATTCGTAATCCACTTTTGGAAGTCCATATGGGGTAGACTCGGTACTAAGTTGTTGTTTTTTACTTCATGCCACCCACAAACCGATGGCCAAACGGAAGTAGTAAATAGGACCTTAGGGTCTATGCTACGGTCCATGGTTAAAGGAAAAAAGACTTCTTGGGAGGAGCACTTACCGTTGATTGAGTTTTCTTATAATCGTGTTATACACTCGAGCACGGGGATAACACCCTTTGAGTGTGTATACGACATCAACCCCCTCACCCCTTTGGATTTAACCCCTTTGCCAAGTGATCTTGTGATAAGCTTAGATGGAAACAAACGGACCGAGGTCATGAAAAAGCTACATGAGAAGGTGAGGTTCCGGTTGGAGAGGAAAAACCAAGAAGTTGCGAGGCGAGCCAACAAAGGAAGAAGAAAGTTCATTCTTGAATCGGGAGATTGGGTGTGGGTGCACCTAAGGAAGGATAGATTCTCGTCTTAAAGGAATGCTAAGTTGATGCCACGGGGTGATGGCCCATTCCAAGTATTAGAAAGGATCAACGACAATGCCTACAAGATTGATCTACCCCCGAAATATATAGTGCACAACACTTTCAACGTGCGTGATCTGTCTCGGGTGGAAACGGTGAAGGATGGCAATGAACCAAATTTGAGGACAAATTCCCTTCAAGATGGAGAGGATGATACGGGAATTCCTAGCTCGAGATCTTTCACACAAATCCAAGCACGTGAGTTGCAACGACTCCAAGCCCTGTTCACATTCTTGGCCATGTGTGAGGCCCTTGTGAGCCCATCTAAGGGCCTATATTTAATAAAATATAAAGAGACCCACCAAGACACCCCAAACCCACCCACTTAAATGCCAAGGGTAGTTTGGTCTTTGTCCCTCCTTTCTAAGTGACTATATAAGCCATGTAATAGGGCTAGTCTTGATTTAGTTCATTCCTATTATTCAAGAAACAAAGACTTGTAAATTTTTTACTTCTCTTTCTCATCATTTGGAGAGGCCAAAACCAAATTCTCACTAGTAGAGTGATACTAGTGTTGTATCTTGGCTAGAAACTAGGTTCTTGAGGTTCTTTGAGTTCCTCTTGGTCCAAGTAAGAACTTGGTATTGATATTTATTAGTCTTAGGGTCCTTTCTCTTGTTAGGGTTCTTAGATTAATGAATATTGTGTGTCAAGTTTCTATCTCTTTCTATGTAAATCTTGCTAACATTGTGTTGTTGAAGATAAAAGTCTAGTGAAGTTGTGTGGGGATCTTTTGATTCACTAGCAATATTTTCTTTGTCGTTCTTGTTGTTAAACTCACTTTTCTAGTTCAAACAAGTATTGCAAGCCTAGTGAAGCCGTGTGAGGCCATTTTCGATTCACTCGCACTTTGTTGTTCATTTTGTTGTTCTTGTGTTGGTTGGAATATCTTGATACACACTTAGCATTGTATCAGATTCAAGCACAAGTCAAGGTCAAATATGCCAAGTTCAAGTTAAAGTTCAAGATCAAGCTCGAAGCCCTTGAATTTATAGTTGAAAAGGCGAATCAGAGGAATCATAGAGATTGTAACACTCACTTATTGAAATCAATAAATCAATTTTTGCAGCATTTTTCTTGTCTCGATTATTATTTTTGGTCTCGAGAATTGTATTGTCCAACACCTATATAAAAGAAATCTACTAAAAAAAATAAACAGAGGATGCACATAATTTGTAAGAAACAATTATCATTACTCTACATATACTATAAAAAGAAATCGACTCTAAAAAGGTAAACTAAAAAAGGCACATACCTTGCAAAAACTAATTGTCACTAGATCTTTTTCAAGAATTTCTCACTATTTCAAGAAATAATTGTCATTGAACTTTTTAATGCAAAATAAATAATTAGAGATTATAAACATGAAGGGTTTTATAGTTATGAATTTTATTAATATTAATTAAGAGTATAATTTATGAAGATAAAGAAATGTGAGCTATGGATATAAATTTTTAAAATAAAATAATTGTGAAAAACTCCAAATTCATTAATGTAAATTGAGTAAGGAAGAATGTGTCATCGGTTAGGAAGGACAAAACCAACATATATACCTCAAAATAATTTCTAATAATATGATTTTAAGGTGTTATAAATTTGTACATTACATAATTGAAAGTTATAAATATGAAAGGCTTGAGAGTTATGAATTACTATTGACTAAAATTAATTAAGAGTAGAATTTATTTATTGAAGAAATATGAGTTAAGGAGATATTTTACAAAATAAAATAATTGAAAAATTAGAGAAAAAACTAAAAAAAAAGGATAAAAAAGAAAAATTGAAAGGGAGGCTATTGAGAGGTGCCACTGTTGGACAGTAAAATTTTTGAGATCGAAAATAAATAATTTGAGACAAGAAAATATATATTGTAACAATCAATTTATTGACTTCAATAAGTGAGTGTTACAATCTTTATGAATCCTCTGATTCGCCTTTTGAACTATAAATTCAAGGGCTTCGAGCTTGATCTTGAACTTTAACTTGAACTTGACAGATTGATCTCGACTTGTGCTTGAATCCAAGGGCTTGGTAGCTTGTTCTTGAATCTAGCGGTCTTGATCTTAAACTTGAACTTGATTTGGAGACTTGATGAACTTGATTTGAATGCTTGAGCTTTTTAGAGAAATTGTGGCGTTTGATCCATGAGCTTTCTCTTGCTACTTGTTAGAGTTCTGGAGGGTCCTTTTTTTGAAGTATGAGTCCCCTATTTATAGTTGCAGGAAAGGAATAGTCATAATGAATATGAACTTCCTTTGACCAATCAGATTTAAGTGATGTGGCGCCTTTTATGGGCTTTTATTTCATGGCCTATTGCATCAGTTTGACATGTGGTACGGTCCTATTGGCTCCTTCACTTGACTTAGCATGTCATGTCATTTGACGTGACACTTATTTGGGCCTCTAGAATATGACAATATCTTGGGCTTAGTAAAGTGGGCTCATCATTGTAGCCCAAATTAATGGACTAACCCAATAAATATTGGGTCTTATTTAAATCCATACCTATTTGGACTTAAATAATTAATTCAATTATATTAATCCGCAATATTTATTTGGGACTAATATATTTTGAATTTAATATAATCCAAATTTTGTACGGATTTAAATTTAATAAAATTGCATCGCCCACAAATGTCTCCTACTTCAAGATTTGTCGAGACATTTAATATTTTAGAGATTAGCCTTGAAGTATGATTATTTAAACATGTTTACTTCGTGCTTCAACAATTTTTCATACATAAGAACACCTCATTCAAAAACTTTAAAGCCGAACCATATTGATATTGTCTCTCAAAGCTCTCTTATTTTTTTTTCACGAATCTCTATACTTAAGACCCGTTGGTGTGGCATGGTATCCAATTTCAAACAGTTTTGGAAGACTTTTTCATTGCATTACTTAACAAGAAATAAAAATCTTCCGATTTAAACTTAGATTGGAGAAGGAAACAACCTCAAATTTGACTTTGTATGGGAGAAGAAAATAACCTCCAATTTGAATTTGTATGGGAAAAGGAAATCAACCTTCAATTTGAATTTGTATGGGAAAAGAAAATCAACCTCCAATTTGAATTTGTATGGGAGAAGGAAATAACCTCCAATTTGAATTTGTATGGAAAAAAGGAAACAATCTCAAATTTGAATTTGGAGAAAGAAGCAACCCCAATTTGAATTTATATTGGAGAAAGAAACAATCTCCAATTAGAATATGCAGATGGAAATTATTCCAATCTGAATTTATATTGGAGAAGAAAATATTAATTCTACAACTCTATAAAAGGAGGTAATTTTTCCACTTTTTCAATATCAAGTTTGGGGTTTTCAAGCAATCAACAATATTGAGGTAATTTCTTTCCCTCCTACTTTTCTTTTATTTTCGTCACTTTTTTTCAGCACAACATGTTAGCGGTAGAAAATTCACATCTAATTGTAGGACTATCAAAATTATGAAACGTTTGATATTACAAAAACTATACTTCAATATATATAACATATCAAAAATTGAAATTTCAATTCTTTCAATATAATTCTCGATAATTTTTTGAAGTTAGCTCTGAATTTTATCATGCTGAAAATTTTAGATTTGCGTGTCTTTACAAATATTTTCCTATCTTGAAATAGGAAGGATGAAATCATAAGCTTCTTGATTCTTGTAAAACTAGACACAAATATCTATAACATATCCAAAATTCATAATTTAATACAATCGAGATATTTTCAAGTGTTATCCCGAAATCAACATTAAGTTTTGATGCATCAACAATTTCAGATTTACGCGACATCACCAAAAAATATTATATCTCAATGTGAGAGTACCAAAATTATGATCCGCTTAATCCTATAGATGTTGGAAACATGCATGTATAACATATCCAAAATTTGGATTTTAATACTTTTTGGATTGTTCTAGATGATTTTTTGAAGTCGATCTTATATGTTGTCCGACAGAGGATTTCAGATTTGCATTGCCTCACCAAAAAATAACTTTCTTGATGTGGGACCATCACCACCAAAGGGTTTTTTGATTTCCTCAAACTAGATTTTGAGGGCTTTATTCTCATCAAGGCATCTTGTCTCAATCCAAGTTGGTGATATACAACTTTCAAGATTACAACGCTTTGATAGGTAACATCCTTTCTATTTGTGTTTTTGCTTTCTTTCTTGTTTCCTCTATTTTTTTTTTGTTTTTTTTTGAGAGAATTGAAATAGATAACAATATGCGATAATTGTCTTAGGGTGCGAGATTTTAACTTCGCCTCGTCACCTTAAGTCTAAACAATTTTACTTGAAGACGGTGGACATCAGCTTAAGGTGCGAGAATTTAACTTCGCCTTCGTCACTTTAGGTCCGGCCAATTTTACTTGAAGATGGTGGACATAATATTAAGGTGCGAGAGTTTAACTTTGCCCCCGTCACCTTAAGTCCGACCAATTTTACTTGAATATGGTGGACATCGGCTTAAGGTGCGAGAGTTTAACTTCGCCTCCGTCACTTTAAGTCCAACCAATTTTACTTGAAGATGGTGGACATCGTCTTAAGGTGCGAGAGTTTAACTTCACCTCCATCACCTTAAGTCCGACCAATTTTACTTGAAGATGGTGGACATCGGCTTAAGGTGCAAGAGTTTAACTTCGCCTCCGTCACCTTAAGTCCGACCAATTTTACTTGAAGATGGTGAAGTGATTTTCTTTAAGTATGGGACCTTTTAAATGTTCATCTTAAGGTGAAAAGGGACAAATATTGTCCACCTTAAGGCTTGAAAATCTCAATATCCTTTTAAGGATAAATCTGCGAGAGCCCAGCTTAAGGTGCAAAGGGACAAATTTTATCCACCTTCAGGCATGGAAATTTTGAGATCCTTTTAAGGATAAACCTGTTAGAGGCCAGCTTAAGGTGTAAAGGGAAAAATTTTGTCCACCTTAAGGCATGAAAATTTTGATATCCTGTAAGGATAAACCTGTTAGAGGCCATCTTAAGGTACAAAGGGACAAATTTTGTCCACCTTAAGGCATGGAAAGTTTGAGATCCTTTTAAGGATAAACCTGTTAGAGGCCAGCTTAAGGTGCAAAGGGACAAATTTTTTCCAGCTTAAGGTATGAAAATTTTTAGATCCTTTTAGTCATAGGCTTGGAGAACTTTAGCATTCCAAATCCCATTGAAGGAACTCTTTTTGTTTTCGACGGGTTGCCCTCATTGAGTCACAAATATTTGGAGTAAGTCCAAAATTTGAATAAAATAGTTTCATACTTGGCCAAAATTTGATTAGAATAGTTTCATACTTGGCATTCATATGACGGAAACTGTAGGAACATATTTTTTTGACACTCATACAACTGAACTCGGAATGAGATTCCAAGCGCCTACGTACCTCAATGAAGAGGATGAGGATCAAGTCACAACATAGTTTTGGGTGAGTATTTTTTTCTTTTTTTTTGTGTCCTAACTTTTGACTAGGCCGCCTCTTTTGAGGTTTTCAACCTAGCGGACTTTATTTATTTATTTTTTAAGCCATACACAGTTTATACTCTTGCGGGCCAAGAGTGGACATGCAGTTTATACTCGTGCCTTAAGGAGTGTACATGCAGTTTATACTCATGCCTTAAGGAGTGTACATGCAGTTTATTTTCGTGCCTTAAGGAGTGTCATCTTCCTTCAAGGATAGTACTTCTTCAAGAACTTGGCGTTGATGTGGCCAACCATCATGCCATCTATATCGACAAGCTTGTAAGCACCATTTGAATATGCCTCTTGTATGACATATGGTGCATACCACTTCGAGTTGAATTTTCCCCCAGACTTATGAGAAGTGATAATGGGACTTCTTACTGCAAGGACTTGATCTCTAACTTGGAAGCACCTCAAGCGAACCCTTTTGTTAAAAGAACGAGATAGACGGGCTTGATAGCATTCAAGATTTTTGTGAGCCTCTATCCTCTTTTCATCAAGAGCTTCTAACTCCGCAAGACTCAACTTAGTATTTTCTTCATCGGTGTGCCCTTCTTGAATAGCCAATCTCAAAGAAGGTATTTGATTCTCAAGTAGCAGGGCTGCTTCAACTCCAAAAGCAAGTGAGTATGGGGTTACTTGCATCGGTGTACGGTAAGTTATCTTATACGCCCATAAAGCTTCTTTCATTCGCTCATGCTAGTCTCGTTTGGATTTGGAGATGACTTTATTCAACAAGTTTCATAAAGTCTTATTGAAGGCTTCATCTAGACCATTCGCAGTAGCATGATACATTGAAGTCTTACGCTGCTTGAAGCCAAAGAGGTCACAAATCTTGTTCATCAACTTGTTATAAAATGGTTTACCGTTGTCGGTTATTATGTACTGAGGAATTCCAAAGCGGTAGACGATATTCACTCGGATGAAGTTTTCAATATTTTATTTCTTCACTTCCTTGAGAGCAACAACTTTGGCCCATTTTGAGAAGTAATCTATCACGGCGAAGATGTATAAGTGTCCACCATAAGACTTTGGTTGTGGACCAACAACATCCATTCCCCAAGCATTGAATGGCCAAGACGCTATAGTTGGATATACTACCTCTGGAGGTTGATGTATGAAATTTTCATGGAATTGGCAAGCTTTGCATCTTCTACCATAGTCCAAGAAATCTTTCACCATTGCTGGCTAATAATATCCCATCCTTTTAATGTGAAATGAAGCTTCAGTCTAGACTGATATGATCCACAAACTCCCAAGTGCGCTTCTTGAAAAGCTTGAATTGATTCTTCGTCTCCCAAACACTGTAAGAGTACTCCTTCAAATGATCGTCTGTACAGTTTGTCTTTGTAGTAAAGGAAGCGAGGTGCATGACGACGAAAGTTAGTCTTTCTCCTTGGATCTTCTGGAAGTATCCCGTAACATAAGTAATCAATGATAGGTTGTCTCCAATCTTCTTTTATAGCTTCAGACATGGAAGCGAGGTATTCAACATTATTTTCTACATCCTCATCTGACGGCGGTACTACCCATTCTTAGTGGACAGTAACTTGGGTCTGATTTGGAAGAGTCAGGGTTGAGGCCAGAGCAGCTAGGGTATCAACTTGCTTATTTTCTCTCCTTGGCATATGTTGGAGGGTTACTCCTCCAAGCCACCCTATCAACTTCTATGCATAATCATGATATGGTCGTAGCTCAGACTTTCTGACTTCATAGTTTCCCAAAAGCTACTTGATCACCAATTAGGAGTCACAAAGACTTGTAATTGCAGTTGTTTCATGTCAGCTGCCATCTCAAGTCCAAGTATTAAAGCTTGATATTCAGAAACATTATTAGAGCAATGATTTGTTAGGGTAAAAGAGTATGGGATGACCTCTTCTTGTGGAGTGACGAACACCACACCGGCACCAGCTCCATCTCGATGTGTGGCACCATCAAAGTACATCTTCTATGGAGGTATAGATTCAATGACCATTGCATCTTCATCAGGAAGTTCATCGCTCAGTTCCCAATAATCAGGTATTGGGTGGTCTGCCAAGAAGTAATCTAATGATTATCCCTTTACAGCCTTTTGGGGAATGTTCTCAATCTTAAACTGCTGAAATTGAAGGTACCATCTTTCAAGTCGATCACTAAGGACTGGTTTCGACATTACAAACTTGATGGGATTTTCCCTAGACACAAGACAGACAACATGAACTTAAAAGTAGTGTTTCATATTTTGAATTGAGAAGGAAAATGCCAAACATAACTTTTCAATTGGAGAATACTTTATCTCATTCGATGTCATCATTCTTCTCAAATAGTAAAGAGAGTTTTCTTTGCCTTCACTATTTTCTTGAGCCAGTAGTGCTTCAACTGACCTCTCTTGTACCGCGATGTAGAGTATCAATGGTTTCCCAGGTATGGGTGCCGCAAGAACTGGTGGCTTCATTAAGTATAATTGGATACTCTTAAAGGCATTACTATAAGCTTGGTCCCATTCAAAGGGAGTGTTCTTCTTCATGAGATGACAAAATGGTTGACATTTTCCAATCAGGTTTGAGATGAACCTCCTTATATATGCTAGCCTTCCTTGAAGACTTTTTAACTCATGAATATTTCGAGGTTCAGGCATCTTCAAAATTACATCAACCTTGTCTTGATCAATTTTAATTCCTCGGTGTCGCACAATGAAGCCTAGAAAATTTCTAGAAGTAACTTCAAAGTCACACTTCAATGGATTCATCCTTAAGTTCATATCTTCAAAGTAATTCGAGTACCATTCTTAGGTCTTTTAAGTTGTTGTCTCTCTTTATTGACTTCACCACTAAATCATCCACATAGCATTCAACATTCTTATGGAGCAGGCCATCAAAGATGTTCTGCATATCCTTTGGATAAGTGGCACCAACGTTCTTCAAATTACAAGGCATCACCTTGTAGCAACAAATACCTTTGGGCGCATGAAATGCAGTAAGTTCTTTATCTTTTGGTGTCATATGTATTTGGTTGTAGCCGGATGAACCATCCATGAAGGACATTGCCTCATAACCAGTGGTGGCATCAATCATCAAATTTTATATGAGGATTGGAAATTCATCTTTTGGGCAGGCGTTGTTGAGATCTCGAAAGTCGACACAAACTTAAATTTGGCCATTCTTCTTTTGTACTGGGACAATACTTAAAATCCATGTGGGATATTTGACTTCGCAAATAAAGCCAGCTTCAATGAGTTTGTTAACTTCATTTTTTATCAATGGACTAACTCTGACCTAAAGCGCCTTTGGGCTTGCTTAATAGGACGAACGCTATTCCTGATCGCCAACTGATGCACCGCTACTTTTGGATCTAATCCAGGCATTTCCTTATAGCTCCAGGCGAATACATCCATATATTTTTTTAGTATATCCATGTAAGCGATTTCCTTCTCAACTTCTAGAAACGCACTCAGGTAAGTTTGTCTTGGGTCTTCATTAGTTCCAAGATTAACTTCCTTCAAGGGATCTATTGTGTCCTTTATTCCTTCTTTAAGTTACGATGGATCACCTCCAGCATCTTTCTCTTCTTGAAGACATCATCGTTGGCGGATATATGATAACATCAAAAGGCATCTTCTACTCTTCATCAACCTTCATTTGAGATGAGACATCTTTCTCATTCTAGTTCATAACATAATATGAAGAGCCAACACTCTCTTCATCTTTTTTGCGTTGCTTGGTATAAACCACAGTATGCGCCTTTGCTTTTAGCACGTCATTGCATAAAACTACTAGTTTCGTTTGTCGTTTCATTTTAGAAGGAATCATACTTTGGAAATCCTTTTGTATTTTATGTGAATAGTACATCATCATGCTTTGACGACTCCTTTTACAGTTGTTGATTTTCTTCTTATTTAAAGGTCCTAACCTTTCCAACATAGAAGTTCTTGCAGTTGATTCTCCAAGTCGGTCAAAGACAGAAATCCTTTTGTTAAATGCAGTAGACTCTTCTTCTACAGTGATGTAGTTACTAGCTGCCCTTCTTATGGAGATACGAATTGGAGGTGGCTATGTGTATCCTAGGCCATCACATGCCTGCATGGTTGTACCTTTTGACAAAAGTTTTCCCAACCTTGATGGCTCATTAGAATTATATCCAACCTTTACAAATAGCTTATATGCATTTGGGTCAAAGACTTCTTTCGTATGCTTCGTAGGGAGTGTCATATCTTGTGCCAAATTTTGAGCCACAGACTCTTCAAGAAGTCTTGAGGATGGATTTATTGCATCGATCTTCCTGATAGGTAAATTTAGCCCCTTTAGCACATTATCTTGGGAATTCGATGGGTGATCTTTGATAACGCTCAATCTACAGCTCTCATAAGAGTGTAAAGCGGTCGTTGTCAAATATATAACCCAACTGGGTTGGGTATCGATCCCACAGGGAATAGCCGATCAATGAGTAAGCAAAGATTACTAGACTTTTGGAGCTAGTCTCATAAAAGGGGGGATTGTAACGTGCAATACAGTAACAAAGTGAAAACGGAAAATAGCAAAGTAAAAAGAAAGAATGTTTAGTAAGATTCTAATCAATGAGAATTGAGAAGTTAGGGTTATGTCCACCTTATGAGTTGTACGTCTCTATTGGCTATGAGTTGTGCGGAATTCAGACATGCATGTGCTTATAGAGAATTGTATTCGATGATAAATCCAGGCGTCTTTCGACCTTAACCAGGACTATTTCACTTTAACTCTTTTGAGCTTAAAGCGTATCTAACAGTACGAATTCTCCAAGAGGTTAATCCAGTTACGACACTAACTTTTTAACAGGGGTTGGTGCCCTATTACCTTGACATTATCTCTTTTCTAGACATATAACTTTTCTTTCGAACAAGTTAATGCTATACTGGCGTATTCTATGCGTTTGCAACCACAAAGAATTTAGATTAAGATGAAGAGAATAATGATATAAGCAGCATACGTGTCACGAATTCACAAACTCATAGAAATAGATAGTATCTCATATGGCTTCCATAACCCCAACAGAGAAGTTTAGTTACCCATGAGTGCGAAGGAAATCACAATAGACATTATTAATATACCACAATAAAAATCTCGTGTAGTAAGGTGTGGTGTGGCGTTTTAGGCGTGAACTCCCTTGTAGAGTAACGTTTCTCTTGTTGTGGAAATTATGAATTGAATAGATGAATAAAAAGTAGAATTAAAAGTTGAAGAATTGTTTTCAGAGTTAAAAGTAATGGAAGAATTATAAAAATCTCTAGCAGAATAGGGTATTTATAATACTCCTATCCTATTCCTACTAAGCTACTGCATTACTTAACCCAATCCTACTGGGTTACTGCATCATTATCCTAATCCTAATAAATTACTGCATTATTATCCTAATCCTAATAAGTTACTGCTAGTCCCCAAAGTCTTTAGAATTGCTGTTTTTTCCCGGGATAGATTTTCCATGCGCCACTTTTAGTCCTTGGCGTCCAAGATTTTCTTTCCTACTTTCGTGAAGCTTTCTTTGGAGTCAAGTTATCCATAAAATGCTGAATTCTGCATCATTTATACCTGAAAACTTGCTAATCATGTTCGTTAGCTCACTTACAGGAAAAAGGACTAAAAGTACATGAAATATATAATTTGTCCTCAAAACTTAGCTGAAATATAGGCAAAATATAGTACTATAGGCGTGTAAATTCGCATATCATCAATCTTTCTCTTTCTTTACCTTCGGTATGTAGAGATGAATGGGAGTTACCTTTTTTTTGGTAGAAGCGACACTTTCTTTATTTGAAGTGGAAAGAGGCTTCTTGGTGGTGACTTTTTTTACAGTCACCGCGACCTTATTAGATGCAAGATCGTCACACTTGGTCTTGGTGACATCTTCAACCCTTTTCTCATCCACAACATGCTTCTTTAAGTAGAATTTTGCATCGGCAAAATGTGACTCAGCTTCAGTGAATGGCTTATCATCGGCAACTATCTTTCTTTCTGCTCCGTCTTCAAGGTACTTCAAGCATTGATAGTAAGAGGAAGAGATAATTTTGTTCCCGTGCACCCAAGGCCTACCAAGCAATATATTGTATGAAGTTTTGGCATCGATCATGCATAAATGGGTTTGATTGAAAATCATCCATACGAATCCCCAACTTAATACAAATTATAGCCCTCTGGCCCCCTTGGTTGAAGCCTTGGATCATTATACAGCTTTCGTCCAGTTTGCTAGTAGCGATGCCAAGTCCTTCATCATGCGAATAGGCAGGATGTTGACTCCAGATCACTCATGTATCAAGATTCTATTTATCTTCTTACCTAGAATTTAACCCACCATGTATAAGGGATGGTTATGTAGGGCCTCACCAAGCAGAAGATCATTATTTGTGAGTGTGATTTTTGTATCACATACATGTGGCTCTTTTGGAAGATTTTCAGAAGATGAAGGAACTTCCATGGGTAGATTCTCACACTTTGCTCCTCTTTGGCGGTATTAAAACAAGATGCCTTAAGGTTGACTTGAGCAGTCTTTACATGAAACCAACTCGGTAAGAATTTCTCTAAAGTCACCGGACGCCGAAGTTTTTGGGGGTGAATCTCTGTGACGGTCGTCCTTTTAGAAAGTTCAACTAGATTTTGTTTCCTTGATTTCTTCACTATTCTCCTTCTGGTTTTCTGCTTGGCTGACTCCTTTCATAGACTTGTCCTCCTACGCCTGTGCCTGGTCACCAGAGTCCAACCTTCCTCATCACCTTTGTCAACTAAAGACCTGTCATGCTTTAATATTTTCTCATTATGCTCTTTCACATATATTTAGACTGGGTCGAGCGAGCCAAAAGTATTAGAGATTTGATAAGAACTGGCCGTTTTATCATCGAAGAAGATCTTTTTCTCTTTTTCCAGTTGCATGACTTTATCTTTAAAGACAAAACACTTTTCCAGAGAATGACTTACGAGCCTATGATATTTGCAGTAATTAGGGTCCTTGGTCCTTCCAGCTTCATTGGGATGCTTTATTTCTGCGATTTCAATGAGCTTATGTTCAATGAGTTCATCAAAAATCTTAGCAATACTAGAATCAAGGAATGGATATTCCTTTTCGTGCATCTCCTTTAAAGTTTTTTGATTCAGACGTGCTCCAGAAGTCATCTTCATACTTTTCTTCTTGCTCACCTTTGTGGTGACCTTCACAGGAGACACGTCGACATTCATGGACTCCTTATTGTCATTTTTAGGGACAAACTTGCCCCACGTTTTGGTCTCCTGATTATCCTTTCCCCTTCGAGGGTCATGAATAGACACTACCCCCTTTCCAGCAAAATACATGCTCAACTTCATAGCATGACCACGGGTAGCTAGCTCTTCAAAGGATTTAGGCTTAATGCTTTGCAAGATGTAGAGAAGATCCCAGTGCATTCCTTGGACGCACATCTCTATTGCAAAAGCTTCACTGAGCCTATCTTTGTAGTTTAGGCTAGCATTTCTCCATCGACTAATGTAGTTTAATAAAATTGCATCGACCACAACCACATCACCTTTTCTATAAGTCTCCTTTATATACATACTAGTTTCGTGAGGCTTGTGCTAAGTCTGAGCCCAAACTCATGATATAAAAATAATAATTTAAATTTAAAAAATATAATTTATATTATATCTTGTACTTTACAATTAACATAAACTAATGGCTGGCGTATTAAATGTATTTTTTGGATAAGTTTTATAATTATTAAAGTTCTTAAATAATATTTTTTTTGCGGAAGAAAGTATTATTGGAGAATTAGAATATATAAAAAGGCCACAAATAATTCAATATTTTATAAAAATAACATGATGATACTATAATAATGGTAATTCAATGATGGTCAAAAATAGAAAAAATTAATATTTTAATGAATTTGGGGGTGTGTAATTTCTCAGTTATAGATAGAAATAAATTTCTTTTGATATTTATTTTCACCTAAAATTTCATGTGACTAGTGTTTTTGTAAATTTTTTTTTTTTAATCTAATAAAACAAAATATTTCAATGACTTCAAGTATATAAAAAATTGGTTACAACATTAATTTAGAAGATTTACATAAATTAACTTAATAGTCATCTATAAGAATATTAAATAATAATTAAATTAAAAGATTGTTCCATTCGGTCCATTAACTTGTCATGTTTATTATTTACGCGCCCTTTAAAAAAATATTCTATTCATCCTATTTTAATTATTGGTTTATCTTTTTTCATGTCCTCTAAAAATAATAATAATAAAGTCAATGTATTGTTTATTATTGATTAAATTGTCCTATTTATTATATATCTTTTAAGGAATTGAACAATATTTACTATAAGGGTGTAATTGGAAACTATTACTAACTTTGATTTTATATGAAAATTATTTTTGATTAATTTTTTTGAGTAAAAGTGATTATTAATTTAAAATGAAGGGAGTTTTAATCAAAAGATAATTTATTAGGTGATAAGAAGAGACCAATTACAAACATACAAATGAAAATGACCTTAACAAAAAGAATAAGGGCAAAACTGAAAATATTTAATAAAAGAACACCATCAATTGCCATGTGTATTCTCTTAATTCACTTAGCCAAGAAAATACCTAAAATGCCCTTGTGAAAACTATCAAAATTTGAGATTCTCCCACATATATAATAGTGGTTTTATAAGGTTTGTGCTAAGCCCAGACCCAAACTCAAGTAAGTTAATATTTTATATAATAATATGATTTAATATATAAAATAATTACAACTCACAAAGATCATAAATTAAAAATATCAATAGTTTTATGAGTTTATGAACATATATTCTATAACTATAAATAAATATATATTTCTTCAGATATTTATTAAGTCATAATTTAATTCATAATTTCATGTGACAAGAACTTAAGTTAGTTAATATGGTAATTTAAGCTCAGTTTTACTTGAAATAAGGGATAAAAAAAATTAAATTCATCAAAATGAACCTCAAAAATTTATTAGTTCTTTATTTTTAGTTTATACCTTAGAATATTAATCCTCAATTAATCAAAACGTATATTTTAAAAATAATCTGATCTTAATTGACACCACTACCTTTATTTTTAACTTTATCAATAATTTCAGCTTTCAATATTTAAACAATTTTGTTCATAAAAAATTCCATTCAATTCCTAAAAAATAATTATCAAATATTGAGAACCATACTTCATTCATCATAAATAAATATAACCTTATACAATTAGTTAAGAGATTTACCGATTAGTTAACAATAGTGAACTCTAAATAATTCAGTTGATTGTCAGCCTGAACTCTCACCATATTAGTAAATGTTTGATTTCCCACATTGTAGTTTCCTCCCTATTTTCTATTTTTTAAAAAAAATTAGTTAAACAATTAAAACTTCAAAAAAAAACTCAATGATTTCTCAAATTACGACACACCATATACAAAGTCGCATTTGGAAAGTAAAGAAATAAATTAGTTTTATCTATATGTCTATATCAACTACATGCTGTAATTTTATTGGATTGACACAATATATATGTTGCACATAGGTAGTTACAACAGTTACAACTGCTACACTTGGCAGCATGTCATTGGACATGGTTTGCATGCTTATCACATGACTTAACAACCTGAAATAAGTATTTAAAGTACATTTTGAAAATGCCACATGTATACAACATTTAAAATTCAAACTAGCGACTGCCCCATGTGACAAGCATATGGGCAGCCTTGCCCTTTAGCCAATTTTGCCATGTTCAATACTTAGCCAATTAACATCTTTCCAACACTTTGAACATTTTATCTTTGTCTTGTCATGTCTCCTAGTCACAACCTTTCCTTTCTAGCACTATGCCTTGCCTATGTCATGTCACTGCCTACGCCTACGTCATGCCACTACTTGCGCCATGCTGCTGGCTCGGCCATGTCAGTTCTTAGGCCATGCCACTATCTATGCCACGACACTGTCCTGACCATGCTAATGCCCTATCCTATGTCATTCCATCACCTGTTCCATGCCAGTGTCGATGTTATGCTAGCACCTTGCCATGCATATGTCACTGCCTGCACGTATTCCCGCATGGGTGCCTTGCGCCTGTCGTCGACTCTTGTGCCCAAGGATACCTTCCAACACTCCAGCACCTTGGTTATTATCATCTGCTTGCTATCTCATAGAGACAACAACATCGCATTGCCTGTCTTAGCATATGTCAAGGCCAATGTCACCTTGACATGGCGACATACCGATGATCATATCTTTTACTGGGGTCTAACAGGATCCTTGCAAACACTCCAGCATCTTAGTCATCATAAGTTGACTTCCATCTCATAGACACCACAACATCACATTTCTTGTCTTAGCCTATGTCAAGGCCAATGTGCACCTTGAAATGGCTAGCTGAGATTCATGCCTTAGACTGGAGGTCTAACGTAGGCCACTATTCTACCATCGAAAGTTAATAGGGTAAAAATTTGAAAAATGTATCGCCAGCATGATGGTTGTGCGATCCATCGAGTTATCATAAATTATCACAGCAATAGGCAGAGCCTGCATCTACCTTTTAGCTATTAAATGCATCCCTTCCTTATAACGAAATCAACCCACAATGCGGAAACAAGACACAAAACATAATAGAAATTGAGAACCAAAGTAGGAACAAGTCTCGACCAAATAAGAACAATACAAGATGGACAAGTAACGTGGTTTTTCACTACCAAAACAGCAACTACAACACAAGATGGACAAGAATATGACAAGAACGACAACAATAAGAAGTCCACAACCCAAGATTTCACTAATAACAACAACAAACATTACAAACGATTACAAGAATGAAAAGGATAAGTAGTTAGACATCAACTCTTACAAGAACTAAGAACCTAAGTGTATGTTAAACACTAAGACCCTTAATAAATGTAAAATAAATACCAACACTCTTAAAATGACACAATAGGGAATTAATCACTCAAGAACTAAGGTTTCTAACCAAGTTTTTCAATACTAGTGATTCCACACTAGTATCATCCTCATTTCAGTTTTGGGCGATTTTCCAAGCCCTAAACTAAAGGTGTTACACTCTTCATAGAGAGAATAAAGTTGTTTCAAGTGTGTCTTACAATATTATTCAACAACAAAACTAAAATAACCTAATACTAGTATATTTATAGACTTATTACAAATATAAGTGAAATGTCCAAAAACCCTTAATAAAGGGAAGACAAAAGGCGCCTATGCAGTGTATGTAGGGGAGGCTTTGGTGTGTTCCAAACCCCACTTCACACTTCAAATTCTACACTCACTTGGATTTAATCAATACACACTCACAGACACTCATCTTCACGATCACGATAGTATCATCCTCTCTATCTTGAGAGGAATTTAACCTTAAATTCACGGCTTCACATCATTCAATTGGGCACTTCACATGTATTATCATGCTGCCAACATTTTTATTTTTCATATCCATCTTTATATTTGCCATCAATCTCATCCGCCTTAATTTCTACCTATAACGCCCTGAAAATGGGTCCCGAGACGTCACACGGTGCTTAAGTCTACAAGTGACCCCAAGCTAACCCTTTTACTGGCATAACTCAAAAACAACTGAATAAAATGCATAAAACTGTTCAAAATCAGTGGAAGATAACTCTTTTCTATACCTAATCAATACAAAACAATATTTTAAAATAATTACAACTTTGTTTTTACAGGACAACACTAGAATCTAAAATATTAACTCTACTGACTGTCTATACAGTCTCTACTAGTACTGACTATAGGTAGCCGGGTCCTGACTCCCAACTATCCCAACTCAATACGATTGAATAAAATAGACTATACAAAGTTAAACTTGACTTGAGTCCTTGAATCAAAAGAACCCATCACCTGCTGACTAGAAGCCGCAAACTGGCTGAATATGGTATGTATGCTATGACTTGTACCTACATTATGAGACAATGTAGCACATAGACATATATGTGGATCATTACTTTGAGGATGTACTGAGTAAATAGGGATGCAATGAATAAATTAATATTACCTCATCATCATAACTTATCAAATAATGCATGCTAAATGTAAATAACTCACATAAGCTGGAATGTCTAAAATACTGAAATATGAAATCATGCATAGCAAGTCAAACTTTGTAATATAGTGATTCATACCATTTAGTTCTAAAATCTGAACGTATATCCTTTCTACAAAGTATGATCTGATTAAAACTTATGAGCCTTCACACTTAATTTTCTAAAAACATTTCTATCATTCTTTTCTTTTGGGAACTTAAAGGCTTATGATCTTTGGAAACTTTTGTAACTTAAGACTTAGGGACTTTGAAACTTAGAACTTTTGAAATCTTAAAACCATATATTTCAAAATACACATATAATTTATCTTATGAAAATAAGGGACTTCTTTCGAAACATAAGGATTATAGCATTTTTGGGAACCTTTGGACTTGGGACTTAAAGACTTGGGAACTTTAAAACTATAAAAATTTTGGAGACTTGGAGACTCTGGGTACTTGGGAAAAATTTGACACTTTGGGACTTTGGGAGACTGTAGGAGTTTCTTCTAACTGACATAAACCATGTGAGCTAACATGGAGTCCAACGTCTTTCCCACGTTAGGGAGAGTTGTTCTACCCTTGCCATCGGAATAGAACCTTAACTTTAGTGATCACTTTCTTAACCCAATTGGGGGGTATATCAAAATCCTACAGTGGCTCATAGTTCTAGGGTATGAGGCCTTGGAATCATACCCAACTCGGTGCTAAATATTACTCCCATACTCAGGCTCAAAACTTTTAGAAAAATCCACCTTAAATAGTACAATGAAGTATAATGGAAGCCAACCATGCTTCTCTTTGCTTTAAATCAAAATGATATGGACTCCTTTCTTAGCTTAGGACTTAACATCAACACTTGTTCAAAATCATCTTTCTTGAATACCAAGACTAAAATTTCATGTCTTACAACCCATACTTGGAAATCAAGTAAAAACACAATAAACTTCAGATTTTCAATAATAGCACCAAAATACTTTATCAAATACTGGTTTGACATATCAAACATGCCCTTAAGCTCGTCTAAAAATTCCAAATCTCACCCTAGATGTACTCTTGACTTTCCCCATCGTGTATCAACATAAAATCTACAAACGAAGGTCGGAAAGGTCATAAAATAATTCATCAAAGTCTGAAAGCTCTAAAATGAACTAAGTCCCAACACTTAGTCAAAATTCTTAAGTATAAGCCTTCTCTTGACATGCTCTAAAGGCTTAAACCACAAGGGAACTTTACGGGGTCTTACAATATCTCCCCCTTGGAAACATTCGTCCTCGAATGTTACTAGTTCGTGTAAGAATACTAAGGAATATGAGAATATAAGCTATAATGCACAACCGAAATAACTAAATGATCAAATCTTAAGCATAACAAGCTACTGAAATGATCTGTGAGTGTAGGAGTTTACATGGTAAATAGCTACATAGCCGAATCTGAGACTGGAAAAGAATTGAATGAAGGACGACCGTTATCTCTGACTGAGTGCCTTTATTTATTATAAAGAGATGACTCATGCTGAGAGTTTAGAATTCGCTTGATGTGCTCATGGTGCGATCGTACGTACAAACTGCAAAATGATAGTTTATGCAGACATAAATCATGAGAAAACGGGGCTAAGATTACACAATGGGTATTACATTATCTGTGCTGGAACACTTGGGAAACGACGATCGTTCAGTGAATACTTATGAACTGAATCATGACTAGATATTCATACTCAAGTGGAGGATTTCTTCAACACCCTTCTAGGGAGTTCTAACAATACGAGGGAGCAAAGAACTTTGGGCATGATCTGAACAAGGCATCTGAATAAGAGATTACAATATTGCTACGACTCTATAGCTTGGAACATAGACCTTTTTGTTCATGAACTAGAATAGAATTTTTAGGCCTTAGGCAACGCGACACCTTACTTAAAAACTTAGACATACTTCTAAAATATTTAGTCAACTATTCTTTTCCCTTAAACACCATACTTATTGATTCTCTTCTAATTCTCACATGGTCGTTGATATTTCCAGTTACTCATGTCTAAACTAAATGAAATTCCTCACCATCTTCAAGCCTAACCCAAAATCATAGGATACACCATACAATACTGTAATACTAGTCTGAACCGTAATTCAACACACCCTACACTTCACAACTTCTTATCTCATGCAAAATTCTCATTACCACTCCAGCAACCACATTTAACCTCGTACTAGACAATTACTAACGTGCAGTGCATTCATCCAGATATATACAAACATGATGTTCAAGCCTACTTCTATAACCACATATGCACTTCTAAACACACTCCCATGAAATACCTTCGTCATAACCTATAAACCTCTATCAAGAATAACTTTCATACACTACTCTTAAGAAGACATATATAAGATTTAAACTACCCAAACATAGCATATAAAACTTTGATTAACTATGATGGGTATCCACAACTTGTCCTCAATCTTACTTCACACTTACAACCTTAGCTGAAATAAGCATACAATGATCTTTCAATAACAAAAAAGGTTTACTCTCTTCTATCTAGACAATTGTTCGTCATCACTATCTTGACCTAAGGAAAGGAAATAAATGGTTAGAACATAAGAATCTAAAATATGAAGGGATACTGTGTATAACTTAACACTAAACTGAGTCTTGAGTAATAGAATATTTAACATCATGAACTCATCAACGAAGTCTGATATGAGGATATGCATGATATAAATCTAAATTTTGCTGATGATTAAAAGTATTGCTTAAGTACTTGAACTGAACATACCGTAAAGCTTGAGTACATGAGTCATGAGCTGTATGACCTAAATTTTGAGTTAATAACTTATGGAATGTGATTCCAACTGTTGAAAGAACTGGAACTCCTCATTTTGGGAACTAGAAAAGTACTTGATTCTCTATCATAAATTATGAACATAGATTATGATCATGGAACTGAAATGTAAGGCATAAGTAGGTATTAGGATAACTGAAAATACTAAAATAATAAAGGTTCAAGCTTTATTCTTTCTCACAACTAATCTTCTACTTACTGGTACATCTACTAGAATCTGAAAGCTTGATTTGGTTACTCGTTCTATCATCTCCACCTTAGATTTAAGCCATCACTCTAAGTCTATAAACCACTATATAAACTCTAGTCTAACTGCAATCACTTTACTCTAGAGTCCGAGATATAACAATAGACATAGAACTTAACCCTATTGACTACACCTGAAAGCGTAAAACCAACTTCTAATACTACCTTCTGAGTTACACCCTATATTTATGTAGCCCCAATAGTTATCATATAATATTGGAGAACTTACTAACTTCGAATCTGCATGAGCATCCCCATAGTCAGAGTGCACACCATCTAGTGCTTCAACTTTTATTTTTGTTAGCTAAATCTTCAAACTTTCAAACTTAGATTTCTAACACTAAATATGGATACCTCCAAACCTTTGACGGACTGTACTACTTCTATCATGGCCTACCAATATCACGTCTGTAAACTTATATTTCTAAACAATGAGAATCAAAATCATACTTAAAAAGGCTCAACATCTTTAATCATAACTCCTTAACTTAGCTATTAAGAAAATCATTGATTATCTAACTAGTCTTTCTCCACCTAGAATCTCCATGGTACTACTAACTACACCACTTGCAATGATCCTTGAAACTAATGCAACCCATAGAACCTTGGGCATACTTCTACATCATATATACAACATCAGACTCAATTACGAATCAAATAAACTTAAGCTCTTGCATACACTGTTTAATCTTACTAGATCACCTTCATACAACTATCCACACTAACCAAGAAATAATTATGAACACCTTGGTAACCAACCACTGATAAACTTAATGTCTAGTGCTAAGCATGATTTAACAACTCACCTTACATACAATTCTTCCTTGGAATCTATAAAATATAACATTAAGAAACACTGTTCCATTAGAACTTCTGAGCAATAATAATCGATCAAAATCATATGGACTATCTTATCATAATTCATAAACGCATCCTCCTTATTCACATCATTACTACTTACCCTTCTGCACGTCTAAATTACTATCATATCTCTATAAGTTTCAACTAAAACTCCCTTTTTACAACCTCAGGGAAGCCTAAATTAACAACACTCAACCAACAGGTACTTTCATCAATAACCTATTCTTTTTAACACAACAAATATCATTATTAACTCTTTTCATACCTCAAGCAGCAATAATTCACCTTAACTAATGTAACACCCCGACGTTTTCTTAGCTAAATTCCATCTAAGGAAATTCAAAGCATTAGATTCTGAAATGATCTAAATTAATTTTCTTGTGAAATTTCCTAGATTTAAAACTTTCATTACGTAGATGTCTGAATTATCTTTCCAACGATATAGGATTCGTCCAAAATGGACCCTCGGTGAAGAAGTTATGAATAATTTAAAGTTCCAGTTGTAAACATCATCATTTTGGTGTCTAACGCATCCCGGGGAGGGTAAAATTGACAATTGTCAAATTTCCGTGGGGCTCCGTGATGGAGGCACCCAATTTTCCACTCGTCGAATTCCAGTGGACCATCGCTATTGTGGCACGTCGCGGTGGCACCCAAAATTGGGTTTTTAAGTTCAAATTTCCAGTTTTGTTTAGGAGTCATTAAGGGTAATTTTGACTTTTCGCTAGACTTGAAAACCATCCAAACAAAGGATTTAGGGTATGTTTTAGCAACTTAACCCTATTTTCATCAAAATCATCATGAATCCTCTCTAGAGTTTCAAACAAGAACTTCAAGAAACTCAAGATTCAACCGTGGATTTTAAAAATTGATTAAAGACTCGAAATCTCCAGATCTTAGGCTTCAAGAAACCCTTATTGTTATCCTATTTCGAGGTACATGGGGTTATCCTAAAATTCTCATGGGCTTAAAATTCATGTTTTAAGAATGGGGTTTTTGAAATTTTGAATATAATTATGTTTTAAACGTTTTTATGATATTGATTTGGCCTTTAGGCCTTTCCCCGAAGTGATTTAATATATTATATATGTACATGCATGTGTTTCAAAAAGATGATAATTTGAGAGTATGAATTATATGGAATCCCTCTCTTGATATGATTGTGTTTTAAATTTTCATATGATGTGAATTGGTTGAAATCATCTTGAAAAGCATGACATGAAATATTTTGAAAATTATTATGATAGGATATGATTTTGACTTGAAAGGAGAGGGTTGTTTATGTTAAAACGTGTTGAATATAATGGTTGAATGAAAAGAATAATGTGACACTGATAACTTGAAAGTCGGGTATGATGATACCCTAAAAAATATTATTTGTGATCGACTTAAATAAAGTTTGAAATGCATTAATTTTACATGAGATAGGTGGATGCCCGAAGAAGGCGTTTAAGTTAAAAGGCTCATCACTGGAAACTGTGTTTGCTGACAAGGGAATTTGGTACCCTGTTTTGTGATCTTTTGTACCTGATATATGTTATCCCAATTTGGTACTATGGTTAGGAGCCTTGCTTTGTGATCTTGTGCATTACCATACTTCATCGGGTTGAGACACCCTGCTGTGTACACCCTGATGTGTGATCTTGTGTGTCTTCCCCTCACTTATACTCTAATCTCGATGGCAACCGAGGTTTGACAGTTGGTGTAAATGTGATATTATAGGGTATTCCACCTAGCTTAGCTGCATTGCATTATTGTTGAAAAATTATTACATTATGCCCATGTGTTTTCAAATGATTTGATACGAAACTGCTTTATAATGGCTCTCACTTATATTTTGTAATAATATTGTATCTTTGTTTTTGATTACTCTGCATACTTGTATTGACTCCCCTCCTCCAACCTCTCAGGTTCTGAGTCACAGGCTAGGGGTCCAGAACAGGTGTAGATCTCATCTGTCAGAGTTGTTGTGTCTAGTGGTGAGCCTTCTATACTTTTGAAGGCCTGGTTACTTTCAGAAATTATCATTATTAGATATGTTTTGATCTACTGGGGGCCTTATCCCAATTTTTTGATTTATTAGTAATTTGTATTAGAGATTTCGCAAACGGTTTTCGATTGTCAACAGATGTTGTGGGACTTTATTCCCCATTATTGATTTTATTATATTCATGATCATTTTTCCATAATATTGCGTATCTTCTGCATTTCTTTTATCATATGAATTATATATATGATTACCAGATAGACAGGGGTGTTTCGGGCCTTCATGGTTTGGAATGCTCGTCATGGCCAGGGCTTCGGTTTGGGTCATGAAAAACTTAGTATCAGAGCAAGGTTCATTATCCCAGGGTGTCTGCGAAATCGCATCGGTTAGAGTGTTATTTATGGGTGTGTAACTCGCCACTTTTATAAGCAAGAGGATACTAGGCGTTTAGAAAATATTTCCCTTCTTTGTGATTTAGTTCGTCCTTCAGAGTCAAGTCTGTTCCTAATCCGTGAATCTTATCTTACAAAAATAACAGTCATGCCTCCTCGTTGCAATTCTAATAAGAGTGCTCAGAATGATGGAGTCTGTCTTACTCATAGGATGAGGACACGTAACAGAGCTCTTACTCCAGACCCTGTCCCTACTCCAGGAGTCCCAACCAGTCCATCTCGAGCTCCATGAACCAATATGAACCATCCCTCGACTTCGCAGGGGAATATATCAAATGCAGAGTTCAGGTAATCTATTCACATGCTAACACAGTTGGTGGCTGCATAGACTCAACGGTTAGAAGATACTGGGTCTGCATCTGTTACTTCTGAAGCTACATGGGTGAGCTAATTCATGAGGATGAATCCTCCCAAATTCATAGGTACTAAAGTAGAAGAGGATCTACAGGAATTTGTAGATGAAATGGAAAAAATCTTCAAAGTGATACATGTAGATGAAGTAGAAGGGGTAGAATTGGCAGCGTACCAACTAAAAGAGGTGGCGACTCAGGGGTACAACAAATGGGAAGATGTGAAGGGCGACAATGTTGAGCCCTCGGTATGGAATGAGTTTGTAGATGCTTTCCTTGACCAGTTCTTTCCTTTGGAGTTGCGGGAGGAAAAGGATGAGGAGTTCATGAACCTTAAGCAGGGTAAGATGAGTGTTCGGTAGTATACTCTAAAATTTAATTAGTTTGCTCACTTTGCACCAGAGGTGACTAGAAACATGAGGGCTGGAATGAGGAAGTTTGCATTTAGCCTTTCCGATGACCTTGCACTTGAGTGTCAAGGGGTGATGCTCAATAGGTACATGGACTTTGCTAGACTGACAGTTCGTATGCAACAGGTAGAGGAGAAGAAGAAGAAGATTTCTGAAGCTAGGGAGATAGAAAGATAGGCGAAAAGAGCCAGATCTGTCGACCAGGGTCACAGTCAGCCTCAAAATGGTAAGTGGGGAAATAAATAGTAGAAGAAGAAGAATTGGGGTAATGCACAGTCTGCTGTCAGTGCCCCAGCGCCCAGACCGGCAGCAGATAGACGATCTCAGATTTTCCAGACTCATCATAGATCAAGAGCCCCAGATACTCAGTCATAGGGCAGTATGTCCCAGCAAGTTGCACTTATCCACGGTGTGAGACTTGTAGAAAGAATCACCCAAGGAGGTGTTATTTTGAGGGGAGAAATTGTTATACTTTTGGCAAGATAGGTCATCTTCAGAGAGATTGCCCTTCTGCTATAGATAATACGGGAGGGGGGGAGATAAATTCTAATCTGCCTCCACAGCACCTTCTCCTAAGGGTGGATCTTCAGCTGCCGAGAGCGGTCATAACCGGTTATATGCTTTGACTAACCGCCAGGAGGTGGAAGCTTTACCAGATGTTGTCATTGGTACGTTACGAATCTTTTCCCGTAATATTTATATATTGTTTGATCCCGGGTCTACCTTATCTTATGTGACCCCCTATGTGGATGTTGGTTTTGGGTTTGAGCCCGAAGTTATTGTAGAACCCTTCATTTTTTCCACTCCTGTAGGTGATTCTGTTGTTGCTAGAAGGGTGTATAGAAATTGTGTTATGTTTATTCATAGCCCAGATACTGTGGCAGACTTTATAGAACTTGATATGGTAGATTTTGATGCTATTCTTGGGATGGACTGGCTCCATTCATGTTAAGCCACACTTGATTTCAGAACCTGGAAGGTTACTTTTTCTTTCCCGAATGAGTCATCGTTTGAGTGGGCCAAAAATTCTGTGGCACCTAGAGGTCATTTTATCTATTATCTTAGAGCCCAAAAACTCATCTCCAGAGGTTTTATGTACCATCTAAACTGAGTAAAAGATTCAATGGTTGAAAATATTCCTCTTCAGTCTGTACCTGTAGTGAATGAGTTTCCAGAAGTCTTTCCCGAAGATCTCTCAGGGATACCACCTAATAGGGAGATAGATTTTGTCATTGATGTGTTTCCAAACACTCGTCCTATTTCTATTCTTCCATATAGAATGTCTCCCACGGAACTAAAAGAGTTAAAAGAATAGCTCCCAGACCTCTTAGACAAAAGCTTTATTCGTCCTAGTTTTTCCCCATGGGGTGCACCCATACTTTTTGTGCGAAAGAAGGATGGGTTGCTTCGTATGTGCATAGACTACCGCCAGTTGAATAAGGTCACTATAAAAACAAATATACTCTTCCTAGGATTAATGATCTTTTTGACCAGCTTCAGGGTGCTAAGTGTTTTTTGAAAATAGACCTTCGTTCGGGCTATCATCAGTTGAAGGTTACGGAGTCAGACATTCCCAAAATAGCCTTCCGAACCCGATATGGTCACTATGAGTTCTTAGTCATGTCCTTCGGGTTGACTAACGCCCTTGCAGCCTTCATGGACCTTATGAATAGGGTGTTCTGTCAGTTTCTAGACTTGTTCATCATAGTGTTCATTGACGATATTCTGATCTATTCCAAAAGTGAGGAGGACCATGGCAATCACCTCCGAATTATCCTTCAGACCCTTAAGGATCATCAGTTATATGCTAAGTTCACCAAATATTAATTTTAGCTGTATGCTATTGCCTTCTTGGGGAATATTGTGTCTAGTAACGGGAATAGAGTAGATCCCTAAAAGATTGAGGCAGTGAGAAAATGGCTCAGACCCATGACTCCAATTGATAACGCTCAATCTACAGCTCTCGTAAGAGTGTAAAGCGGTCGTTAGCAAATATAGAACCCAACTGGGTTGGGTATCGATCCCACAGGGAATAGCTTGGTCAACAAGTAAATAAAGATTACTAGACTTTTAGTGCAAGTCTCGTAAAAAAGGGGGGAGTCTTGTCGTGCAAGTAATGTAACCAAAATAAGATCTAAAAACGGCAATAGCAAAGTAAAAAGAGAAAGAATGTTTTAGTGAGATGTAAACAATGAGAATTGAGAAGTTGGGGTTATGTCCACCTTCTGAGGTATACGTCTCTATTGGCTATGAGCGTGTAGAATTCTGACATGCAACTGCTTATAGAGAATTGTATTCGATGGTAAATCCAAGCGTCTTTCGACCTAAACAAGGACTATTTCACTTTAACTCTCTCGAGCTTAAAGCGTATCTAACGGTACGAATTCTCCAAGAGGTTAGTCCAGTTACGGCACTAGCTTTTTAATAGGAAAGGGTGTCCTACTACCTTGACATTATCTCTTTTCCAGCCAAATAACTTTTCTCTCGAACAAGTTAAATGTTAGACTGGCGTATTCTTGCGTTTGCAACCGCAAAGAATGTAGATTAAGATGAAGAGAATAATGATATAAGCAATATACGTGCCTCGAACTCACAAACTCACAGCAATAGATAGTATCTCATACGGCTTCCATAACCCCAACAGAGAGGTTTAGTTACCCATGAATGCGAAGAAAACCACAATTGACATTGTTATTATACCACAATAATGATCAATTTCGTGTAGCACAAGAGTGGTAGGCGTTAGGTGTGATTTCTTGTAGAGTAACGTTTCTCTTGTTGCAGAATTTAAGAATATAAGAATAGACGAAAATAGAATTGATGGAAAGAGTAGAAGAGTTGTAGAATTGTTTGTAGTGTAGAATAAGAGAGGAGTAGAAGATGAGAGAAGATGAGAGAAGATGAGAGAAGATGAGAGGGATGGAAGGAAGTATTGTGTTCTCCCTCCTTCCTCCCTCCTTGTTCTCTAAAATCTCTAGCATGATAGGGTATTTATAATACCCATATCCTAATCCTACTAAGCTAATGAAATAAATAACCAAATCCTACTAGACTAATGAAATCCTTAACCCAAATGTACTAGGTTAAGGTAACATTATCATAATCCACATAAAATAATGAAATACATAACCTAATTGTACTAGGTTAATGTATCATTGTCAAAATCCAGCTTTGTGTCTGTAAGTCCCCAAAGTCTTCAGAATTGCTGTTTTAGCCCGGGACAGATTTTCCATGCAGCAGTTTTGGTCCCCCAAAGTCTTCAGAAATGCTGTTTTAGCCCGGGACAGATTTTCCATGCAGCAGTTTTGGTCCTTAGGCGTGTAAACTCCCTTCCCTTCCTTCGTGAGCTTTCTTTAGCGTCAAGTAAGCCATAAAATGCTGAATTATGCATCATTTATACCTGAAACTTTACTAATCATGTTCGTTAGCTCATTTACAGGAAAAGGGACTAAAAGTGCATGAAATATATAATTTGTTCTCAAAACTAGGCTAAAATATGGGCAAAATATATTGATATAGGCGCGTAAATTCGCCTATCATCAACACCCCACACTTAGAGCTTTGTTCGTCCTCGAACAACATATCATGTCCTTTTAAGCATCAACTTAAGGTTTTTACAGAAACAACACAAAACATTCTTCAAGACAAGCACAACAATTATCAACAAAGAGTAGCTTTCCGATTATAAGTAGAAACAGTTTAACCTCTAGCGTAGACTCGTGATGGTGATCAACTCGCATGCAAACGTTAAAGTGCATAGAATCATATACAACTATCCAAAACTCATCAACCATGTGTGTCTCACACTATAGTACCCATAATCATTCACAAGTATAGCATATTTTTCAAACATGGGTATCAAAATATCCTTGCTCTCGCTCTCACAAAGAATTCATATGAAGCAACTGATGACCATAGGCTTGCCCTTAGTGTAATGCTCCACTAAATGTTGGAATGTTAAGATTAAGATCAAGTAGGTCTTTTGATGGTTGTAATGTAGGCTAAGGGACGGGTAGGACTATTTTGGCCAGGAATAGTGACTAAGTTCCTAAGCGCTTTAATACATCACTTTGTATCATTGTCACTTTTTTTTTTCTTTCAACCTTTCTTTCTTTTATTCTACCACCCTTGTTCTCCTCTTTTGTTTTTCAATTTTAAGCACAACTCGCTTTTCAGCTTTCTTTTCCTTTTTCTTTTCACAACATACCTCTTATGATAACACTTTCTTTTTCATAACACATTCAAGCACCATTATAATTTATAGCATCATACTCACCCAATTTCCTCTTATGTTGTCACATGACTTTTTCACTTTAAAGCACTTAGGAATTTGGATCAAATTATGGTCTTGAAAAAAAATGGATTAGGCTTACATACAAGGTTGTCAAAGAAAATAGGCTAAAGGCTCAAAAGGGTTTAACTAGGATGATGTCCATGGGTAGGTAAAACTGAAGGTAAACAAATATGGGTTGCCAAAGAAATGCCTAAATCATATCCTAAACTTACACTCCTTATTTTCGCTTTGCATACATACCAGGCAAGTTCTAGCATCAGCCACAATCATAGAATATACGATTATCTCACACACACAAGGCACATGGTCGACTTGCTTGGAAGTAATATAGACTCTCGACCCAACAAGTGAAGGAATTTAACCACACAATATCACATAATGAGTCACAACTGGAGCCTAAACGTCTCAATGGTCACAATTGTAGCACATACTCTTGTTATAATCTCATGCTGCCTATTAGAATAATCTCATGCGAAGCTAAGTTAAAAAAAATATTAACTACTAAAAAAAATTTTAACTAAAAAATGAAAAAAAAAGCAAACAAACATAGATGCGAGTAGAGAAGTATAGCATGCAATACCACCACCCCACACTTAGTCGGTACACTGTCCTCAGTGGAAAATAAATAAGAAGAACCTGGTTAGTCGGACTCATCCTCTATGTCTGGGGTCATACCCCTTGCATTGGAATCATCATCAGAGTCGTCATCCTTAGAAGTTCCTCATAAGTATCCCACTTAATTCCAAGCGTGAGTCGAGGTATTTGCAGCGAGGAGGGTTCTCCTTGCTCCTTGCGGCCTCTTTTCTTGCTCTTTTGGGAAGTGGTAGCCTTTTCTTTGCCTTGTCTTGCTTTGGGTGCCATTGTACCTGAGACTTGAAATAGTGTTAATGGTAGCACAATCCCAATGGATACAATCTATACACAAGCAGTAGGGGTACCACCCCACACTTAGTTTGTTGCTACAAATTAGTGAAGTGAAAGTGGTCGATTACTTAGACTTCATCGACATGCGTTTTAGGAGCTATATTCCAACGAGAAAATCAGAGATATATCACTTCTTGCAACCTTTGCAATACTTTCATGTTAGGTATAACAAGACTACTACATAGGGATTACATCATGGTATCGTTTCTATCAATAAACTTAACCTCCTATGTCGGTAGGCAGTTATAAGTCTTATTCCGATGAACGGGATATTCTAACATGTAAGTATTCAAGTAACAAGATTATGCAATGTTCATTACTATAGCAATTCTGCAAGTAGTATAACAATGCATCAAAATCAAATTCAAGTCGGACATAAGTTAAGAGCATCCTAACGTACATGTTCACTCACTTGGTTTTGTATCAACTATTCAAACACGTTCACATCACCAATACTTTTTCAAGATTTAGCAATTCATAATAGGTGTAGTAAAGTAGTACTTACAAAATATAAATGAAGAACAAAGTAGTACTTACTTGGTTGAAGCCTTTGGATGATGTTCTTGTGATGAAAAAGAGCAAAAGGAAACTTTTTGATAGGTTTTGGAGACTATAGGTGGTGCATAAGCTAGGTTTCCAATGTGTTTTTGGTTCAAGACTAAGTCTCATATTTATAAGAAAAGGTTGGGTCGAGTTTTGGCCCATTAAAATCGGATTTGGAGACCAAAAGTGACCATAGGTGGTGCCTAATGCTTTGCCTAGTTGAGCAGAATGCCATAGCATATGCCAAGCATTTATTTAAGAATGCCATAGCATATGCCATGCATTTATTTAAGAATGCCATACACTATGCGGTGCATTGTCTATGGCATAATGGGACATATGCGGCGCATTGTCTATGGCATAATGAGACATATGCGCCGCATAGTCTATGGCATATGAGATACTGAGACCAAATGCCATAGCATAGGCGGCGCATAGTCAAAAGCATACCTAGGAATAGGCGGTGCATAGTGTATAACACACTAGATTACGAGACTTTAGGCTATAGGATAGGTTGTGCATCGTTCGTGGCCTAGTTTTACCTAGGCCTAGCCTTCCTCGATGCCTAGTTTGTCATGAGCAATGCTCAATCCATAGCCTTATGCATCACTATTCCTAACTTACCAACTTTACCATACAATGCGTCCAAATCGTCAATTGAAATCAATCTCCTCGTTGACTACTTCTTGCACCTATATTCGCTCAAACAAATGAAAACGATTAGTACGATGGGTTGCCTCCCACCAAGCGCCTTAGTTTTGGTCGTGGCACGACTCTTATTTTTGGATTTTTCATTTATCAAAATCAAAACAAGTACTAGAACGAAATGAAAAATGAAAAACGATAAACGATAAACGATGGGTTGCCTCCCATCTAGCGCTTGATTTATTGTCGCGGCACGACATAGTTACCTCGAGTACTCAGACTTCGTCGGGATAGATGGTGGATCGTTTTCTGAATGGATTCAGACGACAATGAGGCTTACTTGTAGGAGGGGTACCAATTATATCATCAATAGTCCAACCCATAGCTCTCATGTATCTCTTCAGAGTAGAGATGAGAGCGTCTACGTGCTGTTTACTTAAATCATCCGCACTCACCGGAAGTATCTTTATACTTTCCAAGAACACATACCTTAGATAATTGGGGAGCTCTTTCGATTCTAGCATTGGTGGCTCTTCAAGGGAAGTCTTCGCTGTTGGTGACGGTTGATTCTTAAGATCACGGTCCGGTTGCTTAGGAGTATGGGAATAGGACTCTATTTCTGTTAGAGCACCCATAAGTTCTTCATATTCTTTAGCATCCTCATGCTCAACATTCAGCAGCGCAGCAGACAATGGCTCAACAGTAGGCTGTTTCTCTACAGATAATGCTTTCATACCTTCATAATGAACATCAGCTACAGAGAACACATCCATATCTCTTGGCTGCTTCATCGCTTTGCACAAATCAAAACGAATCACTTCGTCATTCATTCGAAATAAAAGCTCATTATCTCTCATGTCAATAAGCACACTTCCTGTTGCAAGGAAAGGACGTCCCAAGATTATGGGAACTTCAGAATCCACCTCGCAATCCAAAATCACAAAGTCTGCAGGAAAGATGAAGGAAGAAACCTTCACCAACACATCATTCAAGATACCCACAGGTCGTTTTACCGACCTATCAGCCATCACGAGCCTCATATTGGTTGGTGTTGGATCTCCTAGCCCCAACTTCTTGTAGACGGATAGTGGCATCAAATTGATGCTAGCACCCAGATCGCACAATGCCTTGGCAAAATTCATAGATCCAACCGTGCAAGGAATAGTGAAGGCACCAGGGTCTGCCTTCTTCTGTACTAAGGACCTTGTGGCAATTGCACTGCAATGATGAATATTATCTGCCGGCTCATAGCTTACTGCCCTCTTCTTCGTCAACAGGTCCTTCATGAATTTAGCGTACCCAGGCATTTTTTCTAGCGCCTCTACCAACGGAACATTAATGGTCAGCTGCTTCAACATGGTCATGAATTTGCTGAACTTTGTATCATCCGCCACCTTCTTCAATCTTTGGGGAAAAGGTGGTGGTGGGTATGGCATTGTTCTCTCCACGGCTTTCTTCTCCTCTTGCTTCCATTTTTCAGCTTTTCCAGGCTGCACGTCGTGAGGAGTGACGTTAAAGACATTAGGATCGGCTGCTGCGGCATCTTCCCCTTTTGCCTTATCATCAATTTTCGCCTCTTCGTTAGCCACTTGCTTGCCTTTTTCTGAAGTTTCCAGCACCTTACCACTTCTGGTAGTAATGGCCATGCATGACCCATCATTCATTGGGTTTTGCACGGTGTCGCTAGGTAAAGTGCCAGCCTTTCTTTGATTGAGTGCTGCTGAAAGTTGGCTCAATTGCTGCTCTATTTTCTTGATTGAAGTGGAATGTGAATCAACTAATTGCTTCATAGAGGACAAATCATTTATTACCTCCGTTACTCCCGCGCTATTTGCTTCCACTCCTTTCAGTAATTTAGCCATCATGTCTTCCATACATCCAGAACTAGATGTGGTGGTGTCACGTCTTCCAGGGGGAACATACACACCACTATTGTCATTCTTGTTCTTCCAACTACCTTGGTCCTTGTTTCCAGATTTCTCATAGTAGTTCCGACCTTGGTTTCTTTGGGCATTCCCTCGGAAACCCCCCTGATTGTTCAAGTAGTTGGCCTCCTCTTCCGAATCAGATTCGTCTCTTCCTTTTAGCGCCATAACTTTCACTTTTTCGGTCTTCCCTGATAATAAATGCTTTGTAAGAAGATCCATTTGTGTTTTCATGTGCGTCATATCTTGATCACGTTCTTCTTGTCTACGCCTCTGCTCTGTGGTCATGTCAATAGATAAAGTGGAGCTTCCTACCTCAGAATCCCTGGTATGCCAAGATCTACTTTGTTTCGTCATACGATCTAACATATTGCTTGCTTGACCAAAGGTGAGGTCCATAAAAGATCCTCCAGCTGCGTTATCCACCACTGGTTTAGTTATTGAATTCAAGGCTCTGTATAGTATCTCCATTAGGTGAACGTTAGTCATATGATGGTTTGGACACCTCGCTAGCTTTGTCTTAAACCTCTCCCATGTTTCATGAAGAGCTTCAGTGGGAAGCTGACGAAAGTTGCTGATTTCATCTCTCAATTGTGCTCTTTTGGATGGCGGAAAGAATCTTTCTAGGAAAGCGTCTCTCAATTGCCTCCAATTTGTAATAGAATCAGGAGTCAGCCCATTCAACCATAGTGTTGCCTCCCCAGACAGAGACAATGGAAATAGACGTAATCGAATTGCATTCTGACCAACTCCAGGATTGTCAAACGACTTGCATGTAGAAATAAAGTTGATGAGATGCATATTCGGATCATCGCCTGCTAGTCCACCAAATAATCCCTTGAGTTGCAATAACTGAATCATGGTGCTTGTGATGTTGAACTTGGCTCCGGGCGCTAATGGTGGAAGAATAATGGCTCCTGTGGCTCCGGCTCCATCAAGATCATCATCATCATCGAACGGTATCTCACGTTGTGCATCCATTGATGCACTGAACAAAAACCTGCAGTAAACAAAAACAAAAACTAAAAGTAAAAGTACGAGAGTCTTCGACCAAAGGGTCTAGTAATTTTCACAAACTTAATTGACACTTGTATTCCCCGGCAGCGGCGCCAATTTTTGATAACGCTCAATCTACAGCTCTCGTAAGAGTGTAAAGCGGTCGTTAGCAAATATAGAACCCAACTGGGTTGGGTATCGATCCCACAGGGAATAGCTTGGTCAACAAGTAAATAAAGATTACTAGACTTTTAGTGCAAGTCTCGTAAAAAAGGGGGGAGTCTTGTCGTGCAAGTAATGTAACCAAAATAAGATCTAAAAACGGCAATAGCAAAGTAAAAAGAGAAAGAATGTTTTAGTGAGATGTAAACAATGAGAATTGAGAAGTTGGGGTTATGTCCACCTTCTGAGGTATACGTCTCTATTGGCTATGAGCGTGTAGAATTCTGACATGCAACTGCTTATAGAGAATTGTATTCGATGGTAAATCCAAGCGTCTTTCGACCTAAACAAGGACTATTTCACTTTAACTCTCTCGAGCTTAAAGCGTATCTAACGGTACGAATTCTCCAAGAGGTTAGTCCAGTTACGGCACTAGCTTTTTAATAGGAAAGGGTGTCCTACTACCTTGACATTATCTCTTTTCCAGCCAAATAACTTTTCTCTCGAACAAGTTAAATGTTAGACTGGCGTATTCTTGCGTTTGCAACCGCAAAGAATGTAGATTAAGATGAAGAGAATAATGATATAAGCAATATACGTGCCTCGAACTCACAAACTCACAGCAATAGATAGTATCTCATACGGCTTCCATAACCCCAACAGAGAGGTTTAGTTACCCATGAATGCGAAGAAAACCACAATTGACATTGTTATTATACCACAATAATGATCAATTTCGTGTAGCACAAGAGTGGTAGGCGTTAGGTGTGATTTCTTGTAGAGTAACGTTTCTCTTGTTGCAGAATTTAAGAATATAAGAATAGACGAAAATAGAATTGATGGAAAGAGTAGAAGAGTTGTAGAATTGTTTGTAGTGTAGAATAAGAGAGGAGTAGAAGATGAGAGAAGATGAGAGAAGATGAGAGAAGATGAGAGGGATGGAAGGAAGTATTGTGTTCTCCCTCCTTCCTCCCTCCTTGTTCTCTAAAATCTCTAGCATGATAGGGTATTTATAATACCCATATCCTAATCCTACTAAGCTAATGAAATAAATAACCAAATCCTACTAGACTAATGAAATCCTTAACCCAAATGTACTAGGTTAAGGTAACATTATCATAATCCACATAAAATAATGAAATACATAACCTAATTGTACTAGGTTAATGTATCATTGTCAAAATCCAGCTTTGTGTCTGTAAGTCCCCAAAGTCTTCAGAATTGCTGTTTTAGCCCGGGACAGATTTTCCATGCAGCAGTTTTGGTCCCCCAAAGTCTTCAGAAATGCTGTTTTAGCCCGGGACAGATTTTCCATGCAGCAGTTTTGGTCCTTAGGCGTGTAAACTCCCTTCCCTTCCTTCGTGAGCTTTCTTTAGCGTCAAGTAAGCCATAAAATGCTGAATTATGCATCATTTATACCTGAAACTTTACTAATCATGTTCGTTAGCTCATTTACAGGAAAAGGGACTAAAAGTGCATGAAATATATAATTTGTTCTCAAAACTAGGCTAAAATATGGGCAAAATATATTGATATAGGCGCGTAAATTCGCCTATCATCACCAATCGATATTCGAAGATTCTTGGGTTTGGCAGGTTATTACATAAGATTAATTGAGAGGTTTTCTTCCATAGCTTCTCCGCTCACTAAATTGACTCAGAAAAAGGTGAAGTTTGTATGGTCTGACTTGTGTGAAAATAGTTTTGAGAAGTTGAAAGACAAGCTGACTACTGCTCCTGTTTTGACTCTTCCCGAGGGTGTAGATGGTTTTGTGGTATACTGTGATGCGTCCCATGTGGGACTTGGTTGTGTACTGATGCAACATGGTAAGGTGGTAGCTTATGCATTTAGGCAGTTAAAGGTGCATGAGCGAAATTACCCTACTCATGACTTAGAGTTAGCAGCCGTGGTGTTTAAACTTAGAATATGGAGGCACTATCTCTATAGGGTGCATGTTGATATTTATACTGACCACAAAAGTTTGCAGTATGTTTTCTCGCAGAAAGAATTGAACCCCAGGAAGAGGCATTAGATGGAGCTTTTGAAAGTCTATGATATGAGCCTGCATTACCATCCGAGTAAGGAAAATGTTGTAGCCAATGCTCTCAGCAGATTGTCTATAGGCAAGTCGAACGCACCATTCAGACCCTTGAGGATATGTTGATGGCTTGTGTAATTGACTTTAAAGGTAGTTGGGTAGATCACTTACCATTGATAGATTTCGCTTATAATAATAGTTTCCATTCCAGTATTAAGATGGCACCATTTGAGGTGTTGTATGAGAGGATATATAGGTCTCTGATAGGGTGGTATGAAGTTGGCAAGATGTGGTTATTTGGGCCTGATCTTGTTCATCAGGCAATGGAGGATGTGAAATTAATCAAAGAACGACTTAAGACAGCTCAGAGTCATCAGAAATCCTATGCCAACATCAGAAGAAGAGATTTAGAATTTGAAGTTGGAGATTGGGTATTTCTTAAAGTTTCTCCCATGAAGGGAGTTATGCGCTTCGGGAAGATAGGTAAGATGAGTCCTCGCTATATAGGACCATATCAGATTATGAGAAGGGTAGGTGGAGTTGCGTATGAATTAGAGTTACCTGCAAGTTTGGGTTCTGTCCATTCGGTATTTAACATATCCATGTTGAAGAAATGCATTGAAGACCATTCTTTGGTGTTGCCTGTAAAAGAGATCAAGGTGACATCCTCCTTATCATATGAAGAGGAACCTATTCCAATCCTAGATCGTTAGGTCCGGAAGTTGAGAACTAAATAAATAGTTTCAATTAAGGTGTTGTGGAGAAATCAGAAAGTTGAAGAAGCCACTTTGGAATCAGAAGATGACATGAGAGCTAGATACCCACACCTTTTTGACCCAGTATATGATGGAGTTGAAGGTATAACCCTTACCTTAATCTTCTATGTTGTAGTATACTTGGAATCATGCTTGTCTATATTCCGCATCATTATTCGGAGATGAATGATCCCAAGGGGGAGATATTGTAACACCCCGATGTCTTCTTAGCTAAATTTCATCCATGAAAAGTCTAAGCATTAGCTTCTAAAATGATCTAAATTAATTTTCATGTGGAATTTACTAGATTTCAACCTTTTATTACGTAGATGACTGAATTAGCTTTCCAACGATATAAGATTCGTAAAAAATGGACCCTCGGTGAAGAAGTTATGAATAATTTAAAGTTTCAGTCGTAAACATCATTATTTTGGTGTCTAGAGCGTCGCGGAGAGGGTAAAATTGATGATCGTCAAATTCCAGTGGGGCTCCGCAATGGTGGCGCATTACGGAGTCACCCAATTTCCCACTCGTCGAATTCCAATGGACCACCGGGATTGTGGCGCATCGTGGTGGCACCCGAAATCGGGTTTTTAAGTTCAAATTTTCAGTTCCGTTTATGAGTCATTAAGGGTAATTTTGACTTTTACCTAGCCTTTAAAACCATCCAAACAATGGATTTAGGGTATGTTTGAGCAACTTAATCCTATTTTCATCAAAATCATCAAGAAGCCTCTCTAGAGTTTCAAACAAGAACTTCAAGAAACTCAAGATTCAACCATGGATTTTCAAAATCGATTGAAGACTCGAAATCCCCAGATCTTAGGCATCAAGAAACGCCCATTGTTTTCCTATTTTGAGGTATGTGGGGTTATCTTAAAAATCTCATGGGCTTAAAATTCATGTTTTAAGAATGGGGTTTTGAAATTTCAAATATAATTATATTTTAAATGTTTTTATGATATTGATTTGGCCTTTAGGCCTTTCTCTAAAGTGATTTAATATATTATATATGTACATGCATGTGTTTTGAAAAGATGATAATTTGAGAGCATGAATTATATGGAATCCCTCTCTTGATATAATTGTGTTTTAAATTTTCATATGATGTGAATTGGTTGAAATCATCTTGAAAAGCATGACATGAAATGTTTTAAAAATTGTTATGATAGGATATGATTTTGACTTGCAAGGAAAGGGTTGTTTATGTTGAAACGTGTTGAATATAATGGTTGAATGAAAAGAATGATGTGACACTGATAACTTGCAAGTTGGGTATGACGATACCCTAAAGAATCTGATATGTGATTGACTTAAATAAAGTTTGAAATGCATTGATTTTACATGAGATAGGTGGATGCCCGAAGAAGGCGTTTGAGTGAAAGGGCTCATTACTGGAAACCGTGTTTGCTGATAAGGGAATTTGGTACATGATTTGTGATCTTGTGTACCTGATATATGTTATCCTTATTTGGGACTATGGTTAGGAGCCTTGTGATGATAGGCGAATTTACGCGCCTATATCAATATATTTTGCCCATATTTTAGCCTAGTTTTGAGAACAAATTATATATTTCATGCACTTTTAGTTCTTTTTCCTGTAAGTGAGCTAACGAACATGATTAGTAAAGTTTCAGGTATAAATGATGCATAATTCAGCATTTTATGGCTTACTTGACGCTAATGAAAGCTCACGAAGGAAGGGAAGGGAGTTTACACGCCTAAGGACCAAAACTGCTGCATGGAAAATCTGTCCCGGGCTAAAACAACAATTCTGAAGACTTTGGGGACTTACAGACACAAAGCTGGATTTTGACAATGATACATTAACCTAGTACAATTAGGTTATGTATTTCATTATTTTATGTGGATTATGATAATGTTACCTTAACCTAGTACATATGGGTTAAGGATTTCATTAGTCTAGTAGGATTTGGTTATTTATTTCATTAGCTTAGTAGGATTAGGATATGGGTATTATAAATACCCTATCATGCTAGAGATTTAGAGAGAGCGGCTACTCCTCTATTATTCTACACTACAAACAATTCTACAACTCTTCTAATCTTTCCATCAATTCTATTTTCGTCTATTCTTCTATTCTTAAATTCTGCAACAAGAGAAACGTTACTCTGCAAGAAATCACACCTAACGCCTACCACTCTTGTGCTACACGAAATTGATCATTATTGTGGTATAATAACAATGTCAATTGTGGTTTCCTTCGCATTCATGGGTAACTAAACTTCTCTGTTGGGGTTATGGAAGCCGAATGAGTTACTATCTATTGCTGTGAGTTTGTGAGTTCGAGGCACGTATATTGCTTATATCATTATTCTCTTCATCTTAATCTACATTCTTTGCGGTTGCAAACGCAAGAATACGCCAGTCTAACATTTAACTTGTTCGAGAGAAAAGTTATTTGTCTGGAAAAGAGATAATGTCAAGGTAGTAGGACACCCTTTCCTATTAAAAAGCTAGTGCCGTAACTGGACTAACCTCTTGGAGAATTCGTACCGTTAGACACGCTTTAAGCTCGAGAGAGTTAAAGTGAAATAATCCTTGTTTAGGTCGAGAGACGCTTGGATTTACCATCGACTACAATCCTCTATAAGCAATTGCATGTCAGAATTCTACACACTCATAGCCAATAGAGACGTATACCTCAGAAGGTGGACATAACCCCAACGCCTCAATTCTCATTGTTTACAACTTACGTAACAATCTTTCTCTTTTTACTTTGCTATTTTCAGCTTTTATTTAATTGTTTTGGTGACACATTACAATCCCCCCTTTTTACGGGACTTGCACTAAAAGTCTAGTAATCATTACTTACTTGTTGACCAAGCTATTCCCTGTGGGATCGATACCCAACCCAGTTGGGTTCTATATTTGCTAACGACCGCTTTACACTCCTACGAGAGCTGTAGATTGAGCGTTATCAAAAATTGGCGCCGTTGCCGGGGAATACAAGTGTCAATCAAGTTCGTGAAAATTACTAGACCCTTTGGTCAAAGATTCTCGTACTTTTACTTTTAGTTTTTGTTTTTGTCTACTGCAGGTTTTTATTTTAGTGCATGCCCCATACTCGAAGTTCTGGTCAACCGTTATTACCAATCAATCCTGAACCACAACGCATTGGTAGAATGGAAGCACAAGCTGAAATCGCAAGGATGGCTGCTCAACAGGAACAAGCAAGATTGGCTGCCCTTGCCGCAGCCCAGGTTCAACAGCAGAACATTGATAACCCTGCACGAGCACCAAATCCTGACGATGAGGATTTAGGTGATGACGAGTTACTAAACCCTAGGCGTGATGCTGAAATCATAACACCTGCCAACAGAAGAGGTCGACAAGCTCGGTATAGATATGATCACCAACCTATGCAGCCAACTTTCGACGATGATGATGATGATCTTGATGGTGCCGGAGCCACTGGAGCTATAATTCCACCACCATTAGCGCCCGGAGCCAAGTTCAACATCACAAGCACCATGATTCAGTTATTGCAACTCAAGGGATTGTTTGGTGGATTAGCAGGCGATGATCCGAATATGCATCTCATCAACTTTATTTCTACATGCAAGTCTTTTGACAATCCTGGTGTTGGTCAGAATGCAATTCGATTACGTCTATTTCCATTGTCTCTGTCTGGGGAGGCAACACTATGGTTGAATGGGCTGACTCCTGATTCAATTACAAATTGGAGGCAATTGAGAGACGCTTTCCTAGAAAGATTCTTTCCGCCTTCCAAAAGGGCACAATTGAGAGATGAAATCAGCAACTTTCGTTAGCTTCCCACTGAAGCTCTTCATGAAACATGGGAGAGGTTCAAGATAAAGCTAGCGAGATGCCCAAACCATCACATGACTAATGTTCACCTCATGGAGATATTGTATAGAGCCTTGAATTCAATAACTAAGCCAGTGGTGGATAACGCAGCTGGAGGATCTTTTATGGACCTCACCTTTGGTCAAGCAAGCAATATGCTAGATCGCATGACGAAACAAAGTAGAGCTTGGCATACCAGGGATTCTGAGGTAGCAAGCCCCACTTATTCTATAGGCATGACTCCAGACCAAAGAAGAAGACAAGAAGAACGTGATCAAGATATGGCGCACATGAAAACACAAATGGATCTTCTTACAAAGCATTTATTATCAGGGAAGACCGAAAAAGTGAAAGCTGTGGCGCTAAAAGGAAGAGACGAATCTGATTCAGAAGAAGAAGCCAACTACTTGAACAATTAGGGGGGTTTCCGAGGGAATGCCCAAGGAAACCAAGGTCGGAACTATTATGATAATTCTGGAAACAAGGACCAAGGTAGTTGGAGAAAAAACAATGAAAAGAGTGGTGTTTATGTTCCCCCTGGTAGACGTGATACCACCACATCTAATTCTGGAAGTATGGAAGACATGATGGCTAAATTATTGAAAGGAGTGGAAACAACAAGCGCGGGAGTTACTGAGGTAATCAATGATTTGTCTTCCATGAAACAACTAGTTGATTCTCATTCCACTTCAATCAAGCAAATAGAGCAGCAACTAAGCCAACTTTCAGCAGCACTCAATCAAATAAAGGCTGGCACTTTACCTAGCGATACTGTACAAAACCCAAGGAATGATGGGTCATGCATGGCTATCACTACCAGAAGTGGTAAGGTGCTGGAACCTTCAGCAAAAGGCAAGCAAGTGGTTGAAGAAGTTGCGGACATGGATGATAACGCAAAAGGAGAAGATGCCGCAACAACCAGTCCTGACGTCAAGGACATCATGCCCAGTGACGTGCAGCCTGAAAAAATAGAAGAACGGAAGCAAGAGGAGAAGAAAGCCATGGAGAGAACACTTCCATACCCACCACCACTTTTTCCTCAAAGATTGAAGAAGGTGGCTGAGGACACGAAGTTCAGCAAATTCATGACTATGTTAAAGCAGCTGACCATTAATGTTCCATTGGTGGAGGCACTTGAACAAATGCCTGGGTATGCGAAGTTTATGAAAGATCTTTTGACTAAGAAGAGGGCAGCAAGTTATGAGCTGAAGGATGATGTGCATCATTGTAGTGCAATTGCTACCCGATCAATAGTTCAGAAGAAGGCCGACCCCGGAGCTTTCACTATTCCTTGCACTGTCGGATCTTTGAACTTTGCCAAAGCATTATGTGACCTAGGAGCCAGCATCAACTTGATGCCATTATCGATCTACAAGAAGTTGGGGTTAGGAGATCCTACACCAACTAACATGAGGCTTGTTATGGCAGATAGGTCGGTAAAACGACCGGTTGGTATTCTATGTGATGTCTTGGTAAAGGTTTCTTCATTTATCTTTCCAGCAGACTTTGTCATCTTGGATTGTGAAGCAGATTCAGAGGTTCCCATAATCTTGGGACGCCCTTTCCTTGCTACAGGAAGTGTGCTCATTGATTTGAGAGCTAATGAACTTTCATTCCGAATAAATGACGAAGTGGTTCGATTTGATGTTTGCAAATCAATGAAGCAACCAAAAGATCTGAGTGTATTTTCTGTGGCTGATGTTGTCCTCGACGATGAGAAAGAACGCCTTGAATAAGAGCAAATTCTTGATGATCCTTTGGAGGTTTTTCTCATGAAAGGAGAGAATGAGGATGCTGAAATTTCTGAAGAAGCTGTTTGTGCGCTATCGGGATTAGGGACATATCGCTATACTCCCAAGAAGCTGGATCTTGATCTCAAGAATCGACCCACACCACCAGCCAAGCCATCTATTGAAGAACCACCCACACTAGAATTGAAGGAGCTTCCAAGTCATCTGAAGTACGCATTCTTAGGAAGCGAAAACACACTTCCAGTCATAGTGGCAGCCGATTTGGGTGAGCAACAAGTTGCAGCTCTTATTTCGATCTTACAAAAGTATATTAGAGACATTGGATGGACCATTGCGGATATTATTGGTATTCCACCTGGGATTTGCACACATAAAATTCAGCTTCAAGAAAAGTGCACACCCACCATTGAACATCAAAGGCGTTTAAACCCACCTATGCAAGAAGTGGTGAAGAAGGAGATTATAAAGTGGTTAGACGCAGGAGTTGTATATCCTATCTCTGATAGTACGTGGGTAAGTCCTGTACAATGTGTTCCCAAGAAAGGAGGAATGACGGTGGTCGCAAATGCAAAGAATGAACTTATTCCACTCAGGCCCGTTACTGGATGGAGAATATGCATGGACTACCGCAAGCTGAATTCGTGGACACTCAAGGATCACTTCCCCATGCCATTTATGGACCAAATGCTAGATCGATTAGCGGGGAAAGGATGGTTTTGCTTCTTGGATGGTTATTCAGGTTATAATCAGATTTGTATTGCTCCCGAAGATCAAGAGAAGACAACGTTCACATGACCATATGGTACGTTTGCCTTCAAACGCATGCCATTCGGGTTGTGTAATGCACCAGCCACCTTTCAACGTTGTATGATGTCTATTTTCTCTGATATGGTTGAAGACACTTTGGAGGTATTTATGGACGACTTTTCAGTTGTCGGTGAGTCTTTTGAAGCATGTTTGGCAAACTTGAGCATGGCATTGCAAAGATGTGTAGAGTTCAACCTTGTGCTGAATTGGGAGAAGTGCCACTTCATGGTAAAAGAAGGAATCGTTCTTGGGCACAAGATCTCTGAAAGAGGAATAGAGGTTGATCGAGCAAAAATAGAGGTAATTGAGAAGCTACCGCCTCCAATTTCGGTGAAGGGAGTCCGTAGTTTTCTTGGCCATGCTGGTTTCTATCGTAGATTCATCAAAGACTTTTCCAAAATTTCTAGTCCATTGTGCAAACTACTGGAGAAAGATGCAAAGTTTGACTTCAATGACAATTGCTTAAAGGCATTCGAATGCCTTAAAGGAAAACTCATTGAAGCCCCTATCATGGTAGCACCAGATTGGACGCTCCCGTTTGAGGTCATGTGCGATGCTAGTGGTGTAGCCGTTGGTGCTGTTCTTGGACAAAGAAAAGAGAAACTATTTCATCCTATCTACTATGCGAGTAAGGTCCTAAATGAAGCCCAAAGGAACTACACTGTTACTGAACAAGAGCTCCTAGCGGTTGTATATGCGTTTGAGAAGTTTCGTGCCTATCTATTGGGTACCAATGTGATCGTCCATACAGACCATGCAGCTCTTAAGTATCTAATGACGAAGAAGGATGCCAAACCAAGGTTGATTCGATGGGTACTGCTGCTGCAAGAGTTTGATTTCGAAGTCAAAGATAGAAGAGGTTGCGAGAACCAAGTGGCTGATCACCTATCTAGACTTGAGAATGAACATGTGGCGCAACCTGAAATTCAGATTGATGATGCATTCCCTGACGAGGAGATATTAGCGACAAAAATGGAGAAAGTACCATGGTATGCCGACTTTGCAAATTTCGTAGAGAGTAATGTGATACCTGGCAACTTATCTTACCACCAAAGGAGGAAGTTTATGCATGACGTTCAACACTACTATTGGGATGAACCTTATTTGTTTCGAAGATGCGCGGATGGGATCATTCGACGATGTATATCCCATGAAGAAGTACCTGCTATATTGGAAGCATGCCACACTTCGCAAGTTGGAGGACATCATGCAGGGAATCGAACGGCAAGAAAAGTATTGCAAAGTGGTTATTATTGGCCCTCGATATTCAGAGATGCATACGACTATGTGAGAAAGTGTGACCAATGCCAACGTCAAGGTACTATTTCAAAACACCATGAAATGCCCATGTCCAAAATTATGGAGGTAGAACTTTTTGATGAGTGGGGTATTGATTTCATGGGTCCATTCGTGAATTCGTTTGGAATGAAGTACATCTTGGTTGCTGTGGATTATGTTTCGAAATGGGTTGAAGCTGTAGCATTGTCCGACAACGAAGGAAAGCGTGTTGTAGCGTTCTTAAAGAAGAATATCTTCTCTCGCTTTGGGGTACCTCGTACTATCATAAGTGATGGAGGATCTCACATTTACAACAAGCTATTCAAATCTGTATTGGCCAAGTATGGTGTCAAGCAACACAAGGTAGCTACGCCTTATCATCCCCAAACTAGTGGACAAGTAGAGGTTTCCAATCGCGAGATTAAGCAAATCCTTGCAAATACGGTTAATGCAAATAGGAAGGATTGGTCTCGAAAGCTAGATGATGCACTATGGGCATATAGGACTGCATTCAAGACACCCATTGGCATGTCTCCTTATCAACTAGTTTATGGGAAGGCTTTTCATCTACCCATCGAGCTTGAATACAAGGCATTGTGGGCATTGAAGCACTTGAATCTGAATTGGAATGATGTGAAGAATCTGAGGTTGGAGCAGCTGAACGAATTAGATGAGTTCCGTCTCCATGCATATGAAAGATCGGATTTATACAAGGAGCGGATGAAGAAGTATCATGATCAACGAATTGTTCGACGAAACTTCCAAAAGGGTGATATGGTACTACTCTTCAACTCCAGATTTAAGCTCTTCCCAGGTAAGTTAAAATCTAAGTGGTCTGGTCCATTTAAAGTTATCCAAGTCTACTCGTCTGGAGTAGTCGAATTGGAAGACAATAAGGGTGTTGTCTTCAAAGTGAATGGCCAACGTGTTAAGCCGTATATCGGTCCTCTTGACTCGATGAATGACATGGCCATCACTTATTTCGACGAAGTCTAAGTACTCGAGATTACTACGTCGAGCCACGACAATAAATAAGGCGCTATATGGGAGGCAACCCATCGTTTATCGTTTATCGTTTATCATTTTTCATTTTTCATTTCAGTATGTGTTTTGCTTTTGATAAATAAAAATCCAAAAATAAGAGTTGTGCCACGACCAAAACTAAGGCGCTTGGTGGGAGGCAACCCATCGTACTAATCGTTTTCATTTGTTTGAGCGAATATAGGTGCAAGAAGTTTTCAACGAGGAGATTGATTTCAATTGACGATTTGGACGCATTGTATGGTAAAGTTGGTAAATTAGGAAGGGTGATGCATAAGGCTATGGATTGAGGCTTTCCCACGCCAAAATAGGCTTCGAGGAAGGCTAGGCCTTGGTAAAACTAGGCCACAAACGATGCACAACCTATCCTATAGCCTAAGGTCTCGGAATCTAGTGTGCTATACACTATGCGCCGCATATTCCTAGGTATGCTTTTGACTATGCGCCGCCTATGCTATGGCATTTGGTCTCAGTATCTCATATGCCATAGACTATGCGGCGCATATGTCCCATTATGCCATAGAGAATGCGCCGCATATGTCTACAAATGCCATAGACTATGTGGCGCGTATGTCCCATTATGCCATAGACAATGCGCCGTATATGTAGGAATTTTGTCTCCAAAACCGATTGTAAATGGGTCATAACCCGACCCATACTCTTCCTATATAAAGGGGACTTAGTCTTATAACACAACCACCATAGAAAATACCCTAAAGGCGCCGCATACTCTTCCAAATCCTCTAAAATTTTTCTTCTTTTGCTCTTCCAATTCACAGAACCATCTCCACAAGCTTCAAGCAAGTAAGTGCTCTCTTATTCTTCATTTATTTATCGTAAGTACTACGTTTCTATGGCTATTATTAATTGCTAAATTATATAAGATTGTTGGTGATGTTCATGTGTTTGGATTGTTGTTGCAAAATCATGTGAGTGAACATATACGTAGGAAAATCTTGACTTGTTTCCGACTTGAATTTGGTTTCAATAGCATTATTATGATATTTGCGGAATTGCTATGGCTATGAATATTGCTTAAGATTGTTGTTTGGATACTTACATGTTAGACTATCCCGGCCATCGGAATAAGACTTATAGTGCCTACCGACTTAGGAGGTTGTGATTGTTGTAAGAATAACGATAACCCCCATGTAGTAGTGTTGCTATATCTACCATGAAAGTAGTCCAATGGCTGCAAGTAAGTGATGCATTGCTGATTTTCTTGCCGGAATACAATCCTTAAACGTATGTCAACGAAATCTGAGTAAATCAACTACTTTCACCTCACTGATTTGTGATAACAAAACTAAGTGTGGGGTGGTACCCCTAATGCTTGCTTATAGATTGTATCAAGTGAGACTGTGCTGCAACTAACACTATTTCTAGTCTCAGGTACAATGGCACCTAAAGCGAGGCAAGGCAAGGAGAAGGCGACCACTTCCCAAAAGGGCAAGAAGAGAAGTCGAAAAGACCAAGGAGAATCATCCTCAGCACAACCACCACGCAGAATGTTCGGAATAAAATGGGTTCTTGAGGAAGAAGCCAAAGCATGGTACAACAGACACAAAGAAAGAAAATATGTGCACGTCGACTTGATCAACAAGGATACCTTAGCAAAGAAGGAGCCGCGTATGTTGGCAAAAATAATGGCTTTGAAGTTGGATTTCATCTTCCGCGACATGGGAGAGTGTAATCTTGATCTAACAAGAGAGTTTTATGACAACTGGTCGCCAAACACAACAGGCAATGAAGTCAAAATTCGGGGCCAGGTGTTACAGCTCACCACGGACTGGATCAACTCTTTTCTTGGCTTACCTTCAATCGACGCAGCACCATTCAAAGAGCTGTACAGCAGGCCTCCTTATAGAGCAATACGACACACGCTTTGTGGAAGCAGATCAATGGCAAGGTGGGGCAGACATAAAGAAACAGGCCGACACAACACCTTCCCCTATGCTCCACTAAATAGGGAAGCAAGAATCTGGATGCGCATTGTCAACTCATGTCTTATTCCTGGGACTCAATACACCAAGATATCAAGAGATAGAGTGTGTTTGGTCTATGCTTTGATGACGAATGTCCCAATCAACTTTGGGGCAATCATTCGATCCACCATGAGGAAGGCCAGACTACACAAAAGGTCCCATTTCACATTTGGAAATTTGTTGACAGCAATCTTGCGGAAGGAGGATATCGAAGAGGAACCAGCTGATCATAAACTCCCACACAATCCGAAGAAGGTTGACCTCACAAAGGTCAAAGATGCTGAATCAACACATGGAATCAACCTTACTACGGCAGAGAGACATGCTCGGGATGAGATTTTCTCCCGCCATATGTACGGCATGATGAGGTTTACAATGATGAGCGGAGGTCGTGTTCCAACTGCTGCAGAGCTCCAACAACTGGACCACGATTATCCCATGAACATGCATGCACGGGAGATGTGTGGAGTGGGCGTATACTTTGAGGAACCTCTAGATGATGATGTGCCGACTGATGACGATCGACGCTTACCAGACTCTGACGAGGAGGAGAACTCTGACGACGACTCTTATGATGATTCCGACGAAGGGGGTATGACCCCCGACAATGAGGAAGAGTCCGACTAACCAGGTTTCTCATATTTATTTTCCACTGAGGGCAGTGTCCCGTTTAAGTGTGGGGTGGTGGTATCGTATACTATACTTCTCTATTGCATCTATATTTGCTTGCTTTGTTTTTGTTTCGTTTTTTTTATTTTTTAGTAGTAATTTTTTTTTCTAGCTTCGCATGAAATTATTTTGATAGGCAGCATGAGATTATAACAAGAGTATGTGCTACAATTGTGACTATTGAGACGTTTAGGCTCTAGTTGTGACTCATTATGTGATATTGTGTGGTTCAATTCCTTCACTTGTTGGGTCGAGAGTCTATATTACTTCCAAGCAAGTCGACCATGTGCCTTGTGTGTGTGAGATAATCGTATATTCTATGTGTGTAGTTGATGCTAGAACTTGCCTGGTATGTATGCAAAGCGAAAATAAGGAGTGTAAGTTTAGGATATGATTTAGGCATTTCTTTGGCAACCTATATTTGTTTACCTTCAGTTTTACCTACCCATGGACATCATCCTAGTTAAACCCTTTTGAGCCTTTAGCCTATTTTCTTTGACAACCTTGTATGTAAGCCTAATCCATTTTTTTCAAGACCGTAATTTGATCCAAACTCCTAAGTGCTTTAAAGTGAAAAAGTCATGTGACAACATAAGAGGAAATTGGGTGAGTATGATGCTATAAATTGTAATGGTGCTTGAATGTGTTATGAAAAAGAAAGTGCTATCATAAGAGGTATGTTGTGAAAAGAAAAAGGAAAAGAAAGCTGAAAAGCGAGTTGTGCTTAAAATTGAAAAACAAAAGAGGAGAACAAGGGTGGTAGAATAAAAGAAAGAAAGGTTGAAAGAAAAAAAAAAAAACAAAGTGTCAATGATACAAAGTGATGTATTAAAGCGCTTAGGAACTTAGTCACTATTCCTGGCCAAAATAGTCCTACCCGTCCCTTAGCCTACATTACAACCATCAAAAGACCTACTTGATCCTAAGCTTAGCATTCTGACATTTAGTAGAGTATTACATTAAGGGCAAGCCTATGGTCATCAGTTGCTTCATATGAATTCTTTGTGAGAGTGAGAGCAAGGACATCTTGATACCCATGCTTGAAAAATATGCTATACTTGTGAATGATTATGGGTACTATAGTGTGAGACACACGTGGTTGATGAGTTTTGGATAGTTGTATATGATTCTATGCACTTTAACGTTTGCATGCGAGTTGATCACCATCACGAGTCTATACTTGAGGTTAAATTATTTCTACTTAAAATCGGAAAGCTACTCTTGGTTGATAATCATTGTGCTTGTCTTAATAAATGTTTTGTGCTGTTGCTGTAAAAACCTTAAGTTGATTCTTAGAAGGACATGATATGTTGTTCGAGGACGAACAAAGCTCTAAGTGTGGGGTGTTGATGATAGGCGAATTTACGCGCCTATATCAATATATTTTGCCCATATTTTAGCCTAGTTTTGAGAACAAATTATATATTTCATGCACTTTTAGTCCTTTTTCCTGTAAGTGAGCTAACGAACATGATTAGTAAAGTTTCAGGTATAAATGATGCATAATTCAGCATTTTATGGCTTACTTGACGCTAATGAAAGCTCACGAAGGAAGGGAAGGGAGTTTACACACCTAAGGACCAAAACTGCTGCATGGAAAATCTGTCCCGGGCTAAAACAACAATTCTGAAGACTTTGGGGACTTACAGACACAAAGCTGGATTTTGACAATGATACATTAACCTAGTACAATTAGGTTATATATTTCATTATTTTATGTGGATTATGATAATGTTACCTTAACCTAGTACATATGGGTTAAGGATTTCATTAGTCTAGTAGGATTTGGTTATTTATTTCATTAGCTTAGTAGGATTAGGATATGGGTATTATAAATACCCTATCATGCTAGAGATTTAGAGAGAGCGGCTACTCCTCTATTATTCTACACTACAAACAATTCTACAACTCTTCTAATCTTTCCATCAATTCTATTTTCGTCTATTCTTCTATTCTTAAATTCTGCAACAAGAGAAACGTTACTCTGCAAGAAATCACACCTAACGCCTACCACTCTTGTGCTACACGAAATTGATCATTATTGTGGTATAATAACAATGTCAATTGTGGTTTCCTTCGCATTCATGGGTAACTAAACTTCTCTGTTGGGGTTATGGAAGCCGAATGAGTTACTATCTATTGCTGTGAGTTTGTGAGTTCGAGGCACGTATATTGCTTATATCATTATTCTCTTCATCTTAATCTACATTCTTTACGGTTGCAAACGCAAGAATACGCCAGTCTAACATTTAACTTGTTCGAGAGAAAAGTTATTTGTCTGGAAAAGAGATAATGTCAAGGTAGTAGGACACCCTTTCCTATTAAAAAGCTAGTGCCGTAACTGGACTAACCTCTTGGAGAATTCGTACCGTTAGACACGCTTTAAGCTCGAGAGAGTTAAAGTGAAATAATCCTTGTTTAGGTCGAGAGACGCTTGGATTTACCATCGACTACAATCCTCTATAAGCAATTGCATGTAAGAATTCTACACACTCATAGCCAATAGAGACGTATACCTCAGAAGGTGGACATAACCCCAACGCCTCAATTCTCATTGTTAAAAACTTACGTAACAATCTTTCTCTTTTTACTTTGCTATTTTCAGCTTTTATTTAATTGTTTTGGTGACACATTACAATCCCCCCTTTTTACGAGACTTGCACTAAAAGTCTAGTAATCTTTACTTACTTGTTGACCAAGCTATTCCCTGTGGGATCGATACCCAACCCAGTTGGGTTCTATATTTGCTAACGACCGCTTTACACTCCTACGAGAGCTGTAGATTGAGCGTTATCACCTTGCTTTGTGATCTTGTGCACTACCATACTTCATCGGGTCGAGACACCCTGCTGTGTGATCTTGTGTGTCTTCCCCTTACTTATACTCTAATCTCGGTGGCAACCGAGGGTTGACAGTTGGTGTAAATGTGATATTGTAAGGTATTCCACCTTGCTCAGCTGGATTGCATTATTGTTGGAAAATTATTACATTATGCCCATGTGTTTTCAAATGATTTGATACGAAACTTCTTTATAATGGCTCTCACTTATATTTTGTAAAAATATTGTATCTTTATTTTGGATTACTCTGCGTACCAGTACATTTGTATTGACCCCCCTCCCCGAACCTCTCAGGTTTTGAGTCACAGGCTAGGGGTCTAGAACAACTGTAGATCTCATCTGTCAGAGTTGTTGTGTCCAGTGGTGAGCCTTCTATACTTTCGAAGGCCTGGTTACTTTCAGACATTATCATTATTAGATATGTTTTGGTCTACTAGGGGCCTTGTCCCAATTTTCAGATTTATTAGTAATTTGTATTAGAGATTTTGTAGACGGTTTTTGGTTGTCAACAGATGTTGTGTGACTTTATTCCCCATTATTGATTTTATTAGATTCATGACCATGTTTCCGTAATATTGTGTATCTTCGGCATTTCTTTTGTTATATAAATTATGTGCATGATTACCAGATAAACAGGGGTGTTTCGGGCCTTCATGGTTTGGAATGCTCGTCACGGCCAGGGCCCCGGTTCGGGTCGTGACAACTAATAACTCTTTCTTCAGTCTCCACCAAACTAACACACAAGGACATATCACATCATTATGAACTCATTTATATGCAAAAAGATTCGGCTATACATATATTCAATAAATCATTCTTGCTACCTTTCTTGTCACTACACTTCTAAACCTACACTTCCAACTATAAGAAGCTTCAATCTACTTTTGAATCATAACACTCCAAGTTTCAGTATCTTATGAATACCAACTCTATTCTGCAGTCTATACTCAAACTATCTCCTCTAAGGAGTGCTATCCATATTGAAAGGCTAATGAGGAACCTAAATACATATCTTACTCTATCTTAACTGAATGGGTCATAAGAATGAGGACATACACACTAAAAAGCTCCTCTCAACACATTTGGGTGAATTATAAAACTTCTTAATAGCAATTCTGAGGGCATTATCAAGAGAGGAATTGGGATTTGCCGATCATGTTATCTTAAGAACATTATATAGATAGAGAAGTATAGATTAACATTATAGATTCTAAGGAGGAATCTATAAGCACATCTGACTTGGGCTTAGTGCACAATTTTTCATGAACATGATAAAGCACTTACATCTTCGGAACTCAAACGCACTGATGAGGTAACTTTTTAGCCTTCTTATAATCTCATAACTATCTGTGGAGAATTAAGCTTGACCATTTTTGGTACCTTGAAAATGAGGCAAAGATGGCCTGAATAGGATAGGATGAGAAGTTGTTTAAGTTTCTTAGAGAACCTTTCTATAGTACGATCCAAGACTTCAAAGAATGAATATACTTTCTAAATGCCTTGTAGCCTATCGAAGAAAAATACAGACATTTTTGTATCGTTCTACAAGACTCTACTAGACACGGCTTCACAGACACCCTAGGACACTTGAACCTTGTGCTCTGATACAATGTTTGCAACGCCCCAAAAATAGGTCCCGAGATGTCACATGGTGCTTAGGGCCACAAGTTGACCCCAAACTAACCCTTCTACTAGCATAACTCAAAAGCAACTTAATAAAATGCATAAAACTATACAAAATCGGTGGTAGATAACTCTTTTATATACCCAATCAATACAAAACAATATTTTAAAATAATTACAACTCTGCTTTTATAGGACAACACTGGAATCTAAAATATTAACTCTACTGACTGTCTATGAAGTCTCTATTAGTACTGACTAAAGGTAGTCGGGTCATTACTCCCAACTATCCCAACTCAATACGACTGAATAAAAGAGACTATACAAATTTAAACTTGACTTGAGTCCTTGAAGCAAAAGAACCCATCACCTGCTGACTGGAAGCCGCAAACTGGCTGAATATGGTATGTATGCTATGACTTGTACCTAAATTATGAGACAATACAGCACATAGACATATATGCGGATCAGTACTTTGAGGTTGTACTGAATATATGGGGATACAATACATAAATAAAATATTATCTCATCATCATAAATTATCAAACAATACACGCTAAATGTAAATGACTCACATAAGCTGGAATGTCTAAATTACTGAAATCTAAAATCATGCATAGCAAGTCAAACTTTGTAATCTAGTGAGTAATAATATTTAGTTCTAAAAGCTGAATGTATATCCTTTCTTCAAAGTAAGATATGATTAAAACTTGTGAGCCTTCACACTTAATTTTCTAAAAACTTTTCTATCATTCTTTTCTTTTGGGAACTTAAAGGCTGATGAGCTTTGGAAACTTTTGCAACTTAAGACTTAGGGACTTTGAAACTTAGATCTTTGAAAATCTTAAAACCGCAGCTTTAAAAATACATATATACTTTATCTTATGAAAATAAGGGACTTCTTTCGAAGTGTAAGGATTATAGCACTTTTGGGAACCTTTGAACTTGGGACTCAAAGACTTGGGAACTTTAAAACTATAAAACTTTTGGAGACTTGGAGAATCTAGGTACTTGGGAAAAATCTGACACTTTGGGACTTTGGGAGAATGTGGGAGTTTCTTCAGACCGACATAAACCAAGTGAGATAACATGGAGTCCAACGTCTTTCCCACGTTAGGGAGAGCTTTTCTACCTTTGTCGTCGAAATAGAACCTTAACTTTAGTGATCACTTTCTTAACCCACTTGGGGGGTATATCAAAATCCTACGGTGGCTTATAGTTCTGGGTATAAGACCTTGGAATCATACCCAACTCGGTGCTAAATACTACTCCCATACTCATGCATAGAACTTTTAGGAAAATCCACCTTAAATAGTACAATAAAGTATAATGGAAGCCAACCATGCTTCTCTTTGCTTTAAATAAAAATGATATGGACTCCTTTCTTAGCTTAGGACTTAACATCCACAATTGTTCAAAATCATCTTTCTTGAATACCATGACTAAGACATCATGGCTTACAACCCATATTTGGAAATCATGTAAAAACACAATAAACTTCATGTTTGCAATAATAGCACCAAAATACTTTATCAAATCTCAAAAATTCACTCTTGAATTCTAAAGCATATAAATATATTGTAGACTCAAATGATCATGGTTTTACAATGAAGCTTAATTCTTGACACAATCTTAGAAACACTTGGGAATTTCAATTCATGTAGAAACATGCAATTCATTGGATAAAATCTCAATTCAAACAATAATAGATGGGGTAAATACACAATTCAAGAATTGAACAAGTTATAACTTCATAAACTTAAAACAAAGTAACTTAAGCATAAATTCCACTTGAAAACATCAAATTCTTAAATAAAAATCTAAACTTTGAGCACAAGAACGAAAGGATTGTTCTTGTTCAAACCCCACACACCTTAAATTATGGACTTTGAATGAACTCTTTCTTTTGAAATGCTATTCATACAATTGATGGGTGATTCATGAAGCTCTCGGTCTGGGGATTTTGATTCTTGAAGAAATTCAAAAAGTGACAGTTGAATTTTAAGTTCTCTTGAACTTTGGGTTGAAACCATAGGAAGAGTTCTTGATGAATTTTAGAGAAAAATATCTTATTTTGGTGTTTTGGGGATTTAATCCCATTTTAAAGATGAAAAGGGGGTGAAAATGCCCAATTTACCCTGAATGAATCGGAGAGGAAAACTAAAAATTGGCTCAGCTGGACTTAGCAAGGCGTCACCTTCCTAGTCCTCCAGACTTAGCAAGGCACCACCCTACCTAGTCCACTGGACTAAGCAAGGCGCCGCCCCACCTGGAGAAACACGATAGCCAGGTCGATGTAGGCTTATCACCTTGAGCTACTGGTTTGGTATACCAAACATACCCTTAGGCTCATCTAAAAATTCTGAAACTCACCTGAGATGTACTCTTGACTTTCCCATCATGTATCAATAAAAAATCAACAAGTGGAGGTCGATAAGGTCATGAAATAATTCATCAATGTTTGAAGGCTGTAAAATGAACTAAGTTCCATTACTTAGTCAAAATTCTTTAGTATAAGCCTTCTCTTGACATGCTTTAAAGTCTTAAACCATGAGGTAACTTTGCGGGGTCTTACACACCTCTTCTCTTGGTGGCGGGCTCCATGTTGATCCCAACATATTCCTCTCAACTCTTCTTCCCTTATATAATTATCATCGTTGACTCTATATCTTTCATATCCCTCTCTACCATATTCCCTTATATGGATGTATCGATTTAGGTGAAGTGGAGCTTCGATTGAGAGGATTGATTTGGTGAAGTGGAGCTTCAATTATGGAGCTTGGATGAGAGATTTTTATTTTGGTTCTTGGATGGGAGAGTTCAGTGTTAGTTGTGGCATTTGGCTTATAAGTCCTTCTTGTTAGACTTGATCAATTTTTGGGAGAGGTGGCCTACTTAGGTCTCGGTTTTGAGGGTAATTGGGAGCTTGGCTTATGTCATTTTTCGGTGGTATTGGAGAATTGATCACTGGATGTAAAGTTGCAAAAGTAGAAGCATGAGAGTTCCTTCGGCTCTCTATACAATCCAATCTCTTACCTATAGTCGACATCTCACCTTCACCGATGCCATATCCGAGTTTAAATTTTCAATACCCACATTCACTATAGTAATATCACGGGACATGGCTTCAAGATGAGCCAATATAATATTAATGGAATTTTTGTCCATCGTAGCCAAGAAGTTACCTACAAAACACAAACAAGTTAGTTGTACAAAGGGGTGATGTGGCAGCCTTTGATTGGTTGCGGATAATGACGTGGCGTCCTTGGAATAGTTGTGAAATTTAAAAAATATAGTGTTTTTCCAACTTGTGGATGAGTGAATTTGGATTTGGAGGGTAAATACACAAGTTTTGGAGCCTTTTCCACATTTAAAATTGGTTGAATTTCTTTGCACCTTTTGGGAAAAACACCTTTTTGAAGGGTGGTTGGCTCTTTCCTCTTTTGGTTAGTCATGAAAAGTCCCCTTACTCTCGTTTGGTGACTAGTATTTTTGAAAGCCTTTTTGTCCCTTACTACTTTGGTATAGTGTTGGAACTTGTTTCAAGACAATCAAGAAGACTACACTCTTCCATTTGGTCTTAAGATCAACTCTACTTATTGAAGGTTCTTCTTGTCACAATACATGAAGATTGACCAAGAAAACCAAGAACCTTCAACAAGATTTGAAGACCAAGGTTCAAGTTGAAGATCCCACCAAAAACAACACCTCTTTTAAACACAAATCCACAACAATAGTACAAACAACACACCTTTAAACTACAGATTTTCACAACCACAACATACCAAAAAACATTCAAATTTGAACCCACAACAACAACACCATCCACACTTCGGCCCACCTTTTGAATCCGTACAACAACAACCCAAAAAGGAGCCCAACTTGGATCTTGATTCTACTAGTGTTAGGGAAGAAGAAACCAACACTAAAGACACTTTATACAAATTAAATACTCCTATATATAGACTCCAAGTTTTTGCCAAGACTCAAATAAGAATAACTTCTACTCGGCCAAACACAAAAGGGCAGAATTCTTTTTTTGTGGATTTTCGGTTTCAACACTCTTTTTTAATTTTTTTTTCAAGTGAGCTAGCCCAAGATTGAGCTTGTTGGAACAAGATCAAAATAGAATTAACCCACAACGCAGAAAAAAGACACAAAACACAATAGAAACCGAGAACAAAAGTGGGAACAAGTCTTGACCAAATAAGAACAATACAAGAAGGCAAGTAACGTGGTGTTTCACCACCAAAACAGCAACTACAACACAAGATGGACGACAATATGACAAGAACTACAACAATAAGTCCAGAACCCACGGTTTCACTATTAACAACAACAAACACTACAAACGATTATAAGAATGAAAAGGATAGGTAGTGAGACTTCAACTCTTACAAGAACTAAAAACCTAAGTGTATGTCAAACAATAAAACCCTTAATAGATGTTAAATCAAAACCAACACTCTTACAATGGCAGAAGAGTGCATTAATCACTCAAGCACCAAGGTTTCAAACCAAGTTCTGCAATACTAGAGATTCCATACTAGTATTACCCTCATTTCGGTTTTGGTGGCTTTTCCAAGCCCTAAACTAAAGGTGTTGCAGTTTCCATAGAGAGAATAAAGGTGTTTCAAGTGTTTCTTACAATATCATTCAACGACTAAACTAAAATGACCTAATACTAGTCTATTTATAGACTTATTACAAACATAAGTTAAATATCCAAAAAGCTCTTAATGAAAGAAAGACAAAGGGAACCTATGAACTGTATGTAGGGGCGATTTATGTGTTCCAAAGCCCTCTTCACAATTCAAATTGTACACTCCCTTGTCTTGATTTAATGCACATTCATATATGCTCATCTTTACGATTATGCTCGTATCACTTTCAGAAGTCAGGATTTGTTGCACGTATTAGCTCTAGGATTACTATGGTTAACTGAGTAGTAGATACCATCAAACAAACTATGACTGATTTAATGATCCATTTACAGTTTCACAATCTGAATTTGTTCATACTTACACATGTATGGCTTAATATTTGAGACAAGCATATGAATACTGGCAGGATCAACTTGGAGCATCATCACAGGCTTATATTTTACTACGTCAGCGACACATAATTTTGACCGTGTGGTTCCTATAGTTCCCCCGACTATAGTCTAGCCTTCCTTCTTTTCCAGGTCCTTAGCACGTGGGAGGCTCGCCTTAGAGGCTTTCCCTATTTTGTTCCACTCTTTCAACATATTTGCTGACATAGCTAACATATAAACAACTCTTGTGGCGCACCATCATATGATTGATATCATCAATATGCACTCCTGGAGATGACTATGTACATACGCATCCCTTGCCTGGGCATGAGCATCACTATCGCGTGCATAGTCCTATTCTCAAGCTTTACGTCACCTTGTGCATATGCACTTGGTGTTTGTTATACCCGAGTTGGCCAACCCTAAATACTTGGCCTTTGTATCAAGTGTCTTCCTTATACATTCCCTATTATATATTATGGCATAGCCAAATATATCCCACACCACTTTCATCTAACTTGTATAGCATAGCGTCGCCCCACGACTCCACATCTAGGCTAACGGACCCTTGGTCTCTTGGATGAACCTTGGCCAAGCTTGCAAGTAAGCTCATGAGTCTCTTGGGAAAAGTATCTTAATTTCTCTATCATCTTGGAGGTATTCTTCCATCATTAGGACATCCTTCGGGGCATGTCAGTTCAAATATCTAACCTGTAGCTTTGTTGGGGCACCCAATGCTGGTCCTCCTAACACTGCATTTCCCATAGGATTCCTAAGCCCTATGAGTACCTTGTGTATTCCTTTTGACATGCCAAGGTAGTCCCTTGAGGTTATCCCTTAAAGTATCACACTTGGGGCGGCCATCTGGCGACACGCCCGGGAGAGGCTGATAGGCTATCACCATGTATACCTCCCTTATATACGCTTAAAATAAATAATCCCTTTGGCCAGCACTAGATATCATTCTACTTGAGAATCATCCTGTGGATTCTAATATCCATATAACCTATAAATTAGGTAATGATCGTTCTTTCCTATTTCTCTTGACTTTCTTCACACCTCCATAAAGTTTTATCCTATTCCCATTCTCATGGAATGTGTTATAGCCTTTGGACCAATCAGTAAATTATGACAATGCCACTAGACCTTGGCTAAGTCAAGCCCCTACCAAACAGACTCTAAATAACTCCTAACTGGGTATGCATACATAAGGTACCCTTAGGAACATCACCTTAAACCGGAATCCATAGATTTCACTTGTAACTCCAAAATACACGGTACTAACACCTAACACCGGACACAATCCTCAACCATGCCTCCGTCCCCTTAGGCTCACACCAAGCCCTCATAAAATCAACTTGTCAATCTTAGGACATGTCATGCTACATATATATATATATATGATTGTTGCCTCATGTTATGCCTCTTTGACTCATCCTCAACTTCAGCTCATCCTTCAACAAATGCCGCTCGCATAGCTGACAAGGGTGCAACCTAGTTGGCACGCACAATCTTGTCGGTAGTGAAGACCTAAAAATTTGGGTGTCACTACCTTCACACACCTGAAATTGTTATTGTACTCAATGATATACGACATCGACGGCAACCCAAAGTATGCACCATTTGGGATTTACATCGCAGCTCCCCGATCCTTGTGTGTAGGAACTCTCCCAATATCCTTCTTAAAATGGAGTCAGCACCCTTTCCCTTCTACCCCAAATTTTATCCAAGCATGCACTCCACACTTCAGCTCGAATGGTGTCTCCACACTTACACTCTCTGGTGACTAACTTTGCGGTGACCTTAAGTCATATCTACATTATATTATCATGACCTTTATCTCATCTGGGAATCGATTTCCACCCTGGTGATCCTACTATCCCATCTATACCAGCATGTTTATCCCTTTTATCCTTTACCTTTGTCATACAACTATCTTTCCTCTTAGACTTTCACCTTTTTAGCACAACTTTGTAAGGTAGGCATCCCTCGATGTGGCATCTTTGCCAACCATACCCTTATGGTTCTTTTCTTATTTCTTTGAGCATTGTCATTTGATATAGCTCAAATCATAAACTTTATCTCGATCGATATACACAATGTCCTTTGGAAACCCATGCATCACTATGGCACCTTTTGGAATTTCACGTGCTCTTTGCCCATAGGCATATCACACTTCCTTATGATATACCTTTGGCAAGTACTTCTTATCTTAAAGTGTCGGTATCCACATATTACTCTAACTAAGGTACTTCATTTAGAACTATCTCTTTCTCGTTATAGTCTACTGACAATCGGGGTACACCCATACCTATGGCCTATGGCTAGAACTTCCTTAGTTTCCCCTTCTACGACCTTCGACATGATCTTCTACTCTTGGAAAGAACCCATTCTCAAACTTGGAACCCAATCTATTTTTGGAACTTTAGCTAATCCCACTTTGACGACTTTCCTTACCCTTAGTACTTTGGCACAACACCTCTCCATGAATTGGTTTGGTTTGATGTGCCACTCACAGACCTAATGGATTTACCTATACCTGACTTTGACCCTCATCTTCCCGTAAAGAATCCTGTACTCAGGTCCCTTTTTACATTGTCACAGCTTGATGGTTTGCTTGGTTCTAGACTTGTTCTTGCCTTGCATAACACTATCTCAACTGCAAGCTCCACTTGCCCATGCTTTCAGCTTCATTGCCCACTTATCCTGTATGGATTCATTTTGTAGGGACTCTCCTCCCACTCCTCGAAACCCATTGGATGACTAGGTTTGAGTTCCAATCTTGAGTTCGATGCTCTTAGATGGACCGCTTCATATCCCTTCCGTTAAAGCTTAAGTCCAACCTTCTTGGTGAATACTCAACTGGATGCCTTATTTATATCCAGGACAATATCTATGCATGATCAAGACCAATATTTATAGTCTATAGCTTTAATACTCTTGGAATATGGTTTCATGGAAAACATGGATCATCTTCTTAACTACCTAACTTTGGGGCTTCACCACCATCAATATTGTGTGTGCCAACTAGGTCGTACCCTTGTTAGCTATGCAGGCGACATATGCTAAAGGATGAGCTAAAGTTGAGGTAAGGAAAATGGATATAACATAAGTGCACAAGAATCGATATATGTTTCATGACATGTCCTAAGAGTTTAAAGATGATTTGATGAGGTCTTGGTATGAGCCCAAGGAGGCGAAGACATGGTTGAGGATCGTGTGCGGTGTTGGATGTCAGCATCGTGAATTTTGAAGTTATAAGTGAAATCTATGTATTTTAGTTTAAGGTAATGTTATTAAGGGTACCTTATGTATGCTTACCAAGTTTGGAGTCATTTGGGGACCATTTGGATAAGGGCTTGACTCAGCCAAGGTCCATTGGTATTATCGTAATTTATTGATTGGTCTGAAGGTTATAACTCATTCCATGAGTATGATAATGGGATGAAACTTCATGAAGGTGTGAAGAAAGTCAATATAAAAGAGTAGGAACAAACGACATCCAATTCAGATGTCGGATGGACAGTCTAATCCCTAGTATGATTCTTAGGCAGAATGATATCTAGTGCTAGCCAGTGGGATTATTTATTTTAAGCATATATAAGAGGGGTATACATGGTGACAGCCTACCAACCTCCCCCGAGGGTGTTGTCAAATGGCCTCCCCAAGTGAGTGGCCTTTAGGGACAACCTTAAGGGCATGTGTTTCTATGTCAAAAGAAATACGCAAGGTACTCATAGGGATCGACAACTCCATGGGCAATGTAGGGTCAGATGGACTAGCGTTGGGCGCCCTTAACAAGAATAGAGATTGGAAATTTGAACCTATATGCTCCATGGGCTGTCCTAATGATGGAATAATAACTCAAAGCCAATAGAGAAATCGAGATACTCACCCAAAAATACTCGTGAGCTTACTTATGTGCTTGGACAAGGTTCAGCCAAGCGATCAAGCATCCATTGGCCTAGACGCGTAGTTGTGGGGCAATGCTGCGCTATGCAAGTTAGATGCAAGTGGAGCGGGATATGTTTGGCTATGCCATAAGACATAATATTGCAAATACAAAGAATACACTTGAGGGAAAGTCCAAGGATTAAGGATTGACATACCTGGGCAAAGCTAAGGCTAAGTTCACATACACAAGGTGATGTTAAGCTTGAGGATAGGACTGTGCATATGATAGTGATGCTCATGACTAAGAGAGGGACGAGTATGTCCATATTCATCCCAGGAGAACATATGGATAAGATCCATAATATGAAGGTGTGACATAAGAGTTATTTATACGTCAACTAATTCAGCCAACATATTGATAGAGTGGCACAAAATGGGGCAAGCCTCTGAGGAGAGCTTCCTATAGGAAAATGATCTTGCTAAGGACCTGGATAATAATAAAGGATGGTAAAATCATGTCTACTCTTAACACTTGGATTTTTTTAAGCATATATAAGGGGGTAGAGGTATTGAAATCACTTTGAGCCGACTTTCGCTAGTTGGCATAGTCACTCACTGGGCATGTCGGCACGCAGTGTGTACAGTATGCATGGTTAGTCTGTATGAATCATTAGTGCCTGCAAAACCATATCAAAGATGCTTTATTGTGCATTCATGTCAGCTATCAGTGGCGTCGTCCACGATAGGGATGTTGGCATTTGATTTCGGATAAGGCAGTGCTTTTATGCATGCAACAAGTTCTAGAAGATATTCTAGGAACTACATGTATAGGGCTGAGCTGAATTTGCACCATTCATCGGCGGTGAACATGGGCGACGCCCGTGCACAAGCCTCGGTGCGCCTTCATCACCTTTGACCCCCCCAAGGGTGGGCTATCATGTTTTACGGGACTTGATTTGGCCTTGTAATGTTCGTATGGGTAGTAGTACATAACATCTATTCTTGCGTGTTGGGTTAGGTGTTGGGCGTGCATCAACAAAGCATTTGGACGCACGGTGAATGAGCTATGTTTGACATATACATATAATTAATCGGCTCCTACTTTCCCTATGTGATGATCCTTGCGAATGATGGCAACACTCACCTTAGACTTGCCTGTGCCTTTTTGTGCAGGCCGATTCAAGCGATGCTAATGTTTGTGAATAATGCTACCTAGTTGATCCTTGCAGTATTCATATGTTTGTCTCAAAGATAAAGCCATGCATGTATACATATGTACAAATTCAGATTTTAAAACTGCGATTGGCTCATTAAATCACTTGTAGCTTGTTTAATAGTATCTACTACTCAAATAATCATAGTAATTCTATAGCTAATACATGCAACAAACCCCAGCTTTTTAAAGGGATGCATTTATTAGATAAAAGGTCGATGCGGGATCTTCCCATTGTTTTGATGATTCATGATAACTCAATGGATTGCATGGTTATCATGTTGGCAACACATTATTCAAATTTTTTCCTTATCAACTTTCGATGGTAGGATTGTGGGCTACTGTTAGACCCCAGTCTAAGGCATGAAGCTTAGCAAGCTTTGTCAAGGTGCACATTGGCCATGACATAGGCTAAGACAAGTAATGTTATATTTTGGTGGCTATGAGATGGAAGACATCTTATGATGACCAAGGTGCTGGAGTGTTGGCAAGGCACTTGTTAGACCCCCAATCTAAGACATGATCGTCAACAAGCTATTTTAATATGCACATTGTCCTTGACATAGTGCTAAGACAAGAAATGTGATATTGTGGTGGCTCTGAGATAGAAGGCAACTAATGATAACCAAGGTGCTACAGTGTTGGTAAGGCAGCCTTGGGCACAAGGGGCGATGTGACATAGGAATAACAAGGCTTTTGTATGACATCAGCACTGATATGGCATGGGCGATAGCATGGCACAGGAGATGGCATGGCACAGGCGATGGCATGGCACAGGAAAGAGCATTGGCATGGTTAATATAGTGTCATGGCATAGGTAGTCACATGGCCTAGGTAGTGACATGAATGAGGCAGCAGCATAACACAAGCAGTGGCATGACGCACATGTTGGCAGTGGCATGACATAGTCAAGGTAATGCTTTGGCTGGGACACATGACAAGACAAAGACAACATTTTCTAAGTGTTAGAAAGATGAAAATTAGCTAAGTGTTAAACATGGAAAGTTTGTCTAAAAGGGCAAAGCTGCCCATATGCTTGTCACATGGGCAATTGATAGTATGAATTTTGAATGTTGTATACATGTGGAATTTTTAGAATTTAATTTGATTACTGATATTAGTTTGTAAAGTTATGTGATATGCATGTAGGCTATGTCTAATGACATGCTGCCAAATATTGCAGTTGTAGTTGCCCATGTGTATCCTATATATTTTGTTGCTGGAAATACAAGGCAGTGAATGTTGTAGTACCTTGTACAATTTGTGTGACATTGTCCTTTGTAATTCTATGAGAATAATAAAGGTTGGGAACTAGTTTCCTATACATTATTGAGTGTTTTACATTTTTGCATCCTTAGTCTATTTCCCTTAGACTATGCAGTGTATGTGGTGACTGAAGTTATGCAATGTGGTATGACTGCTAAGCATTGGCGTTGCAAAAAAAAATAGCCCTTGTCTCAACTGGTATCAAAGCATTGCTGTATGAAAATGGTGATGAATACTCAACTAAATGAGTATGTTATATGAGTTCAAAATTTTATCGACATTACTGACGAGCTCAAACGAAGTGAAGGCTTGGTGAATTTTATAACTCAAATCAATGTCATGAAGAAAGAAATAGAACTGTGGCATGCCTAGTTTGATGAAGAATCTATGGAATTTATTAGTATACATGAGGCCTTAACGTTGCTAGTGCAGGACTAACGCAAGCTGACAAAACATTTGTAGGTAGAAATTTTGGTGCTACAATTTGCAATGGCTTCTTCTGGGAAGTCTCATGAAGGTAGTTCCAATGTCAAAATTCTAGAGATTAAACCTTTTGGTGGTGATATAAGTGACAAAGAGTTTGAGAATTTCCTATGGGATATGGATCTGCATTTCTCTACTGCCAGAGTTGCTGAAATAAACAAGTTGAAGATCACCATGATATACTTAACGGGTGATGCAAAATTATGGTGGAGGACTCAAAATGCGGATGATGAGAGTGTTGGCCTACCTAAAATTGATACTTGGGAAAAGTTGAAGAAGGAAATGAGGGACTAATTCCTTACTAGCAATGCCTCATGGATTGCTAGAGACCAGCTGAAAAAGCTAAGGTAGAATAGAATGATTCACGAAAATATTAAGGAATTTGCTTCCTTGATATTGGAGATCCAAAATATGTCTGATGAAATCAAGTTACATTCTCTTGTGATGAATATTTTTAAGAGAGATTTTACGTCTTAGGTGCAAAATTTCTTCTTCAAAACCAATTTCAATCTTCAACACCAATCAACAAAAATGATTTAATTTTAATACAGAAATGACCTTGTGTCCTTAGAAGGTCCATATGTCAATCCTAAATAATCACAAATTCTTTTCCATATAAATATAGAACGAGAAGTAGCCAATAACAACGGAAAGAAATCACATTGCGTAAACATCTATTAGGACCATCACAATGCTTTATTTTAATTAAACAATTAGATTCTCCTTGTTCGTACTAGTTTTGAGTTGGATGTTCGACGCACAGTAAAGACCATAGAAGGAATTATTCCTAGTCTATCCCCTAGCCAGCACGCAGTGACTTGCTCTTACCACGAAAGTAGCTCGAGCAGTCCACCGATAGTTGATGGGTTCGAGAGTGGGACCCTAATGCCCAACCCTCAAAGCCAATCCTTTTCCCAAAGTTACAGATTCATTTTTCCAACTTCCCCTGCTTACATTGTTCCATCGACTAGAGATTGTTCACCTTGGAGACTTGATGCGGTTATGAGTCCAACCGGGTGTAGACGATATTTGGTCATCTAGATTTTTAAGGGCCACCGAGAATATAGGAGCCGATAAAGACCCATGCCCACTGCGTCTACTATATCTGATAATTCTAACCATTGCTCATGGACCACAACATCGCATGATGAAGTAAGGAAGGAATGAGACATGAAGGAGGCCTTTCGATTTACCCCACACACGAAATGCTAGGGGTGAAAGACAATGGATTGAACTTGATAATGCCTGGGCATTAGTAATGCAACATAAGAAACTGACTTTGAGAAAACCTAAATTGCTCTTTCCCCATGACTGAGATGGCATGCGGGCCAAGACGTCGCTACTAGGCAGGGATCCAACCTAATCGCACATGCCAAACATAACTTATGCGTCATGCATCCAAATGCTCCATTGATGCACGCTTAGCACCAACCCCAATACCCAATAATAGATGTATGTGTTGTTGCCCATGTGGATGTTGAAAGGACAAAATACCACTTGACGCGATAGCCCACCCTTGGGAGGGAGAAAAGGTGATGAAAGCATGTTGAGGCTTATATACTAGCGCTCAAGGGTGAGGTTAACATTTAATACTTAGTGGAATTTTCCAAGGATGGATGGACAAACCTCTTTTAAAGAGTGATAGAAAATTATCCTTTTGTAGGTTCATCTACAAAATCCTTGTTACAAACCTCTTTTTGAGATAGCCAAATCTTCGTCGAGTACTGGCGACGAACGTGGGCAATGCCCGTGCACAAGCCTCGTCGCGCCTTAATCACCTTTTATCCTCTAAGGGTAGGCTATCACATGAAGCAAGACTTGTTTTAGCTTTGCAATATCCGCTTAGAAAGTGATGCACGACATTTATTGCAAGGCATTGTCTTGGCGTGCATCGATGGAGTATTTGGACATACTACGCATGAGTTATTTTTTACAGGTGTGGTTAGGTTGGATCCCTGCTTGAGCAGCGACATCCTAACCCACATGCCATCTCAGTTGTGGGGAAAGCGTAATTTAGTTTTGTTCGAAGTCGGTTTCTTGTGTTGCATTCCTAATGCCCAGGCATCATCAAGTTCAATCCATTGTCTTTTGACCCTCTTATTCCATGCATGGGGTGAACCAAAAAGACTCCCTCATATCCCACACCTTCCTTACTTTATCGTTCAATGCTGTGGTCCATAAGCAGTGGTTTAAATTATTAAATACGATAGATGTAGGGGGCATACATCTTCATCGGCTCCTATTTTCCCTATGTGATTCTCCTTGACAATGAAGAATGTGATCTACTTGGACTTGTCAGCATACTTTTTGGGCAGTCCGAGCTCAAGCGATGTCGGCGTCTGTGAGGAAAGCAACCTGGTTTATCCTGCCAGTATTTATATGTTTGTCTCAAAGATTAAGCCATGCATGTGTAAGTATGAACAAATTTAGATTATGAAACTATGAATGGCTAATTAACTCAGTCATAGTTTGTTTGATAGTATCTACTTCTTGGATGACCATAATAATTCTAGCACTAATATGTACAACAAACCCTGACTTTTGGAAGGGATGAATTTATTATCTAAAAAGTCGATGCGGGCTCTGCCTGTTGCTGTGATGATTCATGATAACTCGATGGATCACACGACCATTGTATCGGTGATGAATCATTCAAATTTCTACCCTATCAAATTTCAATAGTAGGATTGTGGCCTATTATTTGATGTGTGAGCCAATGCTAACACATTTTATGCTTTTAGCCATGAATAATTGTGAAGTCTTAAGCAACTTTTATCGTATTTGATTAGTTTTACTTTAATTTTGTAGTAAAAGATGAGATGCAGGGGAACCAACAATAATGGAAGAAAATAGGTTGAATTCTGAAGCAAATAAAGGACAAGTGTGGCTGACGACATTCATGATAAGTTGTCAGCCTGGTGATAAGATATCAAGGCCATCATCAGCCTTAACCATAGAATAGGAGTTTAAGATAAGTTATGATGATATTGTGAGATAAGATGTTAGAATGGTGATAAGGCATCAAGGATACCGTCAAACTTAGGCAGAACATGGAAGCTGAGAAAAAGTCTTGACGACATTGGTGATAAGCCATCAAAATCCTGATAAACCATTGTCGTCGTCATCAACCTTAATAGCAAGATCCAAAAGTGAAGAGGAGCTGATGACATCCATGATAAGTCGTCAAACTCCTGATAAGCTATCACGGATGTCATCGTCTATTCTGAGGAAAAGCTGTTACTTTAATTTTATTTCCATAATTAGGTTAAACTATTTAAAGCTTTGTTTTAGGGTTTTCTATCATCATTATTCCACATTATTCGACACTTGGAGTTTTTTTTAACATACTTTGATTCTTTTCTCTCTCTAGTTCCAATACTCTCTAGAACATTATTGTTGAGAGAATACTGTCATCAATATTTTGGGAGTTTTGTATTGAGATTTAGTTCAAGTTACACTTCTTGATTTTCAACATTATTGTAAGTTAATCTTCCCAATTATGAATTCAACTTGTGTACTTTTTCATTGAATCATGAGCGGCTAAACTCCATTAACATGAATTATGGGATCTAGGGTTAGGTCTTGATAAGGTGCTAAGTATTCAAGATTCAATAGGTGGTAGGATTTCTTAATAATTCTGAAGCTTTAATTAAAGTTTGTTGGTTGCAAATAATAGACACACCCGCTTTGATTTTCTTGAGAAATAAATCAAATATAGTAGGAAGTGAATTATCAACAGGGACTCGGAAATACTTCATTTAATAATCAGCGTTGTAACAAGGTTGGTTAACCTGAGGTAAAATCTGGGCAGTGAATAGAAATTCCCTATGTCCGAGAGGATAAGGAAATTAAACTCTTAAGTAGGTCGAGATACATTTGAGCATAACATCGATAAAGATAGCTTGTTATCCTACCCACCATGAGAATCTTAAATCATATTTAGCATCTGTCATGTACCGTAATCCCTAGTGAATATAATTCTGGTTATTTCATAAACTCTTGGTTACAAACATCAAAATTAAAGTAACAAACAATTATTTCTGAATTAACCCCCCCCCCCCCCCATTTTAGGAAATATTAAACTATCATTGAATTAAATCGCAAATGACTTGAGTTCACACCTTATTCCCTGTGGTATTCGACCCCAACCTAGTTGGGTTTTATATTGACAATGATCTCTTACACCCATTCAAGAGTGTAGTTTGAGCATTATCATTATTAGACCCCTATTCTAAGGCATGAAGCTTCGCAAGCCATGTCAAGGTGCTCATTTTCCTTGACATAGGCTAAGACAAATGATGTGATGTTGTTGTGGCTATAAGATGGCAGACAAATTATGATGACCAAGGTGTTGGAGTGTTTGCAAGGCACCTGTTAAATCCCCAGTCTAAGATGTGATCGTTGGCAGGCCATGTCAAGGTGCAAATTGGCCTTGACATATGCTAAGTAAAGGAATAAGATGTTGTGATGGCTATGATATAGCAGGCAGTTGATGATGACCAAGGTGCTACAGTGTTGGTAAGGTAGCCTTAGTCATAAGAAGTGACAACAGGCGTATGAAACCCGTGAGGTTGTACATGTAAGTAGTGATATAAGAGAGGGAATTGGCATGGTCAAGGCAATGTCATGGCATATGCAGGGGCATGTCCTTGGTAGTGTGACATGGCCGAGGCAGCAACATGGCACAAGTAGTGGCTTGGCGCAGGCGTAGGCCATGATATAACATAGTCAAGGCATGATGCTGGCAAGGTAAATCTATGGTAGGATACATGACAAGACAGATAAAATTTTATAAGTGTCAGAAAGTCAAAAATTGGCTAAGTATTGAACATGACAAAATTGGCTAAAGGGGTAAGGCTGCCCATGTACTTGTCATATAGGCAGTTACTAGTTCTAATTCTAAATGTTGTACACATGTGGAATTTTCAGAATGTAATTTAAATGCTTAGATCAGTTTGCTAAGTCATGTGATAAGCTTGCAGGCAATGTATAATGACATGCTGCCAAGTGTAGCAGTTGTAACTATTGTAACTGCCCAAGTGCAACCTATATATTGTGTTACTGGAAATTGTACAAGGTAGTGAGTGTTGTAGTGCCTCAGTAAAATTCGTGTGACATTGTCCTTTGTAATTCTGAGAGAATAATAAAGGTTGTGAACTTGTTTCCTGTACATTATTGAGTACTTTACATTTATGCATCCTTAGTCTATTTCACTTAGATAGTGTAGTGTGTGTATGGTAAAAGTTATGCAGTGTGGTACGACTACCAAGCAGTGGTGTTGTGAAAATGAAATCGCCCTTGTCTTAACTGGTATCAGAGCATCGCAATACAAAAAAATGGTTATGAACGCTTAACTAAATGAGTATGTTACAAGAGTTCAAAACTTCATCGGCATTACTGACGAACTTGAACAAAGTGATGTCTTGGGGATTTAATAACTCAGATCAATGCCTTAAAGAAAGAAATGGAACTATTGCATGCCCAGTTTGATGAACAATCTATGGAATTTCTGAATGCATGTGAGGCCTTAACTTTACTGGTGTGGGACCAAGGCAAAGTGACAGAAAATTTGTAGGTAGAAGTTTTGGTGCTGCGACGTGCAGTGGCTCTTCTAGGAAGTGTCATGAAGGAAGTTCGAAAGTCAAAATTCTTGAGCTTAAATCTTTTGGTGGTTCTAAAAGTTCCAAGGAGTTGGAGATTTTCCTGTAGGACATGGAGCAATATTTCTCTACTACCTGAGTTGCAGAAATAGACAAGTTGAACATCACTACGGTGTACTTGATGGGTGATGTGAAATTATGGAAGCGGACTCGGAATGCGAATGATGAGAGTGATGGCCGACCCAAAATTGATACTTGGGAAAAGTTAAAGAAGGAAATGAGAGACCAATTTCTTCTTAGTAATGCCTAATGGATTGCTAGAGATTTGTTTAAAAAACTGAGGTAGAACAGAATGATTTGCGACTATATTAAGGAATTTACTTCCTTGATGTTGGACATACAAAACATTTTTGATGAGGACAAGTTGCATAACTTTATTTTAGGAATGTATGAATGGGAACAAAATGAATTAAGGAGACAAAATGTGAAGGATTTGCCTAGTGCAATTGCCGCCACCGATCCATTGATGGACTTTTGATCAACTCGTTCTAATTCTTTCATTCCCACTACTTTAATGTCTAAGAATAAGGCTGAGAACAAAGGGGAAAGGGAAGAAAGATGGAAAAAATGACAAAGAGGAAAAAGGGAAAACCTCGATGAATGTTGGAAACACCAAGAACAAGGATGGCAATACAAAGGGCAGTTGGACTTTTGGTGGACTGCATTTGGCCAAGAGTGTTCCTAATCGTGAAAGAGTAAATGCTATGGTTGCTGGAAATGTGAATCAAGTTGGGGGTGAAGAAGTTGTTGCTACTTTGGAAAATATTTTCGGTTTGTCACTCAATCAAATGAGTTTGTTGAATGTTGTTCGTGACTCCCCAAAGCCATTCAACCCCCATATTTCTTTAATTAACATAGAAATGAAAGTTGATGGCAATTGTATGATGAAAATAGTAGATACCGAGGCTACGCATATGTTTGTGGATGTCAAGGTTGCTACAAAATATGGGCTGAAGTTGAAGAAAAGTCCATCCTATGTCGAAACTGTGAGTTCCAAGGCACATGCCATAGAAGGAATGGACATGGACATCTATAGGTTAAAATGTTACCTCATATGTTGGGACGATTTTTCCAATGTCCCCATGTTGTTTTTACATTTCTTAAAATTTTTTATTCAATATCCTTAAATTTAAATATTTTATATCTTTACATTATACATACAAATATGAACTCAATTGTTGGTTTAAGGTTACATCATGTGTTGAAAATATTTTTCTAATGTTTCTATATTTTTAAATGTTTTTTCTATTTTATTATTTAATTATTTCCTAATGTTCCTATATTTTTAAATGTTTTCCTAGTTTATAATTTAACGTCATTTATTTTTACTTATTTTTTGAATTTTCATAAATAATATTTCAAAAAATATATTTTCTTAATGAAAATTATCATTTATAAATTTTGTGACTCTTTTGTAAGTGCACTGGCTCGGTCTTACACCAAAATGTGTAGTTCTGAGAAGTACATGTCTAGTATGATTCTTAAGAAAAATCATGTCTACTATTGACGCTTGTTTCTTTTAAGCATATATAAGAGGGGGTAGAGGTGTTGATGGAACTTCGAGACGATTATCCCTAGTTGGCATAAGTGCTCACTGGGCATGTCAGCGTATAGTGTGGTCACATAGAACCATGCATGGCTAGTCCGTGCAATTTTTCCGTACCTCACAAAACTACGTCGATCGTGCTTCATTATGCTCTCGTATCGGTTATAAGTGGCATTATCCATGGGGTGGCTGTTGGCACTTGATTTTGGATGAGGTAGTGCTTTTGTGTATGTGGTGAGTTTTGGATGCTGCTCTTGGGGAAAGCACTAGGCGCTGCACACATGGGGCCGAGCCGAATTAGCATCGAGCGTAGGCGATAGAAATGAGAGGCACCCGTGCACAAGCCTCAGTACGCCTTCATCTCCTCTGCTCCCCCAAGGATGGACTATCGTGTCAAGTGGGACTTGTTTTAGGTGTGCAACATCTGCAGTGGCGTTGCAAAAAAGAAATTATGTTTGATCAACTGGTATTAGAGCATTGCTGTACAAAAATAGTACCGAACGCTCAACTAAATATGGACGAAACGACAATGAGGACAAAGGTAAAGCCTTGATGAATGCTCGAAACACCAAGAACAAAGATGGAAATACAAAGAGTTGTTGGACTTGTTTTGGACTATATTTTGCCTAGAGTTTTCCCAATCATGAAAGAGTGAATGATATGGTTGCTAGAATGTGAATCAAGATAGGGGTGAAGAAGTTGTTGCTGCTTTGGCAAAATCCTTTGGGTTTGTCACTCAATCAAATCAGTTTGTTGAATGTTTTTGGTGACTCCTCAAAGTCATTCAACCTTGATACTTCTTTAATTAACATAGCAATAAAAGTTGATGGCAATCGTATAATGGCAATGGTAGATATCGGGGCCACTCATACATTTGTGTATGTTAAGGTTGTTGCAAAATATGGAGTGAAGTTGAAGAAAAATATATCCTATGTCCAAACTGTTAGTTTTAAAGCACAAGCCATAGTAGGCATGGACATACTCTAGGTTGAAATGTTACCTCATATGTTTGGACGATTTTCCTAATGTCCCCATGTTATTTTTACATTTTTTCAATTTTATATTTAATATCCTTAAATTTAAATATTTTATATCATTACGTTATACGTAAAATATGCACTCAATTATTGGTTTAAGGTTACTTCATGTGTTGGAAATATTTTCCTAATGTTTCTATATTTTTTAAATATTTTTCTATTTTATTATTTTATTATTTCCTAATCTTTCTATACTTCTTAAATACTTTTCCTATTTTATTATTTAATTTTATTTATTTTTATTTATTTTTGAGTTTTCTTAAATAATATTGAAAAAATATTTTCTTAATAAAAATTGTCATTTACAAATTTCGTGACTCTTCTGTGAGTGCACTGTCTTAGTCTTACGCTAAAACATGCAGTTCTGAGCTGTACATGTCTAGTATGATTCTATGGCAAAATCATGTCTATTCCTGACACTTGGGTTTTTTAAGCATATATAAGGATGGAAGAGGTGTTGAAGACACTTCGAGGCAAATGTCGCTAGTTGACATAGGCGCTCACTAGGCATGTCGATGTGTAGTATGGGTACATGATAGAATGCATGGCTAGTCCATGCAATCTGTCGGTGATCGTAAAACTATGTCGACCGTATTTTATTGTGTGCTCGTGTCGGCTATCGGTGGCATCGTCCATGCTGGGGCTGTTGGCGCATGATTTTGGATGAGGCGGTGCTTTTGTGCATGCGGTGAGTTCTGGATGCTGCTTTTGGGGAAAGCTCGGTGGCATATATCGGCGGCATTCATGCACAATCCTTAACCATCATCTCCTTTACTCCTCCAGGGATGGGCTATCGTGTCATGTGAGACTTGGTTTAGCCTTGAAATATCTCCAGGGGTAGCAGCGTATGACATATATTATTTGGCATTGGGGACAGTGCTGGTCATGCATCGATAGAGAATTAGGAAGAACGACGCGTGAGTTGTGTTCAACATGTGCGGGTAGGTAGGATCCCTGCTCGAGCAGCAATGTCCTGACCCATCTGCCATCTTAGTCGTAGAGCAAGCTTAATTTATGCTTGCTCGAAGTCAGTTTCTTGTGTTGTATACCTAATTCTCAGGCATTTTCATGTTTAATCGATTGTCTTTCTCCCTTCATATTCTGTGTGGGGGGGTAAACCAAAAGGCCGCCCTCATGTCCTATGTATTTTTCGCTTTTTCTTGCGATATCATGGTCTATAAGTGCTGGTCGAGATTCTCAAATGCAGTAGACATAGTAGACATGGGGTCTTCATCGGCACTTATCTTCCCTATATAATGCTCATTGCAAATGATGATCGTGCTCATCTCGTACCTATTCGTGCTATTTAGGGCAGGTTAAGCTTATACGATGCCAATGTCAATGAGGAATACTACTTGGTTGATCATGCTAGTATTCATATGCTTGTCTCAAAGATTAAGCCATGGCATTTCTCAAAGAAATGAGAAAAGGACCATGAGGTTATGGTTGGCAAAGATGCCACATCGAGGGATACCAACCTAGCCTTGTTGTAATGAAAAGGTGAAGGTCTATGTGGAAATGGTGGTCTACCAAAGGCAAAGGATCGAGGCACTAGACATACCAGATTGGATGTTCTAGCGAGGTATTGCTAGAGAGAACCAGATTTCTATACGAGAGGAAGCCTATGAGGGTTGTGGGGGGTATAAATTAAGGTCACCACAAAGTTAGTCACCAGAGGGTGAAGGTGTGGAGACACCGTCCAAGTTGAAGTACGGAGTGCATGCTCGAAGAAAACTTGAGTCACCAGAGGGTGTAGGTGTGGAGAAACCATCCAAGTTGAAGTGCAGAGTACACCCTTTGATAAAACTTGGGGGAGAAGAGCGAGGGGTTGGCTGCATTTTTAAGAAGGAGCTCATAAGAGTTCCTGTATACAATAATTTGGGAGTCGCGATGTAAATCCCTAAAGGTGCAGACTTTGGGTTATTGTTGGTGTAGTATCTCATTGAGGTCAATGACAATAATATGTGCATGAAGATGTCATGCCCTAAAGTTTTGGAGAACGACCATCGACCAGACCATATGTGCCAACTAGGTCGTACGCTTATCATCTATGCAGACAGCATGGGTTGAAAAATAAGCTGAAGTTTAAGATTGGGAAAATGGGTATAACTTAAGGAAAAAATAATTTATATATGTTGCATGACATTTCCTAAGAGTTCTAAGGAGATGTGTGAGGGTGTGGGATAAGATAAAGCGTTGGAGGCATGAATGTGGTATGCGCATGGTATTTAATATCAGTCCCATGTGTTTTGTAGCTACAAGTGGAATCTAAATATTCCGGGTTAAAGCCTTATTCTTTGACGTCCCATATGTGTTCTTACCAAATTTGGGGTTGTTTTGAACCCATTTGGATAGCGGCTTGACTTAGCCAAGGTGCCAGCGGCATTATTGTAATTTGCTAATTGGTCCAAATCCTATAACTCGTTCCATGAGTATAGGAATGGGATAAAATTTCATGGAGGTCTGAAGGAAGTCAAGTGGAGGGATTAGGACCAAATGATATCCAATTCGGAGGTCGAATGGACAGTCAAATCCCAGTATGATTTTCTGGAAAAATGATGTCTTGTCCTTGTCAGGGGGTTTGTTTATTTTAAGCATATATAAGGGGGCATGCATGGTGACAACATACCAGCCTCCTCGAGTATTTTGACAGATGGATGCCCTAATTGTGCTTCCTTAAGGGATAACCTTAAGGTCCTGCCTTGGAGTGGAAAAGGTGTATGCAATATACTCATATGTCTCGGGAACCCTATGGGCAATGCAGGGTTGGGTAATCTAGTGTTGGGCGTCTCAACAAGGCTAGAGGCTGGGTATTTAAACAGAAATGCCTTGCGGGTTGTCCGAATGATGGAATAATACCTTTAATCTAATAGATAAATCGAGATACTCTCCCCAATAGACAAGTGAGCAAACTTTTTAGCCTGGCCAAGTTTCATCCAAATAAACAAGGGTTCGTTGTCCTAGATGCACAATCGTTGGGCGAGATACGTTGTGCAAGTTGGATACAAGTTATGTGGATTATGTTTGGATATATGTGAACGAGAAATCGTAACAAGATTTTCGTAGGTGAACCTGCGGAAGGATCATTTTCTATCTCTCTCTAAAGAAGGTTTGTGTGTCCATCCTTGGAAAATTCCACTAAGTTTTGAAAGTTCACCTCACCCTTGAACATGGCGCGGCATAGCCTCCCCCGAGTTCACCCTTTATTTTTCAAGTGTCGAGTGCATTTTGAAATTCAAGAGGGGGTGAATTGAAATTTTCTTTTGTGAGTCAACTACCGATTCCTCATAGTCGACTCTCTTACAGATCAGAACACTTCACACACAGATAAATCTTAGAACAGTTAAGTAAGTAAACAACAAAACATAAATTAACAACACAAAGATTATCTTGGTTCAGCACACCAATGTAGTGCCTACATACAGTCCCCTTGGGTTTTAAAGTATCCTTAGATCATTGAAAGTTTGGATCGAGTATAATGATATGAAACATGTTCTGAAGACTTATTTTTCTCTTCAGATATTGTGACATAGCTTCAGTTGATGTTACAAAGATGACTCGATCCTACTCTTTATATAACAATTGTAAACTAAAGCGATAGAGATTTTTAAGAATAAGAATAAGACACTTTGAATTTTCTCCTTGAAGTTGCATAACTTGTGTCTATCTTCAATCTTCATTATTTATAGTCTTCGGCTGCTACTCTTCACAAGGAAACCCAAGAGATTTCTTTTCAATTAAGGATTTAAATTGATTCCTTGATTGAGAAATCTTGTCGTTTGATATGTCTATATCAGATATGTCCATATACGACTTAGGATCACGTCCTTATCAAATATGTTCGTGATCTATCTTTCCTTTTAGTCTTGATGGTTGTTTCCTTTCTTTCTTTGGTTTAGATCCTAATTGACTTTTTATCTTATCTGTCTTGATTTCTAAAGTGATGATTTCTTTTCCATTCACAATGTTTGATTTGATTTTATTACCATGCTGTAGGATATTGCCATGATATTTTATTCTTTGACCATCCATAATCTTTGAGTATCTATATCCTTTATTCATGCTGTAAGATATTATTGTGATCCTATATTCTTTGACCATCAATAATCTTCTAGTATCTCCATCCTCTATTCTTCAAAGTTTCATCCATTAGTTTGTCATTATTAAAACATTACTTACGGAGGCTAACAATCTCCCCCTTTTTGGTAATGAAAAACTTAAACATCAGTTGACTTCCCTATTAAGATTACAGGCTAGCTCCCCCTGACTTTCTGCCATGGTGATTGTAGTTTGCTAAAGTTGGGACTGATGTGATAATAGTCGACTTACGTCCTTTGTTACCTATCTATTTAACTGATACACATATCTTCTCCCCTTTTTGACATAATAAAAAAAATAAACACAACAAAATGAATATTTTTAGCCATAAACAAGGGAAAGAACAAAGCAATGGAAAAGTATAGTACAAAAAAATATCAAGTCAAAAAGCATAGAGTACTAGACATTCATTGTTATGGTGGCACCAAAATCACGTTAGAGAGGAGTATGTAGAGTCTTTATACAGGCTAGAATATGTGAAGGGACAAGGACCCTTTTGAATAAAATGGTTCAACATCATTTCATAAGGAAGTAAGTAAGGGTGTTGTGCATGTTAGAGTAGAAATAATCAGATGATTTTCAACACTCTTGGTGAAGTTGGAGTAAGAGTTCTAAACCAAGATGCCAATATCATTTGGGGAGGAAGAGGCTTATGACTTGATGGACTCAACATGGGAAAATATCCTGTTAAATAATCCCACTCCTTTTTATTTGAAGCCGTCAAGGGAGAGTCCCACTTTGCCTATGCTGGTACCTGTCTTTTTGCCGTACTTGAGCAGCTTGGAAGTCGACTCTTTGATGTTGGCAATTTCTTCCTCAATAGCAGTGTGCATGTTCTTGATTTCTTCATCTTCCTTATCTGCATAGGTCATGGATTTAGGCATATGCTTACTACCCTGGGCATGTCAGGTTGGCTCTTGATAGACTCTTTTTTACACCGTTCTTTTTCAATCAGAACATAACCCATCCTTGCAAAGGTCTTTGAATCATTGGTTGCAGAGACTTCTACCATTGGATAGGTTGAAAGATCAATTCCATAGTGGATAAAAATCCAAGTGATAAGCAAACTGTAGGTTAGACTTTCCGAGGCATGGGAGTCAACTGTACTTTCCACCATGTATTCATGAATCCTAGCACTCCAGTTGATTTTATGCTTTTTGATTAGGCAGTATAGAAAGAATACATATCTACAAGTCAAATTATTGAGAGACCCTTTTCGAGGAATCAAGGTAGTTGCTACAATATGAGCCAAAATCCTATTATAGAAACTGAGGGGCAGAGGACCAAAAGTGGAGTTGCTTGTGTCAGGATTTGAGACAACCTTCTTTGCCTTATCAAAAGCTAACTTCAAAATTCTTAGGCCAAGTTTCTCTCATAAAAGGGACAGCGCCAGAGAATTTGGTGGTAAATACATTCTTAAATAAGAAGTACTTTGGAACAATATGAGTACCAAGACAATAGAGAGATTCTTGAAGGTGTGAAACTTTTCTTTGTGCTTAAGAGTCCAGAACTTATGCATGTCCTTTGGAGGAAGAGACTCCAGAGAAGATGATCTTCTTTTGTTAGAGGATGATAAGAGACTAGAAATGGTACGTTTCTTGGACATAGTTGACTGGATAGAGTGATAGGAGTCTTCTTCAGAGGACTCCGAGAGAAGGTTAGGGTAAAATTTGGAGAACTTTTGATTTGGAGAAAGCTTTTGAAGAAGATGGATTAGACATTGAATGAGTTTTAGTCATAGTAAGTAATATGGGGATGAATGAGTATAAAAATGAGAGGAAAGAGAAGGTGAAGAGTTAGATTAAGAGAGAAGAGCCAAGGCTTAGGTTTGAATATGAAAAAGTGGAGGAGTTTTGGAAAGAAAGATGGGCAGAGAAGGTAATGATGAAGGAAGAGAAAATGGTGGCGTGTGAGGGGGAAGATTTGAAAGGAAAGGACGGGGAGGGTCAGAAGGGTTGATGATTTTTGTTCCAAGGAACTTTAGAAATCCTGTAGAGATTTTAAAAAAAAACACCGAGATTTTCTCCAACCAAGAATCCTTCACAACATATAAAAATTAGGTAAAATCGGTAAGATTGGACTAGGTAAAATTTTGTGACCAAAGATATGACTCATGAGTCATTAATGCTAAATTCGTTTTGAAGATATTTCTTCTAGTATAAAATTGGACTAAGTAAAATGATAAAAATCAATTTTTTTTGAGAAATAAATACTTTTTTAAAGGAACCAAATATCTTTAAGATTACCACAGAACAATTTTCCCTAAATACACAGAACAATTAAATTGGCCATCAGCACAATATTACCACATGTTCTTAGAACAATCTCAAAAGACAGATTAAAAATAAGTAGTTGACGTTGGATTTATAGAATTTAAATACAACAACTTCCAAGAGTTGTGTTTACTGCTCCGGTTATTGGTGAGTCAGCAAAAGTTTAGGGCATTACTTATAAGATGAAGCTTTCATCAGAATGGCAAAATTATCATAAGAAAATGTTAGAATTATCAAGAATAGTGTTAAAACATGTAGCAGATATAACAAAACAATATATATATTTTTAAAAATAGAGAATTTACCTCCCTTTTTAGAAGATTTTAAAATAGATTTTTATTTTTTGTAGATTGTTTCACTAAAATCTCATAAGAATAGAGGTATATTAAAACATTTGGGAGTATCAATAGACAAGGACAATTCATATTTAATTATAACCTCATCAGGGATTTTATTGATGTTAGTCCCCTCTGCCTTTATTTCTATTTGAAGAGTCAACTTTGAATGGGGCATAGTTGACTCTGATAACATTGCCTCTATCATTGTCACTGAATCTGATAGTTTTTAATCTACATTCTATATAAACAAATGTGACCTATTTCTTTCAAGCTATACTTCTGGAATATCCATGATCAATTACTCATTTTTCTAGATTTTGCAAACATGTTCCTGCAAAATAAGAAGATTAGTTCTACTTAGGTACCCAAGTGGTCTTGGGTCCTTACGGGTTAGATGAACTTTCTTTGGGCTTCCAAACCCACACATTTTTAGGTTTATGCCTGCAACTGTAGGATTCGTGCCATCTCTGTCCATAGATGAACCAAGCGGGTCCTCGATAGGAGAAGGAGTTCTTAGTTGATTTAAACGATCCCGATGTGGAAATTGAATAGTTTTTAAAAGAGTTTGATCTTAAAAAACCATGTCTTAGGGATGCCTTAAAATTGTTTAATTTTATTTTTGTATCATCCAGCTCTTCATGAAGTATGTCAATTTTAATTTGACATGCTTCAATTTCTATTTGCTAGTTTTGTTGTTCCTCTTTGTGTTTTCATTTAAATTGAGCTTCGCAAATTTTATTCTCTTGGGAAAGTTTGTTATACTCATTTATGTCTTTATGAAGTTCATCAGTAATCAAATCTAAATTATATTCAATAGAATTACAATTATGACAATCGTGTAGTCTTACCTAGCTGGATTCACCTATTGCCATAAAAGCACATATTGGCAGCCTCTATTTATTTTTTAGTTTCAACTTCATCGCTCGAGGCTCCAAAATTTTGATTTTTTCTAGTCGATCATCGTCTCAATTTTGGACACTTTTGTTTGAAGTGTCGTGGCCTTCTACAATAGAAACAGATTTCATTATTTCTGGTGGAGTCATTGTTCTTTCCTCCTTGGGATATTTGATGTCTCTGTCTCATGATCTGCCTTACCCCATGGTTGATGAGGTCCATTCCTTTGCCTTTAGCATCTTCTCGAATAGCCTCTTCTTTAGTTGGAACAACATTGAAGTCTACTAGTTTCTTATTCTCAACCTTGTGAAACCCGTTGATATAATTTTTCTCATATGCAATAAGGTTACCTTGTAGTTTGTCGTATGTCATGTTGTGAAAATCACCATCTTCTAGAATGGCAGACTTGGTTTCCCAAGTTTTTAGGAGACTTTGGAACAACTTCTAGACTTGCAGGATGTGAGGATAAATCATCCCCAGTGATTTTAGTTCACACACGATTTTACTGAATCTTGCATACATTATTTCAATATCCTCATTTTCCTCCATGTTGAATAACTCATATTCATTGCCAGGGCAGCAATTTTTGACTTCTTGACTCTAGTCGTTCCTTCATAGGTTACCTCCAATTTATCCCACATTTCTTTTGCTATTTCTTATCTTAAAATCTTGTCATATTCTTTTCCGCTAACTGTACATAAAAACAAACTTATAGCACATGCGTTAGTTTGAATTACCCCTTTCTGTTTTCTGGTGACCTCGAAGCTTTCAAGGTCCTCTATGTTAGAACTGCTAGGTTCCTTATCTTTGTCCTTTGTCTTCTCCTTGAGTCCTGGTATTTTCTTTGGAAACTTCTTCATAACAACCTAGGCTTGGAAGTTATTTGATTGGACAAAGATCCTAACCTATTCTTCTAGTAGGAGTAATGTTGCCTATTAAAGTATGGTGGTCTTGTGGAATAGTGACCATCCTGAAGGAGAGTACCAGGAATCTGATAACTGTACATTTGGTCTTTGCTCATTTGTAATTAAGCAATGCTATCCGTGAGACCCGCTCTGATACCAATTGAAATTCAAGGGGGTGGGGTAAATTAAAATTTTCTTCTCTGAGTCGACTACAAACTCCTCACAGTCGATCCACCTACAGATCAGAACACTTTACACACAGATAAATCTTAGAAAATTTAAGTAAGTAAATAACAAAAAATAAAGTAACAACACAAAGATTAATCCTGGGTCGTCACACCAATGTAGTGCCTACATCTAGTCCCCTTGGGTTTCGAAGTTTCCTTAGATCGTTGAAAGTTTGGCTTGAGTGTAAAAAAGTTTTGAAGACTTATTTTGCTCTTCAAATCTTATGACAGCTTCAGTTGATGTTACAAAGATAACTCGATCCTACTCCTTATATAACAATTGTAAACTAAAGTTACAGAACTTTGTAAGAATAAGAATGAGACACTTTAAATTTTCTCCTTAAAGTTGCGTAACTTGTGTTTGTCTTCAATTTTTATTATTTGTAGTCTTCGTCTGCGTCTGCCTTCAATCTTTATTATTTATAGTCTTCGGCTGCTTATCTTCACAAAGAAACCCAAGAGATTTCTTCTCAATCAAGCATTTAAATTGATTCCTTGATTGAGAAATCTAGTCGTTTGATATGTCCATATACGACTTAGGATCATGTCCATATCAGATATTTTTGTTATCTATCTTTTATTTTAGTCTTGATGGTTGCGGCCTTTCTTCCTTTGGTTTAGATCCTGAGTGATAGTCTATCTCATCTGTCGTGGTTTCTTGAATGATGATTCCTTTTCCATTCATAATGTTTGATTTGATTTTCTTGCCATACAGTAGGATATTGTTGTGATCTTTTATTATTTGAACATCCGCAATATTTGAGTATTTGCGTCCTTTATTCATGCGATAAGATATTGTCGTGATCCTATGTTCTTTGACCATAAGCAATCTTCTAGTATTTGTATCCTTATTCTGCAAAGATTCATCCGTTAGTTTGTTATTATTAAAATATTAATTAAGGAGTCACAACATGATCCATTCTAAACAATTAAGTATGCTGTCAAGTGGACTTCCGTGCAGAACTACGACGTCACAATTAGAGGTTTTCCGAACCATCGAGTCCTGATCAAGAGCCCAACCGACATGTTGAGGCCAACGTTGGTGTATAACGGTATGTCACAATTAGAGGATTTCGAGACCATCCAGTGTAGTCCTAGTGACAAGTCCAATGACCATGGGCGCCGGTGCTTAAAGGAGCCAATGCACCAAGGCACCACGAGCCACATGAACTAAGGAACCAATATGGGAACTATCCAGCAAGGCACTAGTATAGGAACTGGTGCACTAAGACACCAATATAGGCACCAGCGCACCAAGGCACCAATGGGCCATAGGCACCGTGCACCGTGAACAAATAGCCCCAAGGAACCATGGGCACTGGTACACCAAGGAACCATGGACTATGGGCACCGTATGACATGCACCATAGCCACAATGGACACCTTACACTCTGGTGCACCACATGCCAAGTGCACGGATGCACCAAGGAACCATGGGAAAAATGGCCACCAAGGACTATGTGCTTGGCACCCGTATGCCCGTGCAACCACCATGAGCACACTATGTATTTGGCACTCGCGCACCACAACACCATGCCACACGCACCAAAATGGATCGGCGACCCTCGCACCATGCAAAAATAAAATGATCATAAACATGCGAGGGTTCAGAACTAGAAACTTCGACACTTACAAAATAAATGCTTCCACCTAGGTTCGTTCATCCTAATATTTTCTAACGTTCATCCATCTTCCTCATAGCTGCATACTCCTTTCGTTACATATACGCTCTAAGTGTTTTTTAAATGACGTATCACTAATTTAACGCATATTTTTTTATTCTGATGCTTCTTATACTGCACTTCAGTGCATGAATATGTACTCTTTAATCGGTTTAAATGTTACCATATATGTTGGGACGTTTCCATTTTATTTTTATATTTTTTATATTTTCTTTTAATATCTTTAAATTTTAATATTTTATATAGTTACTTTATATGTACAAATATGCACTCATTTGTTGGATTAGGTTACTTCATGCGTTGAGAATATTTTTCTAATGTTTCTATATTTTAAAATATTTTTCCTATTTTTTTATTTATTTTGAAAATATTCATAAATAATATTTGAAAAAAATATTTTCTTAATGAAAATTATCATTTACAAATTTTGTGAGTCTTTTATGAGTGCATTAGCTCGGTTGTACGTTAAAATGTGCAGTTCTGAGTTGTACATGTCCAGTATGATTCTCTGAAAAATCATGACTACTCCTGACACTTGAATTTTTTTAAAATATATAAAAGAGGGTAGAGGTGTTGAAGGCACTTTGAGGCGACTGTCGCAAGTTGGCATAAGCGTTCACTGGCCATGTCGGCGTGCAGTATGGCCATCATGGTATCATGCATGGCTAGTTCGTGCGAGCTGCTAGTGCCTATGAAAGCATGTCGATGGCACTTCGTTGTGCGCTCGTGTTGGCTATCACTGACGTCTTCCATAATGGGGTTCTTGGCATTTGATTTCAGATGATGCAGTACTTTTGTATGTATAACAAGTTCTAAAAGCTGCTCTAGGGGTATGCTCTAGGATCTGTACACATGGGGCCGAGCCGAATCTACATTGAGCATCGATGGTGGACGTGAGTGGTGCCCGTACACAAGCCTTGATACACTTGTATCACCTTTTCTCCCCCCAAGGGTGGGTGGTTTATCACTTCAAGTGATACTTATTGTGGCCTTATAACATTTGCATGGGAAGCAATGTATAACACCTATTGCTGTGCATTAGAGTCGGTATTGGGAGTGTATCGATGGAGCATTTGGACGTATGGCGTGTAATTTATGTTTGACATATGCAGTTAGGTTGAATCCTTGATCAGTAGTAATGTATTAACCCACATTCACTCTTAGTCGTGGGGCAAGTGAAATTTAGTCTTTCTCAAAGTTAGTTTCTTGTGTTGCAATCCTAATGCCCAGGCATTATAACGTTTAATCCTTGTATTTTTCCCTTTGTATTCCCTGTGTGGGGTGAACCAAAAGGCTTTCCTCGTGTCCCATTCCTTCCTTGTTTTTTCTTGTGATGTTGTGGTTCATGAAAATCCATTGGAATTATCAAATGCGGTAGATGCAGTAGATGCAGTAGGCATGGGTCTTTATCGGCTCCTATATTCTCTATGTGATTCTCCTTACAAAGAATGGTCGTGCACGCCTTGTGTAATACCACATACTTTTACCTAGCTTGAAATTTTCCCGAGAATGTTAGAAACTTTCTTCGAAAGATGAATCCAATTTTGTAAATATGGTATTTTTAAGATTTTCACTTTTTGTCACATGGGAAATTGAATAAGATTTTTATCGATACCAATTTCATCAAAATCTGACATCAGAAGTGAAAGTTTTGGCCAAAATACAAAAGGCAGTAAAACCGCCCAGGTGCGATGATGGAGGCCGACAGGATATCGGACTAGCAATGGACCCTCGCCCACGTCATTGCAGCAAGGTAGTAAGACCATCTTCTGCCTATAAGTGATGGCCCAGGCGGACGGACCGTCGGACTAGCGATGAACCATCGCAAGGGAGTCAGTGAGCCCATATTTTGTCCAAGTGCGACGGTCAGGACCGACGGACCGTCGACCCAATGACGGACCATCGCACCCACCATCGTATGTCCCATTCAGATATTTTAAAGCCATTTTTAAAAGGGTATTTGGGTCTTTTTCCACCTGATTTAGTCGCTAATTACACCCGACCATAGCTCATTAGTTCATTATTCTTCTATAACAACAAATTAGGGTTTCTCTGAAGGATTAATCCCCAAGAACAAGAAACCCTAGGTTCTTGATTCCAAGCCAAGAATCCAAGTTTTTCTCTATAGATCTTCAAGAAAACTCACTAGCAGGTATGCATAATGTTTATTCATGGACTCCTTTAGTCCATGAAGTCCAAGAATCTCTTTTCAAAGTTCAAGTGTATGGATTTTTTGTGTGAATTCCATGTTGGATTTGTGTTGTTTATGTTGATAATGACCAATTGAATTCTATTCCATGTTTTAGTGATAAATCTTAAGGGGAATTTATTATTATAGGTGTAGCTTCCTGTGAATTCATGATTAACCCCTTGGATGATGAAATTAGAGTTGAATTATGATGTTTATTTATTGTATAATGTTTTTACATTTACTATGCTTACCATGTGTTTAATTAAATGCCTATGTAAAGGAAAAATGTCCAACTAGTATGATATTATGAAATCCCCATTTATGTACAAGCATATGTATATCATATGTTTGATGAATTGCCTCAATAAATAAGTTATGGATTGTGATGTTAGTCATGTATTCCAGAAAGTCATGTTTTGTCAATTTGTTTCCATCGAGTCCTAGGGGTACTTGTACCCGACAATTTAGTTGTATTCCTATAGCCAGTATCATGTTTTCACGATACTCTCAGTCAAGCCATGATCCCTAGATTTCAGACAGTCTTATGACTCAGGAAATCTCATTATTCTCATAAACTTAGTCAGTTTTCAGGTATCAGTAGTATTCTATCATTAAACGAGATTCAATAACTCAGTCCATGTTCAGATCAATTAATCATGTTCAGTGTATATTCAAATGGGAGTAGGATTCAGCACTGAGTGAACCCAAGGATGGGAACTCTCCTGCTAGTTGAGCGTATGACTCTTAGAAGCAATCCTTGTGTTCCAGAACTATGTAGCCAACGTAGGTTGAGACATCATACCTTCTAGTTGAGGGTAGATGAAGTGGATTAACCTGCTAGTTGAGGGTTCCCACCATTATCATTTGAGTAACCTGTTAGTTGAGGTTCACTCACATGTTGTCCTTACCAGTAGTGCGGTACTGACACCCTTCCAATCAGGGCACATATTGGATCCTGATTCAGCTATAATGTGTCATTTAGGGCATGTCGGTTAGATGACTAAATCCCACAATTTCAGTGTCATCTCAGGACTGTCAGAAATAGTCAACTCAGATACAGTATGAAACTCAGCTAGTTCCATCAGATTCAGGACTATCAGATATAGTAACTTATGTTATCAGTTATATCAGTTATCAGAACTTAGTCATTAGTCATGTTAGTTATCAGTAAATTCATATTATCAGGATTTTAGATATAGTTACTATATATGCATGCATGTATTCTCACGCTCATATTAGTTATTTAGCCAGTATTGTTCATGCATATGAACCCCATGCATCCAGCCTATCTCGTATGCATAACAGTATATTCAAAGTACTGACATATTTGTGCTATGGTGTCTTTTATTATAGGTTCAGAGACACGAGCTCCAGAGCATCAGTAGATTCCAGATATCAGCAGTCAGATTTAGCAGTAAGTCGTTATCCTTCGAGGACATGAGTATTTCTTTATTATCTCATTAATTAATTTATTAGTTGGAGTTAGTTGGGGACATATCCCATCAAATCCTTATTCAGACAGCTCAATCAGTTAGAGGTTTTTCAGACTATCATGTTCAGTCAGTTTATTTCAGTCATTTTGGGTATTTTGTACCCCACCTAGATGTTATATTTTTATTAGATATTATATCTTAGTTTTGAACCTTATAGACTTTCAGTTTATGTTTCCGCATTATATAGTATATTATGCAGTATACAGCTACAGAGATTAGTCATGGGTTAGCTTGTGGTCCATCGGGGTCATGAGCACCGTGTAGCATTTCGGGTATCAGATTCGGGGCATTACACCTTGGACCTGTCTGTGCCAATTTAGGCAGTCTAGTCTTAATGATGGTGACATTTATGAGGAATTATCTTGATACCCTAAAGTTTTGGGGCTTCACTACCAGGTGCGAGCTAACTAGGCCACACCCTTGTTAGCTATGCAGACGGTATGTGTTGAAGGATGAGTTGAAGTTGAGGATAAGGAAAACGGTCATAATATGTGGCAACAAGCATCTATATATGTTGCATGACATGTACTAAGAGTGATAAGGTGATTTTATGAGGGCTTGGTGTGTTCCCAAGGGGGTGGATCCATGGTTGAGAATTGTTTGTGGTGTTGGATGCCAGTGCCATGCATTTTGGAGATACAAGTGGAATCTATGGATTTTGATTTATGGTGATGTTCTTAAGGGTACTTTATATATGCTTACTAAGTTTGGCGTCATTTAGAGTCCGTTTGGATAGAGGCTTGACTTAGCGAAGGTTCAGTGGCATTATTGTAATTTACTTAATCGTCCAAAGGCTATAAATCATACCTTGATTATGGGAATGGTTTGAAACTTCATGGAGGGATGAAGAAAGCCAAAAGAAAGGAGAAGGAACAAACGTTACCTAATTCGTATATCGGATCGACAATCTAAGCCCCAGTATAATTCTCGAGCAAAATAATATCTAGTACTGGTAAGGGGGATTATTTATTTTAAGCATATATAAGGAGGGTATACATGGTGACAGCCTACCTGCCTCCCTTGGGTGTGTCATCATATCATTTCCCCAAGTGTGATTCCTTGAGGTAAAACCTCAAAGGCCTGCCTTGGCATGTCAAAAGGAATGCGCAAGGTATTTATAGGGCATGGGAACCCTATGGGCAACACAGGGTCGAGCAAATTAGCGTTCGGCACCCCAACAAGGCTAGAGGTTGGATATTTTAACCGATATGCCCCACGGGTTATCCAAATAATGGAATAATACCTCTAAGTCAATATAGCAATCGATATACTCTTCCCAGGAGACTCATGAGCTTACTTATAAGCTTGGCCAAGGTTCAGCCAAGTGAGCAAGGGTCCGTTGGCCTAGACACGCAGTCGTGCGGCGATGTTGTGCTATGCAAGTTGGATGCAAATGGTGTGGAATACATTTGGATATGTCATAAGACATAATAGGGCATGTCTAAGGAAAATGCTTGATATAAATGCCAAGGATTGAGGGTTGCCCTACTTGGGCGAAACAAAGGCCCATTGCACAAGGCGTTGTCAAGCTTAAGGATAAGATTGTGCACTCGATAGGGATACTCAGGCCCAGGTGAGGAAAGAGTATGTCCATAATCATCCCCAGAAGCACATATAGATGAGATCTAGCATATGAAAGTGTGCCACAAGAGTTGTTTGTACGTTGGCTCTATCAGCCGACATATTGATAGAGTAGCACAAAATAGGGAAAGCCTATAAGGAGAGCTTCCAATAGGAATAGGATCATGCTAAAGACTTGGGAAATAATGAAGTTTGGCCTATATTTTTAGGAACTATAGGTGCCGACAGGTAAAATTATGTGTCGTTGATGCAGTGAAAAATGAGCCCGTGACAATGCTACCCGGTTGATCTAACCAGTATTCATATGCCTGTCTCAAAAATTAAGCCATGCATATGTAAGTATGAAAAAATTTAGATTATGAAACTACAAATGACACATAAAATTAGTCATAGTTTGTTTGATGGTATCTACGACTTGGACAACCATAGTAATTCTAGAACTTATATGTGCAACAATGTATGAGGCTATTGGAGTTTGATTTCGAATGAGGTGGTGCTTTTGTGCATACGGTGAGTTCTAGAAACTACTATAGGGGCAATCTCTAGACGCTGAACATATGTGGCCAAGTCGAATCTGGATCGAGCACCGGCGGCAGACGTGGAGGCGCCCGTGCACAAGCCTCGATGCGCCTTCATTACCTTTGCTCCCTCCAAGGGTAGGATATCGAATAAAGAAGGACTTATTTTAGCCTTTAAATGTCTGTATGGGATGCAGTGCACGACATCTATTGCTAGGCATTGGGGTCAGTGTTGGGAATGCATCGATGGAGCATTTGGATGCACAGGACGTGAGTTGTGTTCAGCATGTGCAGTTAGGTTGGATTCCTACCTAACAACAATGTCTTGACCTGCATGAAATATCATTCATGAGGAACGCAAAATTTAGGCTTGCTCTAAGTTGGTTTCTTGTGTTGTATTCCTAACGCCCAGGCATTATCAAATTTAATCCATTGTATTTTACCCCTCGCATTTCGTGCATAGGGTGAATCAAAAGGCCTCCCTTGTGTCCTATGACTTTCTTGCTTTGTCATGCAATGTTTTTTTCCATGAGTGGTGGTTGGAATTATAAGATACGGTAGATGCAGTGGGCATGGATCTTAATTGGCATCTATGTTCCCGACAACCCTTAAAAATATGGAGGACCAAATGTCATCCACGACTGGTCGTACTTATAACTGCATCAGGTCTCCAAGGTGAACAACCTCTGGTCGATGGAATAATGTAGGCAAGGGAAGTCAAAAAAATAGATCCAAAACATCAGGAAAAAGATCGACTCTGAGGGCTGGGCACGGGGGTCCCAGTCCCAAACTCGTTGGTTGTTGGTGGACTACTCGAGCAACTTCCATGGCGAGAGTAGGTCACTGCGTTCCGATAAAGTGATAGACTGAGAACGGTTCCTTTAGGGGCCTTCTCCGCTCATCGAACAACCTACTCAGAACTAGTACAGACAAGGAGAATCCGACTGTTTAATTAAAACAAAGCATTGCAATGGTCCCAACGGATGATCACGCTATGTGATTTATTTCAGTTGTTATTGTCTACTTCTCATTCTACTGTATAAAATAATTTATGTTTATTTAAGATTGGCATGTTCCCCTTCTAAAGACACAAGGTCATTTCTGTATAAACGTTAAATCATTTCTGTTGATTGGTCTTGAAGATTAAAATTGGAATTGAAGAAGCAATTTCGGACCAAAACCGTAAAATCTCTCTTGAAAATATTATTGCAAAAGAATTTAATACATCAAAGAATATTTTGGATTTTTTAACCAATAACCCAATGACCCTGAAAGTATCAGTAATGAAGATGACAAGAATATAAAGGTACCAAAAAATAGTTTAAAAAAATTAAAATTGTACTTTTTATGAAACTATGTCATTTTAATTGTAATGCACAAAAATGTTCTCCAAAGGCATAATACTTAAATATGTCCTTTAACTTGACTTTAGATTATATTTATGACCTCCAACTTTGGGTGTGCACAAGTAGATACTTAAACTTGTATAAAGTACAACAAGTACACACACACGTCCTATCTGAGATAATACATGCCGGACGCCATGTAAGACAATAAATAGACACATAGGATGCCACATAGGACATATGTGTCTATTTGTTCAACTTTACACAAGTTTAAGTGTCTATTTGTGCACACCCAAAGCTGGAGGTCATAGATATGGTCTGAGTCTAAGTTAAAGGCCAAGTTTATGTATTGTGCCTTCTCCAAATTGTAAAAACAATAATCTCATTCAACTGATACATTAAAGGAAAAAAAAGACTAGACCTACATATACAAATTATATATATAACAGCAATTATTTACCATATCTAAATATTATAAAATTTTAAATTCATTCGTACGCCTCTCTCCATTGACATCTCAGAACGTGTCGACCCTTGCACTTCAACGGTAAAAAAAATGGCAGCCATGCTCTAATAACTTCACTCGAGCCTCCTCCTTCCATTCAATACTGGATAACTTTTTTCACAATTCACACAATAAACTCATACCTACTAAAAATGATAAATCACACATTTAAAAAAATAATTTCTCTCGAAAAATATCACAAAAAAGACATAATTGTTTGGTCATCCTCAGATAACCCCCTTTCCAACTCTAATAGTGGCATTAGATGTTTGTTACACATAAAAATCACATGGACTAGATTTCAAAATATATCCAAGTAAATTTTTCAAATTTAGGAGTGAAAATTTGAGGAATACATTGTCTTTTACTATATAAACTAAAAACATCTACGTAACCACCATAACAACACACCCTCATTTTTTTTTCTTAACATAAAGATTCACCACTCTACATATAGAGCTGATGGAATACTAGTTGAAACTCTGCACCCTTTGTTGTCTTCTTGCTTGCACACAACCATGGAACCCAAAGACAAATCTCGTTTAGGTGACCCTCCTCATTCTACTTCCTCTTTTGAAGATGAACAAGTAGAAGAATCCCTAGAAGAAGAAGGACAATCCGAGAAAGGACAAGAAGAAGAATCTGGTGAAGAAACTAAACAAGATGAATCACCCAAGAAACCCATTACTCAAAAACTAGTTCAACCCTCACCAAAATTAGTTCAATCTACTTCTGAATCCATAATTGAAAATGAGTTAGGATTTAAATTTGAATCTAATTTGGGTCATTCGGGTTAGTCGTTTCCTTCTCCTTCTACATCAGACTTTAACATCAAGTTGAGTGTTCCTATAAAAGCTATTTTCCCATCAAAAGAACTAATATAAAGGCTGCTACCATAATAAAACACCCAAAAAGAGTTGAAAGATTCAGGAAAAAAAAAGCCCAAGATTGCTAAAAAAGAGGAGAAAAAAGTATTTGTGATTCCTCTTTACTCTATGGAGTGAGAAAGATCAGGGTTCTTTACTCAAAGGTATGGTTGAATACAAGGAGCAAAAAGGTAATGAACCAAATATTGATATGTCTACTTTTTATGATTATTAAAGGAAAGTTACAAGCTGATATTTCTAAGAGTCAATTGAGTGATAAGATTAGGACGTTAAATAAGAAATTTATGACTAGCGTGGAATATGGTGAGGTACCAGGATTTTTGTTAGTTTATGAGTATTCAAATCAGATTTGGGGTGCCGCTAGTAATAATGTAGTTAAGGAGAATGTTAGCAGTAGTGCTAATGGTAAAGAAAAAAAAGGCAGTGACTGTTGTGGTTAAAAAGAGTGTTGAACGTAAGTAAAGTGGTAAAGTTAGTACCTTGAACAAAGTAAAAAAGGATGAGAAATGTAAGAAAGAAGAGAAAGAGAAACAACTTGTTGTAATAGAGGAGAATATTAGCAGTAGTGCTAATGGTAAAGCAAAAAATGTGGTGACTATTATGGCTAAAAAGAGAACTAAACATAATAAAAGTGGTACATTTAGTACCTTAAATAAAGCAAAAGAAGATGAGAAATTTAAGGAAGAAGAGAAAGTGAAATAGCTTGTTGTTATTGAGGAGAATGTTAGCAGTAGTGTTAATGGTAAAACAAAAAAGGCGACAACTGTTGTATTTAAAAAGAATGTTGTACCAAATAAAAGTGGTAAAGTTAGTACCTTGAACAAAGAAAAAGATTATGAGAAACGTAAAGAAGGAGAGAAAGAGAAACAACTTACTGTAATTGTGGTGGTTTAGGAGGATATTGTTAAGGGTGATAAAAAGGATTTTTAGTCTAAGCATCCGCATTTGTCTTATTCATTTGAAAGTTTTGGTGGGATGTCTATTATTTATCCAAATGGTGCGAGTTGGTTGAAGAAGAAGACGAGTTCGATTTCTAGTGACAAGGCTAAAGTGTTTGAGAAGAAGTGAAAAAAGATGGATGATGCCGAAGCTGCTATAATTTTGAATCTCTTAGATTTGATTAGGGAGCATTGCGGATTGGTGGTTGATGGAATGAGAGGTAATTAGATGATGATAGGTTCTGTTCTTTTTTAGTTCTATAACAGGCACTTGTTCATACATGTTTCCTTTAATTGCTAAACAAAAAAAGAACATAACCCATCAGCATCTACTTACCTTTCATTCCATCAACCACCAATCTGCAATGCTCCCTTATTAAATCTAAGAGATTAAGAATTAAAGTAGCTTTGGCATCATCTAGCTTCTTCCACTTCTCCTCCAATACTTTAGCCTTGTCATCTAGCATCATCTCACCATCTTTCACACTTTTCATAAATTTCTTCTGTAACGTCCTAATTTTATCACTCAATTGACTCTTGGAAACATTAGCCTGTAACTTTTCTTTAATAAACTCATAAAAAGTAGACATATCAGCTTTGGTTCAATACCTTTTTGCTCCTTGTATTTAACTTTACCTTTGAGTAAAGCAACCTGATCATCCTTACTCTATAGACTAAAAAGACATCACAGATGCTTTCTTCTCCTCTTCTTCATCAATCTTGGGTTTCTTCTTTCTTAAATCTTTTGACTCTTTTTGGGTGTTCTTGTTGTGGTGGCCTTTTGGCTGGTGCTTTTGATGGGGAAATAAATTTTACAAGAACACTAAGCTTAACGGTGAAGTTTGATAGAGAAAAAGAAGGTAATGACTTACCTGAATCAAATTTGGATTCAGATCCTGACCCATTTTCAATTTCGGATTCAGGATAAAATTGAACTGATTTTGGTAGGGGTTGAATGGTTTTGAGTAATGAGTTTCTTGGGTGGTTCATCTTCTTTTGTTTCTTCACCATATTATTCTTCTTGTCCATTCTCTAATTTTTGTTCTACTTCTACGGATTCTTCTACTTGTTCATCTTTAGAATAAGAAGCAAAAGGAAACGGGTCACCTAATCGAGATTTGGCTTTAGGTGCCATGGTTGAGGGAAATAAAGAAGACATCAAAGGGTGCTGAGCTTTGAATATAACGCCTTTAGTTATATGTGTGTAGTGGTGAGTCTTGATGTCAAGGCAAAAGATGGCGGTGTGTTGTTGTGGTGGTTGTGTAGGGTTTTATTAGTTTATATAGTAAAAGCCAATGTTTTACTCAATTTTCCACACCTAAATTTGAAAATTTTACTTGGATATATTTTGAAATCTAGTCCACGTGAGTTTTATATGTAACAAACGTCTAATGTCACTACATAGAAATGTAAAGGAGGTTATCTGAGGATGACAGAGAAATTATGTCCTTTTTTTATGATATTTATTGAGAGAAAATTTTACTTTTAAAAGTGTGATTTATCATTTTTAGTTGGTGTGTGTAGTGTAAATTGTGAAGAAAGTTGTCAAGTATTGAATGCAAGTAGGAGACTCGAGCAAAGTTATTAGAGCATGTTCACCATTGTTTTTACTTTTGAAGTGCATGGATCGGCATGTTCTGAGATGTCAATAGAGAGAGGCGTACAAATGAATATAAATTTTATACATTTAGATATGGTAAGTAATTGATGTTATATATACACTTTGAATATGTAAGTCTATTCTTTTTTTTGCCCTTTAATGTATCAATTGAATGAGATTATTAGTTCTTATAGTTTGGAGAAGGTACAATACATAAACATGCCCTTAAACTTAGACTGAGGCCTTATCAATGACCTTCATCTTTGAGTGTACATTAGTAGACACTTAACCTTGTATAATGTTGATGAAATAGACACATATATTCTATGTGGCATCCTACGTGGCTAATTATTGTCCTACATGGTGTCCTACGTGTATTTTGTCACATGGACATGTGTGTCTACTTGTTCAACTTTATACAAGTTTGAGTGTCTACTTACGCATACCCAAAGTTGTAGATCATAAATATAATTTCCTATGTGGTATCCTACGTGGCTAATTATTGTCCTACATGGTGTCCTACGTGTATTTTATCACATGGACATGTGTGTCTACTTGTTCAACTTTATACAAGTTTAAGTGTCTACTTCCGCATACGCAAAGTGGTAGGTCATAAATATAATTTGAAGTTAAGTTAAAGGACATATTTATGTATTATGCCTTTGGAGAACATTTTTGTACATTACAATCAAAATGTCATAGTTTCATAAAAATTACGATTTAATTTTTTGGTACCTTTATATTCTTATCATCTTCATTACTTATACTTTCAGGGTCATTGGGTTATTTGTTTAAAAAAATCTAAAGATTCTTTGATTTAATAAATTCTCTTGCAATGAATATTTTCAAGAGAGATTTTACAGCTTAGGTGCAAAATTGCTTCTTCGAGACCAATCAGCATAAATGATTTAACATTTATACAGAAATGACCTTGTGTCCTTCGAAAGGCCATATGCTAATCCTAAATAATCAAAAATTCTTTTATACAGAAATATAGAATGATAAGTAGACAACAACTAAAAGAAATCAAATTGTGTGAACATCTGTTGGGACCATCGCAATGCTTTTTTTAATTAAATAGTTGGATTCTCCTTGTTTGTACCAGTTCTGAGTTGGCTGTTCGACGCGTGGGGAAGGCCCCCGAAAGAACCATTCCCAGTACATCCCCCGGCCAGCATGTAGCAACCCACTTTCGTCGCAGAAGCAGCTCGAGCAGTCCACCAACAACCAATGGGTTCGAGACTGGGACCCTCGTGCCCTGCCCTCAGATCCAATCCTTTCCCCAAAGTTATGAATCCATTTTTCCAACTTTCCTTGCTTACATTATTCCATCAACCAGAGGTTGTTCACCTTGGAGACCTGATGCGGTTATAAGTATGATCGGGCGTGGACAATATTCAATCCTCTGTATTTTCAAGGGGCTCCAGGAACATTGGAGTCGATGAAGACCCATGCCCACTGTGTCTACTGCATATGATAATTTCAACTCCCGCTCATAGACCACAATATCACGCGATGAAACTAGGAAGTCATGGAGCACGAGTGAGGCCTTTTTATTCAACCTGCACATGAATACGAGGGGCGAAAGACAATGAATTGAACTTGATAATGCCTAGGCATTAGGAATGCAACACAGGAAACTGACTTCGAGCAAGCCTAAATTATGCTTGCCCCACGACTGAGATGTCATGCGGGTTAGGCCATTGGGAATATTTTCCTAATGTTTTTATATTTTAAGAATATTTTTTTTATTTTTTATTTATTTTTACTTATTTTTTGAATTTTTATAAATAGTATTTGAAAAAAAATATTTTCTTAATGAAAATTATCATTTACAAATTACGTGACTCTTTAGTGAGTGGATAGGCTCTGTCTTACATCAAAACGTGCAGTTCTGGTCCGCAAATGTCTAGTCTGATTCTCTGGCAAAATCATGTCTACTCTTGTCGCTTGGGTTTTTTTTCTTAAGCATATATAAGGGGGTCGAGGTGTTGAAAGCACTTCAAGGTGACTGTCGCTAGTTGGCATAGGCGCTCACTGGGCATGTCAGCGTGCAGTGTGGTCATATGGTAGCATGCATGGCTAGTGTGTGTTAGCCACCGGTGCCCGCGAAACAACATCAACAGTGCTTCATTGTGCGCTCATGTCGGCTATCGGTGGCGTCGTTCACGATGGGGCTGTTGGCGCTTTATTTTGGATGAGACGATGCTTTTGTATGTGCGGAAAGTTTTGGATGCTTCTCTCGGGGCAAGCTCCAGGCGCTGCACGCATGGGGCCGAGCTGAATCCACGGAGAGCGCTAGCGACCGACGTGGGTGGTGCCCGTGCACAAGCCTTGATGCGTCTTCAACTCCTCTGCTCCCCCAATGGTGGGCTATTATGTCAAGTGGGACTTGCTTCAGCCTTGCAATACCTGCATGGTCAACAACGCACGACATCTATTGCTGGGTGTTGTGGCCGGTGCTGGGCGTGCATCGATGGAGCATTTGGACGCACGATGCGTGAGTTGTGTTAGGCATATGCGGTTAGGTTGGATCCCTGCTCGAGTAGTGCTGTCTTGACCCACCTACCATCTCAGTCGTGGGGAAAGCACAGTTTAGGCTTGCTCAAAGTCAGTTTCCTAGGTTGCATACCTAATGCCCAGGCATTATCAAGTTTTATCGATCGTCTTTTGCCCCTCGCATTTCATGCGCAGGGTTAACCGAAAGGCTGCCCTCGTGTACCACCCCTTCCTCGCTTTATCGTACGATGTCGTGTTCTATGAAAGGTGGTCGGGATTCTCAAATGCAATACATGCAGTGGGAATAGGGTGTTCATTGGCTTTTATCTGCCCTTTACGATGCTCCTTGCAAACGACGATCACGCTCACCTTAAATCCGTCTGCGCCCTCATGGGTAGGCCGGGATCATATGATGCCAGCATCGATGAGGAATGCTACTTGGTTGATCCTTCCAGTAGTCATATGCTTGTCTCAAATATTAAGCCATGCATGTGTAAGTATGAACAAATTCAGACTGTGAAACTGTGAATGGCTCATTAAATCAGTTATAGTTTGTTTGATGGTATCTACTACTTAGATAACCGTAGTAATTCTAAAGCTAATAGCTGGAACAAACCCTGACTTCTAGAAGGGATACATGTATTAGATAAAAGGTTGACGTGGGCTCTGCCTGTTGCTGCGATGATTCATGATAACTTGATGGATCACACAGCCATCGTACCAGTGATGCATCATTTTAATTTCTGGTCTATCAACTTTCGATGGTAGGATAGTGGACTACCATGGTGATGACGAATGATAAAGAATTAGGGTTCGATTCCAGAGAGGGAGCCTGAGAAATGGCTACCACATCCAAGGAAGGCAGTAGACACGCAAATTACCTAATCCTGACATGGGGAGGTAGTGACAACAAATAATAATACCGATCTTAATGAGTCTAGTAATTGGAATGAGTATAATCTAAATCCCTTAACGAGGATCCATTGGAGGGGAAGTCTGGTGCCAGCAGCCACGGTAATTCCAGCTCCAATAGCATATATTTAAGTTGTTGTAGTTAAAAAGCTTGTGGTTCGACTTTGGGATGGGCCGGCCGGTCCGCCTATAGTGTGCATCGGTCGTCTCATCCCTTCTATCAGCGATGAGCTCCTGGCCTTAACTAGCCGGGTCGTGCCTCTGGCACTGTTACTTTGAAGAAATCAGAGTGGTCAAATCAATCCTACACTGTATACATTAGCATGGGATAACATTATAGGATTTCAGTCCTATGACGTTGGCCTTCGGGATCGAAGTAATAAATAATAGAGACAGTCGGGGGCATTCGAATTATAAGAGGTAAAATTCTTAGATTTATGAAAGACGAACAACTGCGAAAGTATTTACCAAGGAATTTTTCATTAATCAAGAATAAAAGATGGGGGTTCGAAGACGATCAGATCCCGTCCTAATCTCAACCATAAACGATGTTGATCAGGGATCGACGGATGTTGCTTTTAGGACTCCGCCAGCACCTTATGAGAAATCAAAGTTTTTGGGTTCTGGGGAGAGTATGGTCTCAAGGCTGAAACTTAAGGAATTGATGAAAGGGCACCACTAGGAGTGGAGCCTGCGGCTTAATTTGACTCAACACGGGGAAACTTACCAGGTCCAGACATAGTAAGGATTGACAGACTGAGAGCTATTTCTTTATTCTATGGGTGGTGGTTCATGGCCGTTCTTAGTTGGTGGATCAATTTGTCTGGTTAATTTCGTTAACGAATAAGACCGCAGCCTGCTAACTAGCTATGCGGAGGTATCCCTTTGCAGCCAGCTTCTTAGACAGACTATGGCCTTTTAGTCCGCAAAAGTTTGAGGCAATAACAGGTCTGTGATGCCCTTAGATATTCTGGGCCGCACGTGTGCTACACTGATGTATTAAACGAGTTTCATCCTTGGCCGACAAGCCCGGGTAATATTTTAAATTTTATCATGATGGGGATAGATCATTGCAATTGTTGGTCTTCAACGAGGAATTCCTAGTAAGTGCAAGTCATCAGCTCGCGTTGACTACATCCCTGCCCTTCGTACACACCGCCCGTCGCTTCTACCGATTGAATGATCCAGTGAAATATTTGGATCGCGGCTATGTGGGCGGTTTACTTCTTACGACGTCGCAAGAAGTCCATTGAATCTTATCATTTAGAGGAAGGAGAAGTCGTAACAAGGTTTCCGTAGGTGAACCTGCAGAAGGATTATTGTCGAAACCTGCACAGCAGAACGACCCACGATTGGGTTGAACAATTGGGGAGCCCGCGTGGGCGAAGTGATTTGGCCCTCCACATGAGCGCCTCCCCCTCATCCTCGATGTGCATTCCCAGAGCATGCGTCGAGCGACTAACGAACCTCGACGCGGAAAGCGCCAAGGAATACTCAAATTGACAGCCTGCCCCTCGCACTCCATTCGTGGCGTGCATCGGGGGAACATGTGCTTCTCTTATAAACAAAAACAACTCTCGGCAATAGATATCTCAGCTCTCGCATTGATGAAGAACGTAGTAAAATGTGATACTTGGTGTGAATTGCAGAATCCCGTGAACCATCGAGTCTTTAAACGCAAGTTACGCTCGAAGCCATTAGGCTGAGGGCACGTCTGCCTGGGAATCACGCATCGCATCTCCCCCTAGCATCGCGCCTCAATCACGGGGCGTGCTGTCATGGCGGGCGGATTCTAGCCTCCCGTGCGCCTCGAGCTTGCGGCTGGCCTAAATGCGTGTCCACGTCCACGGATGTCGCGAAAGTTGTGGTTGTAACTCAAGTCTCTTTGCTGTCGCGGCTACATCCCATCGTGCATCCAAAATCTGGGACCCTACCATGCTTAGTCACTCCGACCACAACCCCAGGTCAGGCGGGATTACCCGCTAAGTTTAAGACTATCATTAAGTGGAGGAAAAGAAACTTACAAGGATTACCTTAGTAACGACAGGCAAACTGGGAATAACCAGCCTTATAATTGAGCGGCTTCATCATCCGAATTGTAGTTTGGAGAAGCTTCCTCAGCGGCGGACCGGACCAAGTCCCCTGGAAGGGGCGCTAGAGAGGGTGAGAGCCCCATTGTGCCCGGACCCTGTCGCACCACGAGGCGCTATCTACGAGTCGGGTTGTTTAGGAATGCAGCCTAAATCGGGCGGTGAATTTTTCCCAAGGCTAAATATGGTCGAGAGATCGATAATGAACAAGTACCGTGAGGCAAAAATGAAAACGGCTTTGAAAAAAAAGTCAAAGAGTGCTTGAAATTATCGTGAGGGAAGCGATGGGAGACGACAATGCACCCCAGTCGGATGTGGAATGGAGATGAGCCGATTCGTCGTTCGACTCAGGGTGTGGACCAGCATAGATTGGGGAAGTCCAAATCCCGAGCTCTTGGTACACTCGTGGAACGCCGTCTCCTTAATTGTAGCAGGCAGTGCGTGCCTTCGATGTGCTTCGACATTTTTGCACTCCGTATGTTGGCCTGTGGGCTCCCCATTTGACCCGTCTTAAAACACAGACCAAGGATTCTGACATGTGTGCGATTCAATATTTGAGTAAACCCATAAGACGCAAGGAAGCTGATTGGTGGGATATCCCTGAGGGGTGCACCGCCGACCGACCTTGATCTTCTGAGAATGGTTATAGTGTGAGCATACTTGTCCGGACCCGAAAGATGGTGAACTAGGCCTGAGCGGGTCGAAGCCAAAGGAAACTCTGGTGGAGGCCCGCAGCAATACTGACATGCAAATCGTTCGTCTGACTTGGGTGCACCACATGCTAAGTGCACGGATGCACCAATGAACCATGGGGAAAATGGCCACTAAGGACTATGTGTTTGGCACCCGTATGCCCGTGCACCCACCGTGAGCACACTATGTATTAGGCACTCGCGCACCACAACACCAATAAAACACCATACCACACACCCCAAAATGGATCAGCGACCCCCGCACCATGCAAAAATAAAAGGAACATAAATATGCGAGGGTTCAGAACTAGTAACTACGACACTTACAAAATAAATGCTTCCACCAAGGTTCGTTCATCCTAATATATTTCTAATATTCGTCCATCTTCCTCTCCGTTGCATACTCCTTTCTTACATACACGCTCTAAGTGTTTTTTTAAATGACATTTCACTAATTTAAAGCATATTTTTCGATTCTGATGCTGCTTATACTACCTTTCATTGCATGAATATGTACTCTTTAATCGTTTAAATGTTACCTTATATGTTGGGAGGTTCCCATTTTATTTTTATATTTTTTATTTAATATCTTTAAATTTTAATATTTTATATAGTTACTTTATATGTACAATTATGCATTCATTTGTTGGATTAAGGTTACTTCATGCGTTGAGAATATTTTTCTAATATTTCTATATTTTAAAATATTTTTCTTATTTTTTTATTTGTTTTGGAAATCTTCATAAATAATATTTGAAAAAAAATATTTTCTTAATGAAAATTATCATTTACAAATTTTGTGAGGCTCTTATGAGTGCATTAGATCGGTCGTACGTTAAAATGTACGGTTTTGAGTTGTACATGTCCAGTATGATTCTCTGGAAAATAATGACTACTCCAGACACTTGGATTTTTTTAAACATATAAAAGAGGGTAGAGGTGTTGAATTCACTTCGAGGTGACTGTCGCTAGTTGGCATAAGCATTCATTGGGCAAGTCGACGTGCAGTATGGACAGCATGGTATCATGCATGGCTAGTTCGTGCAAGCTGTTGATGCCCCTGAAAACACATCAATGGCACTTAATTGCGCGCTCATGTTGGCTATCACTGGCGTCTTCCACTTAATTGAGCTGTTTGATTTCAGATGATGCGGTGCTTTTGTACGTTCAATGAGTTCTAAAAGCTGCTCCAGGCGTATGCTCTAGGAAAGTAACTACAAATGGCACATCAAATCATTCATAGTTTATTTGATGGTATCTACGACTTGGACAACCGCAGTAATTCTAGAACTTATATGTGCTACAACATATGGGGCTGTTGGAGTTTGATTTTGAATGAGGTGGTTCTTTTATGCATACGGTGAGTTCTAGAAATTGCTATAGGGGCAATCTCTAGACGCTGCATACATGTGGCCAAGTCGAATCTGCATCGAGCACCAACGACGGATGTGGAGGCGCCCATGCACAAGCCTCGATGCGTCTTAATTACATTTGCTCCTTCCAAGGGTGGGATATCGCATCAAGTGGGACTTATTTTAGCCTTGAAATATTTGCATAGGATACAGCTCATGACATCTATTCCTGGGCGTTGGGGTCAATGCTGGGCATCCATCGATGGAGCATTTGGATGCACAGGACGTGAATTATGTTCGGCATGTGCAGTTAGGCTGGATCCCTACTTAGCAATAATGTCCTGACTCGCATAACATCTCATTCATGAGGCACACATAATTTAGGCTCGCTCTAAGTCAGTTTCTTGTGTTGCATTCCTAACGCCCAAGCCTTATCAAGTTTAATCCATTGTCTTTTACCTCTCGCATTTTATGTGCAGGGTGAATCAAAAGGCCTCCCTCATGTCCTATGACTTTCTTTCTTTGTCGTGCAATGTTGTGGTCCATGAGTGGTGGTTGGAATTATCAAATATGGTAGATGCAGTGGGCATGGATCTTCATCAGTTTCTATGTTCTCGACAACCCTTAAAAATATAGAGGACCGAATGTTATCCATGACTGGTCGTACTTATATCTGCATCAGGTCTCCAAGGTGAATAAACTCTGATCGATTGAATAATGTAGGCAAGGGAAGTTGGCACAATGGATCCAAAACATTAGGAAAAAGATTGACTCTGAGGGCTGGGCACGGGGGTCCTAGTCCAAAACTTGTTGGTTGTTGGTGGACTACTCGAGTTGCTTCGACGGCGAGAGTAGGTCACTGCGTGTCGATCAAGAGATGGACTGAGAACGGTTCCTTCAGGGGCCTTCCCCGCTCATCGAACAACCTACTCAGAACTAGTACAGACAAGGAGAGTCCGACTGTTTAATTAAAATAAAGCATTGCGATGGTCCCAACGGATGATCAATCTATGTAATTTATTTCAGTTGTTATTGTCTACTTCTCATTCTATATTTCTGTATAAAAGAATTTATGTTTATTTAGGATTAGCATGTGGCCCTTCTAAAGACACAAGGTCATTTCTGTATAAACATTAAATCATTTCTACTGATTGGTCTTGAAGATTGAAATTGAAATTGAAGAAGCAATTTTGCACCAAAGCCGTAAAATCACTCTTGAAAATATTCATTGCAAAAGAATTTAATAAATCAAAGAATATTTTGGATTTTTTAACCAATTACCTAATGACCCTAAAAGTACCAGTAATGAAGATGACAAGAATATAAAGGTTCCAAAAATAGTATCAAAAATTTTAAATTGTACTTTTTATGAAACTATGTCATTTTAATTGTAATGCACAAAAATGTTCTCTAAAGGCATAATACTTAAATATATCCTTTAACTTGACTATAGATTATATTTATGACCTCCAACTTTGGGTGAGCACAAGTAGATACGTAAACTGGTATAAAGTAGAAAAAGTACACACACACATCCTATGTGAGATAATACATGTAGGATGTCATGTAGGACAATAAATAGCCATGTAGGATGACACATATGACATATGTGTCTATTTTTCAACTTTATACAAGTTTAAGTATCTATTTGTGCACACCCGAAGCTGGAGGTCATAGATATGGCCTGAGTCTAAGTTAAAGGACAAGTTTATGTATTGTGCCTTCTCCAAACTGTAAAAACTATTAATCTCATTCAATTGATATATTAAAGAAAAAAAAATAGACTTACATATTCAAATTATATATATAACATCAATTACTTACCATATCTAAATTTTATAAAATTTTAAATTCATTCTTACGCCTGTCTCTATTGACATCTCAGAACATGTCGACCCTTACACTTAAACGGTAAAAAAAATGGCAAACATGCTCTAATAACTTCACTCGAGCCTCCTCCTTGCATTTAATACTGGACAACTTTTTTCACAATTCACACAATAAACTCACACCGACTAAAAATGATAAATCACACTTTTAAAAAAACCATTTCTCTCAAAAAATATCACGAAAAAGACGTAATTGCTTGGTCATCCTCAGATAACCCCCTTTCGACCTCTAATAGTGGCATTAGATGTTTGTTACACATAAAAATTACATGGACTAGATTTCAAAATATATCCAAGTAAAATTTTCAAATTTAGGAGTGGAAAATTGAGGAATACATTGTCTTTTACTATATAAACTAAAAAATCCTACACAACCACTACCACAACACACGCTCATCTTTTTTCTTAAAATAAAGGCTCACCTCTCTACTCATAGAACTGATGGCGTACTAGTTGAAACTCTGCACCCTTTGCAGTCTTCTTGCTTGAACTCAACCATGGAACCCAAAGACAAATCTCGTTTAGGTGACCCTCCTCGTTCTACTTCTTCTTTTGAAGATGAACAAGTAGAAAAATCCCTAGAAGAAGAACAACAACCCAAGAAAGGGCATGAAGAAGAATCTGGTGAAGAAACTAAAGAAGATAAATCAGCCAAGAAACCCATTACTTAAAAACCAGTTCAACCCTCACCAAAATCAGTTCAATCTACTTCTGAATCCAGAATTGAAAATGAGTTAGGATTCATATTTGAATCCGATTTGGGTCATTCGGGTTAGTCATTACCTTTTCCTTCTACATCAGACTTCTACATCAAGTTGAGTGTTCCTGTAAAAGCTATTTACCCATCAAAAGAACCAACAAAAAGGTTTCTACCTTAATAAAACACTTAAAAATTATTGAAAGATTCAGGAAAGAAAAAGCCCAAGATTGCTGAAAAAGAGGAGAAAAAAGTATCTGTGATTCCTCTTTACTCTATGGAGTGAGAAAGATCAGGTTTCTTTACTCAAAGGTATGGTTGAATACAAGGAGCAAAAAGGTAATGAACCAAATACTGATATGTCTACTTTTTATGATTATTAAAGGGAAGTTACAAGCTGATGTTTCCAAGAGTAAGTTGAGTGATAAGATTAGGATGTTAAAGAAGAAATTTATGACTAGTGTGGAATATGGTGAAGTACTAGGATTTTTTTTAGTTTATGAGTTTTCAAATCAGATTTGGGGTGCCCCTATTAATAATGTAGTTAAGGAGAACGTTAGCAGTAGTGCTAATGGTAAAGCAAAAAAGGCAGCGACTGTTGTGGTTAAAAAAAGTGTTGAACATATGTAAATTGGTAAAGTTAGTACCTTGAACAAAGTAAAAGAGGATGAGAAATGTAATAAAGAAGAGAAAGAGAAATAGCTTGTTGTAATAGAAGAGAATATTAGCAGTAGTGCTAATGGTAAAGCAAAAAAGGCGGTGACTATTGTGGCTAAAAAGAGTTCTAAACCTAAGATAAGTGGTAAAGTTAGTACCTTAAATAAAGAAAAAGTACCTTAAAAAGAGTACTAAACCTAAGAAAAGTGGTAATGTTAGTACCTTAAATAACCAAAAGTGCTAAAGTGTTTGAGAAGAAGTGAAAAAAGATGGATGATGCTGAAGCTGCTTTAATTTTGAATCTCCTGGATTTGGTTAGGGAGCATTGCAAATTGGTGATTGATGAAATGAGAGGTAATTAGATGATGATGGGTTCTGTTATTTTTTAGTTCTACAAGAGGCACTGCTTCATACATGTTTCCTTTAATTGCTAAACCAAAAAAGAACATAACCCATCAGCATCTAATTACCTCTCATTCCATCAACCACCCATCCTCAATGCTCCCTAATTAAATCTAAGTGATTAAGAATTAAAGTAGCTTTGGCATCATCTAGCTTCTTCCACTTCTCCTCCAACACTTTAACCTTGTCACTAGGAATTGAAGTCATCTTCTCTTTCAACAAACTCGCACCATTTGGATAAATCATCGACATCTCACTAAAACTTTCAAATGAAGTATCCAAACACGGATACTTAGATTGAAAATCTTGTTTATCACCCTTAACAATATCCTTCTTAACCACCGCTATTATAGCAATTTGTTTCTTTTTCTCTTCTTTCTTACGTTTCTAATACTCTTTTGATTTGTTAAAGGTACTAACTTTACTACTTTTCTAGGTTCAACACTCTTTTTAACCGCAACAGTCGCTGCCTTTTTTGCTTTACCATTAGCACTACTGCTAACATTCTCCTTTATTATAACAAGTTGTTTCTTTTTTTCTTCTTTCTTATATTTCTCATCATCTTTTGATTTATTCAAGGTACTAACTTTATGAATTTTCTTAGGTTTAACACTCTTTTTAACCACAATAATCGCCACCTTTTTTTCTTCACCATTAGCACTACTCCTAACATTCTCCTCTATTACAACAAGTTGTTTCTTTTTCTCTTCCTTACGTTTCTCATCATCTTTTGCTTTATTCAAGGTACTAACTTTAACTGTAACAGTCGCTGCCTTTATTGATTTTCCATAAGCACTACTGCTAACATTCTCCTTAACTATATTATTAATAGGGGCACCCCAAATATGATTTGAATACTCATAAGCTAACAAAAACCTGGTATCTCGCTATATTTCACACTTGTCATAAATTTATTATTTAACGTCCTAATTTTCTCACTCAATTAACTCTTGAAAACATTAGCCTGTAACTTTCCTTTAATAAACTCATAAAAAGTAGACATATCAGCTTTTGGTTCAGTACCTTTTTGCTCCTTGTATTTAACTATACCTTTGAGTAAAGAAACCTGATCGTCCTTACTTTATAGAGTAAAGAGGTATCACAGATGCTTTCTTCTTCTCTTCTTCATCAATCTTGGGATTCTTCTATCTTAAATCTTTTAACTCTTTCTGGGTGTGTTATTGTTGTGGTGGCCTTTTTGCTGGTGGTTTTGATGGGGAAACAAAATTTACAAGAACACTAAGCTAAATAGTAAAGTTTGATGTAGAAGAAGAAGGTAACGACTTACCTGAATCTGATTTGTATTCAGATCCTGACCTATTTTTAATTTTGGATTCAGAAGAAAATTGAACCGATTTTGGTAGGGGTTGAACTGGTTTTGAGTAACGGGTTTCATGGGTGGTTTATCTTCTTTAGTTTCTTGTCCATTCTCAAATTGTTGTTCTTTTTCTAGGGATTCTTCTACTTGTTCATCTTTAGAAGAAGAATTAAAAGGAGATGGGTCACCTATTCGAGACTTGGCTTTGGATGCCATGGTTGAGAGAAAGAAAGAAAAGATCAAAGGGTGCAAAGTTTTGACTAGCATGCCTTTAGTTATATGTGTGCAGTGGTGAGTCTTGTTGTCAAGGCAAAAGACGACGGTGTGTTGTTGTGGTGGTTGTGTAGGGTTTTTTAGTTTATATAGTAAAAGCCAATGTCTTACTCAATTTTCCAATCCTAAATTTGAAAATTTTACTTGGATATATTTTGAAATCTAGTCCACGTGAGTTTTATGTGTAACAAACATCTAATGTCACTACATAGAAATGAAAAGGAGGTTATCTGAGGATGACAAAGCAATTATGTCTTGTTTTTTTATGATATTTATCGAGAGAAAATTTTACTTTTAAAAGTGTGATTTATCATTTTTAGTTGGTGTGTGTAGTGTAAATTATGAAGAAAGTTGTCCAGTATTGAATACAAGGAGGAGGCTCGAGCAAAGTTATTAGAGCATGTCCACCATTGTTTTTACTTTTGAAATGCATGGATCGATATGTTTAGAGATGTCAATAGAGAGAGGCGTACGAATGAATATAAAATTTTATTCATTTAGATATGGTAAGTAATTGATGTTATATATATACTTTGAATATGTAAGTCTATTCTTTTATTTTTTCCCTTTAATGTATCAATTGAATGAGATTATTAGCTCTTATAGTTTGGAGAAGGCACAATACATAAACATGCCCTTTAACGTAGACTCAGGCCTTATCAATGACCTTCAGCTTTGAGTGTACATTAGTAGACACTTAACCTAGTATAAAGTTGAACAAATAGACACATATGTCCTATGTGGCATCCTACGTGGCTAATTACAGTACTATATCGTGTCCTACGTGTATTTTATAACATGGTCATGTGTGTCTACTTGTTCAACTTTATACAAGTTTAAGTGTCTACTTGCGCATACCCAAAGTTGTTGGTCAAAAATATAATTTCCTATGTGGCATCCTACGTGGCTAATTATTGTCCTACATGGTGTCCTGCGTGTATTTTATCACATGGACGTGTGTGTCAACTTGTTCAACTTTATAGAAGTTTAAGTGTCTACTTGCGCATACCCAAAATTGTAGGTCATACATATAATTTGAAGTTAAGTTAATGGACATGTATTATGCCTTTGGAGAACATTTTTGTACACTACAATCAAAATGTCATAGTTTCATAAAAACTACAATTTAATTTTTTGGTACCTTTATATTCTTGTCATCTTCATTATTTGTACTTTTAGGGTCATTTGGTTATTTGTTAAAAAAAAATCAATTCTTTGATTTAATAAATTATCTTGCAATGAATATTTTCAAGAGACATTTTACGGCTTAGGTGCAAAATTGCTTCTTCAAGATCAATCATCATACATGATTTAACATTTATACAGAAATGACCTTGTGTCCTTAGAAAGGCCATATGCCAATCCTAAATAATAACAAATCTTTAATACAGAAATATAGAATGATAAGTACCCAACAACAACTAAAAGAAATCAAATTGTGTGAACATCTGTTGGGACCAACACAATGCTTTTTTTAATTAAATAGTTGTATTCTCCTTGTTTATACCAATTATGAGTTGGTTGTTCGACGTGCGGGGAAGGCCCTCGAAGGAACCATTCCCAGTACATCCCCCGGCTAGCACGCAACGACCCACTTTCGTCGTGGGAGCAGCTTGAGCATTCCACGAACAAACAACAAGTTCGAGACTGGGACCCTTGATCCCTTCCCTCAGAGCCAATCCTTTCCCCAAAGTTACGAATCCCTTTTGCCAAATTTTATTTTTTACATTATTCCATCAACCAGAGGTTGTTCACCTTGGAGACCTGATGCGATTATGAGTACGACCAGGCGTGAACAACATTCGATCCTTTATATTTTCAAGGGGTGCCAGGAACATTGGATTCGATGAAGACTCATGCCCACTGTGTCTACTGCATATGATAATTTCAACTACCGGTCATAGACCATGACATCACGCGATAAATCTAGGAAGGCATGGAGCATGGGGGAGGTAGTTTTATTCACCCCGCGCATAGAATGTGAGGGGCGAAAGACAATGAATTGAAATTGATAATGCTTCGGTATTAGGAATGCAACACAAGACACTGACTTCGAGCAAGCCCAAGTTATGCTTGCCCCACGACTGAGATGTCATGCGGGTTAGGATGTCTCTATTGAGAAGGAATCCAACCTAACTGCACATGCTGAACACAACTCATGTGTTGTGCGTCCAAATGCACTTTTGATGCACGCACAACACTAAACCCAACACCCAACAATAGATGTCTTGCGTTGTTTCCTATTGTGGATGTTCTAAGGACAAAACAAGTCTGGCTTGATGCGATATCTTACCCTCAGAGGGAGTAAAGATGATGAAAGTACACCGATGCTTGTGCACGAGCGCCGCCCACGTCTGCCATCGGCGCTCGACGTTGATTCCGCTTGGCCCCATGCATGAAGAGCCTAGAGATTTCCCCTTGAAAAGCTTCTACAACTCACCACACGCACAAAAGCACCACCTTATCCAAAATCAAATGCCAATAGCCCCATCTTGGATGACGCCAAGATAGCCAACACGAGCGCACAATGAAGTGGAGTCAACGTGGTTTTCCAGGCACTGATGGCTCACTCGAACTAGCTATGCATGCTTCCATGCCGCCCATACTGACCGTCGACATGCACAGTGACTACCTATGCCAACTAGCGACAGTTGCTTTGAAGTGCCTTCAACACCTCTACCCCCTTATATATACTTAAAAAATTCAAGTGTTAGGAGTAGACTTGATTTTACCAGAGATTCTACTGGACATGTACCACTCAGAACTGTATATTTTAATGCACTCATAAAAGACTCACAAAATTTGTAAATGATAATTTTTATTAAAAAGTATTTTTTTCAAATATTATTTATGAAATTCCAAAAATAAATTAAAAAATGCTAAAAAAAATTTTAAAAATATAGAAACATTAGAAAAATATTCTCAACGCATTTAGAAAAATATTTCTAACACATGAAGTAACCTTAAACCAATAATTGAGTGCACTTTGTACATATAACATAATGATGTAAAGTATTTAAATTTAAGGATATTAAATAATAAATTAAAAAAATGTAAAAATAACATGGGGACATTAGGAAAACCATCCCAACATATGAGGTAACATTTCAGCCTTGAGATGTCCATATCCATGCCTACTATGTCTTGTGCCTTAGAACTCACAATTTTGACATAGGATAGACTTTTCTTCAACTTCAGTCCATATTTGCCAGCAACCTTAATATCCATAAATGGATGAGTGGCCTTGGTATCTACTATTGTAATCGTACGATTGCCATTAAATTATATCTCTATGTTAATTAATGCAGCATGAGGGTTGAATGACTTTAAGGAGTCACCAACAACATTCAACAAACTAAATTAATTGAGTGACAAACCCAAAGGATTCTCTAAAGCAGCAACAACATCTCCACCCCCACACATTTCCAGTAACCATAGAATTCTCTCTTTCACAATTAGGATAACTCTTTGCAAAATACAATCCACCATAAGTCCAACAGCCTTTCGTATTGCCATCCTTTTTCTTGGTGTTTCCAGCATTCATAGAGGCTTTCCTTTTGCCCCGTTATTCATTTCGTCCATCTTTCTTCTCTTCACCCTTTCTTCTCAGCCTTTTTCTTAGACTTTGAATTAGTGGGAATTACATAATTAGAAAAAGATGAGCAAAAATACACCAACGAGTTGGTGGCAGCAATTGCACTAGGAAAATCCTTTATATTTTGCCCCCTTAATTCGTTTTGTGCCCATGCCAGCATTCCTGAAATAAAATTATGTAAATTTTCTTCATCAGACATATTTTGGATGTCCAATATCAAGGAAGTAGATTCCTAAATATAGTCATGAATTGTTCCGTTCTACCTTAGCCTTTTTAATCGTTCTCTAGCAATCCCTTAGGCATTGCTAGGAATGGATTTGTCCCTTATTTCCTTCTTTAACTTTTCCCAAGTATCAATTTTGAGTTGACCATCACTCTCATCATCCATATTTTAAGTCCTCTACCATAATCTTGCATAACTCATCAAGTACATCATAGTGATTTTCAAGTTGTCTGTTCAGCAACTAGGGTAGTAGAGATATACTGCTCCATGTCCCACAGGAAATTCTCAAACTCCTTGGAACTTCTAGCACACCACCAAAAGGTTTAAGCACCAGAGTTTTGACTTTGGAACTGCCTTCATAAGACTACACAAAAGCAGCCACTACACGTCGCAACACGAAAATTTCTACCCATAAATTTTTTGTCACCTTGCTTTGATCCTTCACCAGCGATATTAAGGCCTTGCCTATATTTAGAAATTTCATAGATTGTTCATCAAACTGGGCAAACAATAGTGTTATTTCTTTCTTTAAGGCATTGATCTGAGTTATCAAATCCACCAAGCCTTTGCTTCGTTCGAGATTTTCAGTAATGCCGATGAAGTTTTTAACTCATGTAATGTACTTATTTAGTTGAGTATTCATCACCATTTTTGTACAGCAATTCTTTGATACCAGTGTAGACAAGGGTGGTTTCTTTTTTGCAACGCCACTGCTTGGTAGTCATACCACATTGTACAACTTCAGCCACACACAAACTGCACAGTCTAAGTGAAATATACTAAGGATGTAGAAATGTAAAACACTCAATAATGAATAGAAAACAAGTTCCCAACCTTTATTATTCTCTCAGAACTACAGAGGCCAATGTAACACAAATTGTACTAAGTACTACAATACTTACTGCCTTGTACAATTTCTAGCAACATAATATATAGGTTGTACACGGGCCGGTAAAACAGTTACAACTTCTAAACTTGGAAGCATGTCATTAGACATGGCCTGCATGCTTATCACATAAATTAACAACCTGATACAAGTATTCATTTTACATTCTAAAAATGCCACATGTATACAACATTCAAAATTAAAACTAGTAACTGCCCCATGTGACAAGCACATGGGCAGCTTTGCCCCTTTAGCCAACTTTGCCATGTTCAACACTTAGCCAATTTCTAGGTTTCCAATACGTAGAATAATTTATATTTTTCTTGTCATATCTCCCATCCATAGCCTTGCTTTCCTGCATCATGCTTTGCCTATGTCATGTCACTGCCTACACCTACGCTATGCCACCACTTGCGCCATGTTGCTGCCTCGGCCATGTCACTACCTAGGCCACACTACAACCTATGATGTGAAAATATCTTGACCATACCAATTCCCTTTCCTATTCCATTCCATCGTTTATGCCATGCCAGTACCGATGTCATACCAGTGCCTTGGCATGCCTATGCTACTGCCTGCACACATGCTTGCGCAGGTGCTATACTCCTGTCATCGCCTCTTGTTCCCAAAAATGGCTAGCCAATACTCTAGAACCTTGGTCATTATCATTTACCTGGTATCTCATAGCCACCATAACATCACCTTTCGTGTCTTAGCACATGTCAAGTCTAAAACGTGAACCTTGACATGGCCTTCCAACGATCATATCTAAAATTAGAGGTCTAACAAATGCCTTTCTAACACTTTAGTACCTAGCTCATCATAAGATGTCAGCCATCTCATAGCCACCACAACATCACATTGCTAGTTTGAGCCTATGTCAAGGCCAATGTGCACCAGGACAAAGCTTACCGAGCTTCATACCTTAGACTGAGGCTCTAATAGTAGGCCACTATCCTATCATCGAAAGTTGATAGGGCAGAAATTTGAATGATGCATTGTCTGCCAATGTCCATGTGATCCATCGAATTATCATGAATCATCACAACAACGGATAGAGCACGCATCGACCTTTTATCTAATAAATCTATACTTTCAAGAAGTTAGGGTTTGTAGCATATTTTAGCTTTAGAAGTACTATGGTTATCCGAAATGTAGATACCATCAAACAAACTATGGCTGATATAATGAACCGTTCACAGTTCCACAATATGAATTTCTTCATACTTACACATGCATGGCTTAATCTTTGAGACAAGCATATAAATATTTGCAGGATCAACCAGGTAGCATTGTCATAGGTTTATTTTTCAATACATCAGTGACATCATAATTTTTCCTGTGCGGTACCTATAGTTCCCTCAGCTATAGGGCAACCTTTCTCATTTCAGAGGTGCTTTGCACAATTCTGTTCTTGTGGGAAGCTTGCCCCATTTTATGCCATAATATCAACATGTTGGCTGACATAGCTGACGTATAAATAACATTTATAATGCACCTTCATATGCTAGATCTCATCTATATGCACTCTTGGGTATGACAACATACTCGTCCCTCGCTTGGGCCTGGGCATTGATATCACATGCACAGTTGGCATACACAATCTTGTCGGTGGTGAAGCCCCAAAACTTTGGGGCGTCACACCCTCACACACCTGAAATCATCATTGTCCTCAATAACATAAGACACCAACAACAACCTTGATTCTGCATCCTTTGGTATTTACATCGCGACTAATCTATTCTTGTGTATAGGAACTCTTGCGATCTCCTTCTTCAAATGGAGTCAGGCCCCTTACCTTTATAAGTCAAGTTCATCCAAGTGTTCCATCCGTACTTCAGCTCAGATGGTGTCTCCATACCTGTACCCTCTAGTGACTAAATTTTTAGTGACCTTAAGTCATATCCGTACCTTGAACCTTACGACCTTTATCTCATTCGAGTATCTATATCTACCCTGGTGATCCAACTAGACTATCCATACCAGTATGTCTAGCCTTTCGATCTTTTGCCTCTGATAGACAACTATCTTCTCTCCTGGACTTTGACTTTTTAGAATAATATTGCTAGGTAGGCATCCCTCGATGTGGAATCTTTGCCAACCATACCCTCATGGTACTTTTCTCATTTCTTTGAGTTATGTCATTAGAGGTATTAGCCAAATCATGAACTTTGTCTCGATTAATATAAACAATGGCCTTTGGAAACCCATGTGTCACCGTGGCATCTTTTGGCATTTCACGTGCTCCGCGCCCATAGGCACCTCGCACTTTCTTGGGACGTGCCTTTGGCAAGTACTTCTTATCTCAAAGTGTCGGCATACGCATACTACTTTAAACAAGGAACTTTATTTAGAACTCTCTCTTTTCCTTCGTAGTCTTTCAATAATTAGGGTAGCCCCGGACCTTTGGCCTATGATGATAACTCCTTTGTTTACCCATCTATAACCTCTGTCATGATCTTTTACTCTTAGAAAGAACCCATTCTTGAACTTGGAATCCAATCCATTTCGGAACTTTAGCAAATCCCACTTTGACGACTTTCCTTACCCTTAGGGGTCATTTGGTGTGAGGTGCTAAAGCAAATAATCCCGAGATAAAATAATAATCCTAGGATAAAATTTTTAATTTGGTTGGTAATATTTGGGATAACTTATCCCGGTACTAATAAATAGTACCGGGATAAGTTATCCACACAATTGGTGGGATAACAATCCCACCATAATTTATCCTGGGGATAAATTTATAATAAGGACAAAATTACCCCAACCTATATTTATGTACGAGACACTACATGTACGTACGTATGTGCACAATTAATTAATTACTCTAACTCAACCTCTTTAGGTGATCCATAAATTATACTGACATAACCATATGCGTAAACCAAATGGTAAGGTAGTAATTTATATTTATACAAATAATAAACATTATAATTTGGCCATCTGGATGGCTAACAAACTATATAACATAGGTAGACATGTTAAATAAATATAAGAATATTTTATGCATATTAATATTTTTCACTTTTTATGTTAAACATTTAATGAATAATAAACTAAAAACTTTTCATAAATACATAAAATGTAGATGAATATTAAGTTTTGCCTGTTTTAAGATGAAATTTGTAATGAATTAATCCTTAATATTTTTATAAATATTAAAATTATTAGAGTTCCAATTAACCTATCTTCAATTGAGTAATATTTACCGACAACCTAAATTACCCTCAAATCCACAAATCACTATTAGCCTCTTATAACTAATTTTTTAGCGAAAGACAAATTTAATTAACTAGAAAATGCCTTGTCATAGTTATAAATCATTGTTAAGCATTTGAATTGAAATGTTGATCACTATATTATATGAGTGATCTGTGTTCACAACCGACTCCATTGTTCAATTACATATTTTAAATTAAATAGTTTTTTAATCACTTGAAATTGATATTGTATATATCAATTAAAATAAATTTTAATATTCTATATTATATGAGTGGCAGTGTTTAAATGAAGTGACATAAACAACAAATCTTCTTTTACTTTGCCAAACTTAAGTAGGAAGTTTTTATTTCATAATAAATAAGATGTAGTAAGATTTTTTGTAAACACACATGGCATAATCATGGGAAGGGATATGCAAAAAAAATTAAATCTAAATAAGATGAAAGTTTTATTTTTAAAATACACATGATATAATCAAGAAAATGCACACACAAAAAAAAATAGCTAAATAAGATGAAAGTTTTATTTTTAAGAATAAATATTTAAATCTTGAAAAGAAATATGTGTATATATATATATAAGTTAAATAAGATGGAGGGTATTTTCGTAATTAATTAACTTATTCTTAGAAATTATAACATGCATATTACTTTACATACAACAAACCAAATACTCAATAAAAAATAATCCCAGCATAACTAATCTCAGTATAACTCATTCCATCATAACTTATCCCAGCTAAACTAATCCTAGCATAACTACATTCCTAACCAAACGACCCCTTAGTACTTAGTGTTACATGAATTAGTTTGGTTTTGACGTGCCGCTCACACACCTGATGGTTTTACCTCCACTGACTTTGATGCTCATCTTCTTGTAAAGAAGACTGTGCTCAGGTCTTTCGTTACGTTGTCGTAGCCCGATAGTTCGCTTGGTGCTAGCCTTGTTCTTACCTTGCATAGCACTCTCTCGACTGCAAGCTTTGTTTACCCATGCTATAGGATTCATTGCCTACTTCTTCTATAGGCTTAAATTTGTAGGGACTCTTCTACCACTCCTCATAACCCGTTGGATGGCTAGGTTTCAGTTTTTACCTTGAGTCTGATGCGCTTAGATGGATCGCTTTGCATGCCTTCCAAGAAGCTCGTCTAATTTTCTTGATGGACACTCACTTGATGACAGTCGTATCATTTGAAATATCTATACATGATCAAGCCCAATGTTTATAGTATATAGCTTTAACTCTCTTAGAATATGGTTGCACAACCTAACAAATATGGCATATCTTCTTGACCACCGGACTTATCGGCACAACCCCTTCTTTCATAATAGCCTAGACTCTTTCATGCCTAGACATGTCATACAACATATATAGGTTCTTGTTGCTTCATTTTATACCCCTTTTTCCTATACTTAACTTCATCTTATCCTTCAGTATATGCCGCTGCATAGCTGACAAGGGTACGACCTTGTTGGCATACACAATCTTGCCAGTGGTGAAGCCCTGAATCTTTGGGGCATCACACCCTTACATATTTGAAATCATCATTATCCTTAATGACATACGACACCAATGATAACCCAAAGTTTGTACCCTTAGGGTGTTACATCGCGGCTCCCCGATCATTGTGTGGAGGAACTCTCACGGTCTTCTTCTTAAAATGGAGTAAGGCCCCTTACCCTTTTTCCCTCAAGTTTAATCCAAGTGTGCACTCCGCACTTCATCTCGGATGGTGTCTCCATACTTACACCCTCTAGTGACTAACTTTGTGGGGATATTAATTCATATCCGCACCATGATCCTCCCGGCCTTTATCTTATCCAGGAATTTATATCCACCCTAGTGATCCTACTAGTTCATCCATACCAGTATGTTTAGCCCTTCGATCTTTTTCCTATGGTAGACAACCATTTTCTCTCCTGGACTTTTACTTTTTCAGCACACAACATGGCTAGGTAGGCATCCCTCGATGTGGCATCTTTGCCAACCATACCCTCATGGTCTTTTTCTCATTTCTTAAAGTTCTCTTCATTAAAGGTAGCTCAAATCAAGAAATTTTCCTCGATCAATATACACAACGGACTTTGGAAACCTATGTGTCACCATGGTACCTTTTATCATTTCACATGCTCAGCGCCCATATATACCTCAAACTTCCTTGGAACATACCTTTGGCAAGTACTTATTATCTCAAGGTGTCGACATCCACACACTACTCTGAATAAGGCACTTTATTACAAACTCTATTTTTTCCTTCATAGTCTTCTGACTATTAGGATACCCCCGTACCTCTGGACTATGGTGGGAAGTCCCTTGGTTCACCTATCTACGGCCTTTGATACGATCTTCTACTCTTGTAAAGAACCCATTCTTGAACTTGGAACCCAATCCATTTTTGGCGCTTTAGCTATCCCACTTTGATGACTTTTCTTACTCGTAGTACTTTGGCACAACACCTGTTCATGAATTAGGGTGGTTTTGACATGCTGTTTACACACGTGATGGATTTACCTTCACCTGAATTTGACGCTCATCTTCCCATAAAGAAGACTTTATTCAGATCTATCTTTACGTTGTTGCATCTCGATGGTCTTCTTAGTGCTATCCCTATTCTTGACTTGCTTAGTAATCTCTCAACTATAAGCTTTGCTTGTCCATGTTGTAGTCTTCATTTTCTACTCATCCTGCATAGCTTAATTTTGGTGGGACTCTCTTGCCACCCCTTGCAACTTTTTGGATGGCTAGGTTTTAGTTTTGACCTTGAGTCTGATGCTCTTAAATGGACCACTTCACACGTCTTCCAGCAAAGCTCAAGTCCAACTTTCTTGGTAAACACTTAACTTGATGCTTTAGTTACATCCACGGAAATATCTATGCATGATTAATCCCAATGTTTATAGTCTACACCATGGCACCATGGCACCAAGGAAGAACCGGACCAAGGCACCAAGGTACCGTGCCAAAATCAAAAGAGCATAAACCTACGTTCGATCATCCTAATATTTTCCTGACGTTCATCCATCTTCCTCACCGTTGCATACTCATTTCGTTACATACCCTCGCTAATTATTTTTTAAAAAATATATTTCAATGTTACCTCATATGTTGGGGTTTAATATACACTTAGGTTCATAGTATTTGTACATTTGTATGTCAAGTTACCTATCTATCTATTTATCTATTTCATTATTGTTGTTGTTTATTCTCGAGTTTGGTGTCCTAAAACCAAGACTTTGTGTTCTTCTTATTCTTGTTCTTGTGTTGTTAATCCATTTTGTTGGATCACTGATTTAGAGGTGTTGAACACCTTAATATCTTGTTGTTATTGTGTTTTCATTGTTGTTGTAGTGAATCCGAGAGTGGTCACCAAAGGGGTCCTCAATTTTTCAAACTTGTGGACTATTTTGGTATTTGTTTTGTGTCTTCCGTATATTGTATCGTATCATTTGGTATCAAAGCCATCTTTAATTTTTGTAACAAGATCAATCTTAGTCTTGAGAGTTAAAAAATTAAAAAAAAAAGTGAAGTGTTCTTGAGATTGTTCTTGGCCGAAAGTTGGGTCTTGTTGTTGTCTTGGCCGAGACATGTCTCTTTGTGACTAGATCTTGTAGTATTTTATTTGTTTAGATTGTTTCTAGTATTGGTTTCTTTCTCACCAACACTAAAGTGTCTAGATCTAAAGGTTTGAGCTTATGTTGTTGACCTTGTTGTTGTAAATTTGAAGTTGGTCGTGTAGTACAATTGTTGTGGACTTGGAGATGAATATTGGCAGAGTTGTTGTTGTTTTTTAGAAATTGTTTTTGTGGTCTTATTGTTCTTGAAATGTCTTGACCAATATAAAGTATAACCTGGATCCAGAAAGGTCTAAGATAAAGTTGATAAGTTGTTGGTGAAGAGACTTGAACACATCACTTCATAGATTTGTCAACCACTTTTCCATATTTCAAGGACCTTGTTTTGTGGGAATAGTACAAGTCAAGTCTCACCTTTTTGAGTTTGAATTTCAACAAAAGTTTCTAAGACTTGAATTTCCCACCAATGACAAACTCATCCATTCCAAATTGTATCAAGACAAAAGCTTCAAGTTGGTGATTCAAAAATTGTGTGGGAACGTGACCAATTATTGGCTGCCACTTCATCATATTTTACTATTCACACGACATAATTAAGCTCAAATTTTTTATTTCTTAGCTTTTAATCTTTGTCCCTTAGTTTCCTTTTGTTGATTCTATTGCTAATTTACAAACTAGTAATTGTCTACTAGGTTGTAAATTAGTTTTTGGGTCCGTTTATTCGTGTCTACGTTTCTCTGTGTGCTTTTATCTTTTTGAAATTCGTTGTAGTTTCTTGATTCAAGTCCGTACATATTTTCTTTGAGTTGTTTCAAAATAGAATCTATTCTGATCTCGATCCCCAATTGGTACTAAGTAATCTCCTTGGAGTAAAAACGAGTTACCAACAATTGCGAGGCCAATTGAGAGACATTTCAAAGTGTGAGAGCTTGAGAGCTTGTGAGGATGTTTTCTTTTCTAACATTGACTAGTTTGCTGTTTTTTGTGTTTTTGTTTTAGAATTTCTCTTGTTAGGTACTATGGCATTGGAAAAGGTGACCATGAACGATTTGATGGCTTTCATAATGGGCATGAAACATGACCTTAGTAATCGAATGGTGAGAATGTAAAAATACTGGGCCGAATGGAAGGGACGAAAAGCTTTCTTTGCAAGGAGTTAGATAACTTGATAGAGCATCCAAGCCTTCCTAATCAAGTTTTCGTGAGTAGACATGCTCCATATGAGCTACAAGGTAATCAAACTAACTCTTGCACTCTAGTAAATGAGGCTAGTAGCCAACTAAGTATGAAAGATAGTTTATCTTTAGGTGAGCCGATGTTCCTTTATTTTGTGATGATAATGTACAACTTGAGATTGTGGATGCACTAGTTGATCCTAATGATGACAAAATTGATTCTTCTAGCAAGATTGATTTGTGTCCACCTAGTGTTGAAGCTATTGTGACAAGTGATAGTACATTGTCTTGTGGAAATCATGAAGAGCAACTTATGTGTGAAAATAGTGTGTTGAAAATATTAGTCGAATGACAAAGGATGACCCTCTAATTTTTTTTGTTGTTGACCATACTTGTATAGAGGGGACATATGATCGTATTAGTCATAGTATTGGGGAAATAAAGTGTGTCCTAAACCCATGCTCATGGACACTCCACCCATTTGATCCCGGTAATCATTTGAAATATGGTAATGATGTGTTTTGGAATGACTTAAATGTGCATGGAATGTATGGCCATCCTATCTCGGTTTTCAAGTCTATTTGTTATTCCAAGAAGAGTCTATGTTTTCCACTTCATAAGAAACTCTTCTTACTTTTTTCTTGTCACGCTTATGTGGATAGACTAGTTGGTTCTTTCTTGGAGGGGTGTTCAGGTAAGAGGGAGATGTGGTATTTAGACATAGCTTCTTGTGATTAGAAGGGTAGTCTACTTCCTAAAGACTCCTTGATTCCACCCTTAATTGTTCCAATATATGATGGTTTTCTTGGTTATGTAGCTAATGGAACTCACTTGAGGGAAATTCTTTATGTTAGTCTTAGCCAATTTATTTGTCCTTTACGTGTTGACTTTTCTCTCAATGCCGTGAAGGATATTTGGTTATATGTGAAGTTTGAGCAACCTTGGGAAGATGCTATGATTGATTACACTAACTCTAACCCTCATATATTGAGTAACTTTTGTTTGCTTGTCCTTCCTATTATTTTGCAAGGTTCGGATTTGAGGTCGAATCCTTTTCAATAAGGGGAGCATAATACGGGACAAAGAGGCCTCTTAACTTTCGAGGAGATGATTGGAGACCAATACATTGAGACCCAAGCTTGGGGGCTGCCCAACCAAGAAGGACAAGCCTTTAAGTGTCAAGAAGGACTTTAAAAACACTCCAAGACTGCCCAACTCTACATGCCAAAGCCGCCCCTTTGTAATGGCTCATTAAGGGCATTTTAGTCATTTTATAATAAGTTGTAACCTAGATTATAAATAGAACATGATAGGTCATTTTTTACACAACTTTAATGATATATTTTGAGAGCTATATAGGGAGAGTCTTGCAAGGTGGATGCCATATAAACAAGTGTGGATATCACTTGTGTTGGTGCTAGTTTTGAAATGTTGGTTGCTTGGGAATTCCATTACCTTGAGGTCACCGTCGAGCTTGGTGTTACTTGTATGAATTCTTGGGTCTTTGTGTTTAATATACACTTAGGTTTATAGTGTTTGTACATTTGTATGTCAAATTACCTATCCATCTATCTATTTCATTGTTATTATTGTTCATTCTCGGGTTTGGTGTCCCAAAATCGAGACTTTGTGTTCTTCCTATTTTTGTGCTTGTGTTGTTAATCTAGTTTGTTGGATCACTGATTTAGAGGTATTGAACACCTTAATATCTTGTTGTTATTGTATTTTCAATGTTGTTGTAGTGAATCCGAGAGTGATCACCAAAGGGGTCCCCGGTTCTTCAAACTTGTAGACTATTTTGGTATTTGTTTTGTGTCTTCCGTATCTTGTATCGTATCAAGTGTTAAATTATTATTTATTTTATGATATTCTTGTTTTGATATTGATAAAAACACTTTATCTATTGGATGCCCATGAGAGGCTAAATTGGTGATAATGATTATTTATTGAAATGTGCCTATGAGAGGCTTGTTTGATAATGATAACTCTTTGTATTAATGTCATGAATGACTTGTTGATTGGTATTCAGACATGCTTAAAATTATTGATGTTTTAGTTGTTGATATGTGTATGTTGGATTGGGTACCATGCCGGAACGGATATGTGTATATTGAATCGGGTACCACGCCTATACAGATATGTATATATATTGGATCGGGTACCACTCCGGTACGAATATGTATGTTGGATCGGGTACTACGCTGGTGCGGATATGTATATATATTGGATCGGGTACCACACTGGTACGGATATGTGCATGTTGGATCGGGTACCATGCCGATATGGATATATATGTGTTGGATCGGGTACCACGCCGGTACGAATATGTGTATGTTGGATAGGGTACCACACCGGTACGGATATGTATATATATTGGATTGGGTATTACGTTGGTATGGATATGTGTATGTTGGATCGGGTACCACGCCGGTACGAATATATATATGTTGGATTGGGTACCACGCCGGTACGGATATGTATATGTTGGATTGGGTACCACGCTCGTACGGTACATAAACATAGATTGTTCCCTACAGGTCATGACTATTTGGTCAAAAATAAGTCTCATAGCATGTGTGTACATATTTGTGTTGAGTCTGTGGATGTTTACAGTATGGTTGATACTCTTGATGGTTATGTGGATTGTTTGTGAGCACTGTTTGATCTGTTATTGTTGTGTTGTTGATTCATTAGGTATTTGATTGTGTTACATGTGTTTGAAAAAGTGAAACTTTGTACTTACTTATATGTTGGTTGACTTGCTTCATTTATACGTGTTTTAATCGTAGCTTACCAAGATGACTAGTTATCATTCTTTAATATTATAAGAGAGCATTTGATTGTTAACCCGAGAGTTTAGTGTGGGTTGTCTATGATTACAGATTTGTTCCTGTGAATATGAGTATGAAAAAGATAAGGTGAATAAAGAGTAATAGTGATGTATTAGCGTTGGATTGTGGTTGATTGTGTAAATTAATTAGGCTAGAGTATGTTAGTAGTGAATATAATATTGATGGAGTTGGAAGAGTAATTGGATGATGTAACTTATATAGGTACAGTAATAATGTTATTAGCCTTGGTTGAATTATATTCCATTCAAGATGTCATGATTTATGTTTCTTTAATTCTATTTTATGATTATATGGACTAACATGGTCGGACGTTGATGCCTACCAGTACGTGTAGTTGTACTGACCCTACTCTTCTACATTTCTTCTTGGGGTGTAGACTAGATGCAGGTTAGTTTGCAGTTACTAGATGGATGACGATATTCAGCACTAACTTCTGCACTTTCTTCCTGGCAGATGTTAGAGTACTTGTATTATTTATTTTACTGTCAGTCTATATTGTGATAGGTAGCTCTTGTTCATGTCTGGCCAAATCTTGGGATAGTGAAGGATATTTGTAAGAAGTTTTTGAAGAAATTTATTTATTAATATTTAATTTACTTATTATATTTAATCCAGTATTCCCTTAAAAATATATTTTTAGTTGGGTAATAAGGGTTCTCCTAGCTACTTAGAATAGCGTAGGCGCCCGCACGATCCATTAATCTGGGTTGTGACAGAAATTTACATATAACAACCTAAGGATTTTTTAGTTCCTGATTAAAAAAAGTGTGCGAACCTGTTGATCCACTTTATAGACTAAAATAAACACTCAAATAATGGCATGTAAAATTTGATCAAATAATATTGATAAATTAATTTAAGATAAATGGGTGTGACAAATGTCTTACATTAAAAATACTCTAAATCATGAAAGTCTTTGTTTGCTCATATGTTGTTGACTTGTTGATCATGAGTGGAGACATTATTGACTTAAATGCTACTAAGTGCATACTGCCTAGAAAAGTTGATATGAAAGAAGTACGAGTTGTTGACTAATCTTAGAAATTAGAATTCATAAAGCTCCATTAGGTTTAGCATTTTCACTACCTCATTATAATAAAATGATACTTTCAAATTCTAGTATTTGAATTTCAATATGGTCAATACACCAATTGATGTAAGTTTTGCACTTTAAAAGAATGAAGGTAAAAGCGATTCACAATTAGGCTAGGCGCGAGTATTGGAAAGTTTAATGAATATCATAAATTGTATTCGACCAGATATAGCATGTGCGATTAGTAAGATGTGTTAGTTCACAAGTAATCTCAATCAAACTTATTGGATAACAATGAAATAAGTTTTTAGATATCTAAAAATATACTCAAAATTATGCTTTGCATTATAACAAATATCTTACAATAATTGAAAGATATAGTGATGAAAATTAGATCATCGGATCATCTAGAGTAAAATCTACAAGTGGGTATGTATTTACTCTTAGTCAAGGAGTAGTTTCTTGCAAATCATCCAAACAAATATGTATCGCTCACTCAATAATGAAATATGAATTTATAGCTATAGATAAGGTTGGTGAAGAAGCTTAATGAATCCAAAATTTTTAGAAAGATATTTCATTTTTATATCTGAATTATTTCTCCTTCAGATATAATCTACTTCCAGCGGATAAATCTGTTAAGCGATTCCAAATTTATTTTTTATTGACTCCTATTGGATGTATTTTGTAGTCCCCTTTCATGAACATGGCTCAAGCTTTTGGGGAGGCTAAGAATGGACTCTTCTTACTTTAACCCACTGGGGTTAAGCTTAGTAACTACTTTAGAAGTCACCAAAATATTTTGCTTTTAGAGAATTATTTTGTAACAAACCACATGTTGGTTTTTATATTTTTCTATGTTTTAATCATTTTACTCCTCCTAATTATCGTATTGTAGCATTTGTGAGTTTTATGCGAGTCTTTGATTTTGAAAAGTTCTTGGGTTGATATAGTTAACTTTAGTATATATTTTGGAATTCAAGCATCGAAACAATATTTTTGTTAGTTTCATTGACTCTAAAATATCAAATTTTGGCTAGTAACATTGTCGATTTGAATTCTGAAACTCCATTATAATTTTTGAGTATTTGAGCGAGAAACTAGTTTATTTGCCAAGAGTTGGCTCTGGGTGAAGCTTATTGATAATGACCTTTGTTGATGATTCTAATGGTTCCATTGAGTTCAGAACATAATTATTAGGCTAATGGCATAGTTGAAATTTGCTCACGGGGTTCTAAATACATTTCGAGGGTCAGAGCGGAGAGCTTTTTAGCATAACATTCTATTGTTGTAGCACATTCGTGCTTGGAAAAAATGCACATTGCGTTCGCGAGGCCTTGATGCATCTGCAAAGGGCAAGGTTAGCCTTTATCATGTTCACAATAGGAGCGTCGAGTTCGCAATGAACAACTCCAATTAATGCAGGTCAAGTGTCACGACCCGAGCAGGGGCCCTAGCCGTGACGAGCATCCCGAACCATGAAGGCCCGGAACACCCTTCTCTATCTGGTAATCATGCACAACATTCATAAAATAAATGAAAATGCAAAAATAAAAATTTAATACGGAAACATGGTCAATCTGAATTTGATCATAATACTGAAGTGAAATTCAAAAATGTGTCTAAATAATAATGTCTGACTCAGTCTGCAAAATCTCTACTATGAACTAAACAAACTGTCTGAAAGCTGGGACAAGGCCCCCGGTAGACCAAAACATAACTAAAGATAATTATCTGAAATAATCAGGCCTTCCGGATCATAGAAGGCTCACCACTGCATAATCTGATCTGCGATCTGAAATATCTATTATTTATCTCGACCCCTAGACTGTGCCTCAGAACCTGGAAGAAGGGGGGTCAGCACAAAAGTACTGGCACGCGAAGCAATCCAAAATAGAGTACTTGAATATATATATATATATATATATATATATATGAGAGCAAATTTTCATCAAACATCATGCATAAAAATATTTTCTGGAAACACATGGGCATCATTTAAAAATCACAAGTCATTTTTGTCAAAATAGTTCTGATCTTTGTATTAATTCTGAGTTAGGTGGCGCTCCCCTACAAGTCTGATATTCCACGGGCTATATGAAATCCGCCATTAACTCGGCGGGAAAGCCCCCAACCCAAGTGTGTCGCAAGGGTTGGAGTGTCTGAGTCTGATACGCCATAAGGCACTAAGCCAGCATATAATAATATACCCGGATCGGCAAATCACGATTTTGGGCAATGAATTGTCTGAACTCAAGCCTTCTTCGGGGAACCACCTAAGCTCTCTTTATGCCCTATTTTAGCCTTTTCTGAACATGCATCAATCTGAAGTTCTAAAACATGAAAATCTGATAAAGTCTGATTTCTATATTTGTCTGTGTCTGTTAAGGCATTATCTGAATTTGGTATCGTCATACCAAGACTTGCAAGCTTCTATTTCTGATCCATAATGCATTAAGCATAATTTTTTCATAAAAAGTCAATTTAGACCACCCAGCATGCAAATAGTACGAAAGATTTCATGTCCCAAAACATAAGATAAAACTCATGAAAAAACTCTTCAAAACATATGGTGGTCATATGCTTTTGGAAAAACCATGCACTTTTTCATTATATGGATATTCAATATTTGTCAATACAAACAACCCTCTCTTTTGAAATCAAGATTCATAATCAAATCATTCATAAATCATGATATTTCGTAACATGCTTTTCAAGATGTATGTTAAAACAGTTCATATCATGTGAAACATGAGAAAATTTGCATCAAGAGAGGGATTTCATGTAAATCATGCTCTCAATTCATATTTCAAGACTTAAACACATACATATATCTATATATATCTTTTAAATCACTTTAGGGGAAAGCCAAAAGGCCAAAATAATATCATTAAAGCTTCTAAAACATGAACATGTACATGAAGACAATAGGTGCTTATTGAAGCCTACGACCTGAGGTTTCCAAATATGCGATCAACATCAAAAATCTACGGTTGAATTTTGAACTACTTGGGTTTTTATTTTGAAACCCTAGAGAGTGTTCTTGAGAAAATTTGATGAATGTGGGTGTATTTTGGCTTTCTAGGGATTAAATCCCATGTTTAAGATGATAGAAGGACCAAAAATACCTAAAATGCCCTTAATGAAATGGATAGGAAATGCTGAAATTTGGCCTGGCACGATTAGGCAGGCGTCACCTGGCCTAGAGCGGTGGAGTTCACCGTGCAGCGCCTGGTCTATCGCACGCAATTCAACGGGTGGCGCCTGCTATATCACCCCCATTAATCCTAACACAACCCCGCGATCTACCAGGCGGTGCGGGCTAATCGCCTGATGCTACTGGAATTGACACTCAAACATTCTCTTAGGCTCGTCTAAAAATCCCAAAACTCACCCGAGACGTACTAAAACCTTGCCCCATCGCAACGTAATAAGAAAATCTAAAAATGGAGGTCGTGAAGGTCTAAAATAAAATCTCTGAAGATTAAGATCTAAAAATGAGACTAAGTCTCTTTGACACTTATAATATTTTCAAGTTTTCTAGACTAAGAGCACACTACTAGAAGCTAACACAGGCACGACTTTTACGGAGCGTTACATCAAGAGTCTTTCGCATTCGTAGGGATCTGATTGCATTCGTGGAGACCTTATAGCTTATGCATTAAATCTAATATGGTTTGATCGCGTTCGCAGTCAGTCATTCACGTTCACGGGAAGCACTTGACCTGGTAACTTTAAATAATCTCATTTCAAGATTTAACCCCATTTTCATGTGGATTTCAAGTGGGTTTTTGAGATTTAAATCTTGGGTGAGTTTTTAAAAAGTTTTTTTTGTTTTTACCCATTGATTAAATTGTAAAATCATCTTCAAATCATTGTTTTAAACTTCAGATTTTGGGATTTTACTAGTAAAGTAAAAAAATGATATTTTGATGATTTTTAACTCGATTTCAACTTTGTTTTTGATAAAAAAAATTTATTTGAAACTATTAGACTAAGAGTTTAGTGATTTTCTATAATAATTTTAGTTTTGCACTTGTGGATTCGAGTTTGATTTTCGAATTTGAATTTTTGAACTCAAATTTGAAACATAGTGATATGTGTATCTTTGTATCCTTTTCTCATGTAGATCTCATATTTATATAGTTTGGTCTCGTCTGAAGGCAATTTAGAAGAGTAAAGCTTCCATTTGAGTCTTTGGGTTGTGGTGTGACGTTGTGGGTCTTCTTTGGACAAGTTGAGATCTTTCTTCTCTTTTATGAGATGTTTGTGTGTTATATGCTAGCTACTTGTAATTAAGACTAATGGGGATTTAAGGATCTCGTATAGATGAGATAACGAGCATTTATGTAGGCACTGATGTTATTGAAAGGTTAAAAGGAATAAAATGAGTACCATTATTGTTCCCTCTACTTGTTGATATAAGTAAGGCGAATTGCATTGATAAATGACTTAATAATCATAGATAGTTAATATTTCTATATGAGGATTTGTATCAGTTTTTAGTAGTAATTGACGAAACATTTGGTCTACGAATTACTTAAGGTATAAAGAGATTGTGGCTATAAACGAGAAATGTCAAAAAGCTGTATTCTTGCATGATTATTATGTATGGTGTGTGAGAGCGAACCTCTGAACATGATTTTGATGAGTACATCGCGCTTTTGAGCATTTGAATATATTTGTGTCATAATTAGAAAAAAGATTGGATTCTTGTTGTTAAAATATTATGTGATGTGAAATTTTAGTGGCACTATCAGGGTTTTATGAAATTATTATTGTGACGCCGTTAGAGGCTTGTGTTGACAATGTTATTGAATTGGGAGACTAATATCATTTTAATGTTCGTTAGAGGCATATATTGATATTTATTATTAATTTGAGAGATTATTATCAACGTGATGTCTGTTAGAGGCTTGTGTTGACACTATTATTGAACTGGGAGATTATCATTATTGTGATGCCTATTAAACGCCTATATTGATATTATTTTTAATTTGGGAAATTATTATCATTGTCATGCTCATTAGGGTTTGGTGTTGACTTTATTAGTGTCTTAATTGGTTCTTATTATTATTATGGTGCCCGTGCAGGAGCTTGTATCATGATGCATATATAATTGGGAGTACTAATTTATATTCGATTTTTATTGGGTTGATTTGATGCATTTAAATTTACATCTGGGCTTGACATTACCATGTGTGTACATGCTCATTTATTGCATCATTCATGAAACTGATACCATCGAGAAATAATGAGCTTTAAAAAAAATATTTTCTAAAACTACTTGTCTTAGGGATGTATTGGCAAGATTGATTATTTGAGATTATGATTGGTATCATGGGTTGCGAACCCCCCATAGGTCCTCTTCTAGAGCTTAAGCTCAGAAGGTGTATAAAGTGAGATAATCTTGCATCATACTCATCGTATGCATCGTCATTATCATATTTATCTAATATGTCATCATTATCATACTCATCTGATGCATCATCATTATTTTGAGAGAAGTATTGAAAGTACCCCCCAAACTTGGTGTGAAATATTACTTTAGTCCTCAAACTATACCTAGTATTAGAAACACTCATAAACTTGACTAAATAAATTTAAACCCACATTAAATTTGACTAAACAAATTTTAAAGCACCCCTAAATTCCATATGGCATAGCAAGTTGCCTTAAACTATTGTGGGCACGTAAACTGCTTAAAAATAATGCGAAACAACATCAAAGGGTAAAAGAAAACCATTTTTAACTTTTCTCTTTAATTTTCATCACACTCCGACTGCTACCACAATCCTTCTTCTCCCTATTTAAGTTTTTCTCCTTTAGAATACACCCCAAATTTAAACTTTTTTATCAGCTTATTTAATTGTTGAACTTCTTTAACCTCAATTCTTTTGAGGAATATACTTTGTAAATATGAATCTTCAACAACGTTGAAAATCTTATGATCAAATGACAATTTTGAGAGGAGATTTAACTAGAATCACACACTAAATAAACCACAATCAAAATGAAGGGAGATTATTACAATGCTTTTGTCAAAGATTTTAAGGCTAAAATCCATCAATTTTTCATTATGTTGGGGAATTCTGGGAGAATTATGAGGATGAGAAGTTAGAGTGAGAGAGTTTGTAGGGTGATTTCACCGGATAGGATTATTTTAGTTGATTTATTTTTTAAATGTCTTTGTTCGTATTCTTTTTTATTTTAAATATCCACGTGAATACCACATAAATCACACATCAACAAAAGTTCAGTTGGACAATAAGTGAACACACCTTAGTTAGATATGGCAAAACAAGAACTTTTTAAAATTCATTTAGTCAAGTCAAGGTGTTATAAATTCTAGATATAATTCGGGGGCTAAAACAATAATCCACGCCAAATTTAGGGGTCTTTTCAACACTTCACTCGAACATAATATATGCCTATTTCACATTAACATTTTACAGATTAATTTTTTCTAATGAAGTGTATTCGCTTGACCACCATTGACACAATGTAGCTCTGCACTGAATCAATGATTAATTTATTAACATTCAATGACTTTGAAAGTAGAGTCTTGTTTTGACCCCCAACAAACATACCTTCAAGATCAATAGTCAAAAGTGAAACTAGTAAAACTTAAATTTTCATTCACAAGGTCAAAAATTATGACCAGTCATTTCAAAATCCTTTCTTGTAAATCACTTGTTGTTCAAACATGTTCTCCATCAGGGGGATCTATGTACTGCCACAACACCCTAACATCTCCATGGAAATGTTGAACATATAGCTATATATGCATACAAATTCATATAACTATATATAAAACATGTCATTCGGATTTACAAGTGATTATATAGTGCTATTTGCAAAGTCAAATTTTATTCTTTAGGGTCATGGATTCGAAACTATTCTTGGACATTCTTTTGGCAAGTATTTAACGAAGCTTTATTGTTTAAAAAAGATATTGTGGTTTAGTAGAAGTGAACCCTAAAACTCTTGTAACTAAAGACCAAAAAAAATAATGGGTCGGGCCAACACTAGTCTTCTGGGCAAATTAATTAAGGGTGATAAAAAAATTTCAAAACTAAAAAAGAATGACATAAGTTTTAAATATTGAATAAAGGTGATAATTTTAAGATTAGTATTAATGACATTAATTTTAAAACTCTCAAGTTTTATTATTTACACAAAGATCCCTACCCCATATTTATATAAAGATACATACACCATCATTCCTCCTCCACACCTTTTTTGTTGTCGCAGCCGCCACCACCTCCTTTTCCTCCACTATCACTATCACTATTGTCACCTCTTCCAGATTCACCATTAAAGAAGGAAGAAGAAAGAAATGAAAAAAAAAAAAAAAGAGAACGAAAATGGAAGAAAAGGAAAATCTAGAGAGAGAAAAATAAGAAAAAGAAGATGGGGAAAAAGAAATTTGAAGAGAGAAGAAAAAAAGAAAGATTGAAAGATAAAAAAAAGGGAGTAAATTCTAAAATTTGAAATTTGAACTTGGAGAACTTTTAAGAAGTTTAAAGAGTTTAAAAAATTACATTTTACATCCCAATTTACTTTAATCACTAATTAAAAAGACTTTGACTTGAGTTGCTCAAAATTGTCACCAATTTTAATTTTCAAACTTATTTGTCACCCACACTTAATTTTCTCTAGTCTTCTCCTATGTAAATATTGATGAAACCACCCTATTGTACGAAGGGTATTGGCCGTATGGCAATTCAAAACCTCAAAATTCTTGATCCACCTCTGTTATGCACGCTGCATCTCATATGACCTCTTGGGCTAAGGAGCACAAATTCATGATTGGAAATATAGCTAGTTCTATAATAAGGCCCTCAAAACCATCAAATTGGGATCTAAACACATAAAATGTGGAGAGAGATTGATGCTAAGATGACGAAACCAAAACCAACAATATGTTAACTGTTGAAGACAACTTGATTAAACATTAGCACAGTTTGTTCTAGCGACAGCAACCCATGGACTCCCACTCAGCCACAGCAAACGCTTAATGTGGGCAGGATCATTTTGCCTACAAGATTTGTATAAAAACAGAAGATAATGATTAGTAATTTATTAGCATATATAACTCTTGTACATTATAGATGACATTCATTCACAAGAGTAGCATATTAGAGCAACCACTAAGACCGAATAATAATTTTAAAAACGCAGCGTCAAAAGTTGCACTTGGGCTAATGTCTTGTATTAGATTTTCCTAAAATTATCTGTTGACTTACCGACTGATATCGCCGCAATGCATCAACTTGCAGATCAAAGATATGTGCAACCCTTAAATGTGTGCATCTCAATCGTCTTCTTTAGCTGGAGTGACAATTATTACCAGCTTTTTCCCTGCTTAAGTTCCACACTCAACTAATTATAGATAGAACTCTTCCCCTAAGCTTTTCAAGTCTCTGCATAAAGGAAGAATACAAATTTGAAAAAATGCACCTATTATGCAATACCATGACCAGATGGCAGGACACATACCAAGCCAGATATTTTTGCCCATCTTTTAGATGAGAACAATGTGAATTATCATAATTTAAATAATAGGTTGAATTTTCAGTTGCTTCAGCTACCCAGAGGTTATTAACATTATCACTTGCTCTCTTGATGAGATTACAGAAACAAACCTGCAAAAAACTTCACTGTTTCAGCTAGGTGCAAATTAGAGAAACATCAGCCTTCAATGACATAAATGTGGATGGGACACATGCAAAGACCATAAGAGAAAAGTTGTCTGCTTATAAAATTTGCTACTAAGAACCCAGCCCCAGATGCATTTAAGCAACAGACCCATTCGTTAGAGCTAAAGTAAATGGTATATCACCATATCTCGAGGATCTTTCTGAAGGTTTTTGTAAATAATTGTCACTAGAAAAAAAGAAGGATAATAAATACACAATAAGTTGCTTCCAGAAAATCAGAGGTTCAATACTGGTGGCTATGAGAGAAATCACATACTGCTAGTAGTCTCCTTACTCACCGTAGATCCTACAAGGTTAGAGTTTATTGGTGCAAATGAATCAGTTCCTACGCATGGTGCGGTGAAACTGATGGCCACCAAAGTTTCTGATTCATCGTTGGAATTCAACATAGCTGTGGATCCATCAGTTACAAATACCCACTGTTTCATTTGATGAGCTTCTTTATACAGCTGCCCCACAAAAACAACCACCGCAGCAATATCAAATTCCCTGAGTGAAACCACGTAACAGAATAAGTAAAAAAAGAAGTTTCTTGCTTCAGGAGCTCAAGTATTGTCTCTAAGATATTACGACCAAGACCAACCTGGACATAGGAACTTCAAGTTGAAGAAAATATTTCCGTGCAAAATCAGATAACCAAGAGGACAATAAAGACCAATTCCAATACCTGTTTCTCAGTAGGATTCCATATTGTAATTAAGCCTTCCTTTGGACAGCACTTCATTGGTGTACTTCGGCTAGTCAATCCAACAACTCTAACTCGCATAAACAGAGTGACGTCTCTTTCAGCAAGTCCAGCAGCTTGCAGAGCTTTTTCAAGAGATTTCTGCAGGTCCGACTGCCGCAATGACTGAAAATGACAAAAAGGGATCATGACTAACCTCCTACGGCTAAAGCGGGTGGAAATGAAAATACCTCCAACTTTGCTTGATAGGATGAAAATAAATTCAACTGCTCTGAAGTCATCTCTGCCATCAGAAGTTCTGGTTCTGCAGCTCTCTCGAATATCCTCAAAATCCTTGCCCCTTCTTTACTTTCGTAGTCGCTTCCTATGTAGGCATCTTTCTTTTCTTTGTGAGATTCTGAGACTACTCCCTCCACAATGCTACTGCGTCTAGATTGCCAAAACTCACAAATATAGGTCGTATCAGTACATGTCACAGAGATTCATTAATAAAACATATCAAATAGTATTGAAGTGGCACCGCGTGAAAGTTGAAGCTGTATTCGAAAATACGTCACATCCAAGATATAAGCATGCTCTAAAAGAAGGAAATCCATTCTAGAATGACAGTTTCTTGATATGACAGAAGGAAAAAGAGTGACAGGGAAAATCCTGAAATAACATGCAAAACCTTTTGGTATCTTTATTGGAAAACTCAAAAGCTTGATTAGTGTTACAGTAATTATTACTCCCTCCGCTTCAAAATTTTTCTTAGCTTGAATTGACAAGGAGTTTAAGAATGTAAAGAAGACTCGAATCTTGTGGTCTTAAACTAAAATATGTATAATGAATCAAAATGCCCTTCAATATTGTGATCTTAAACATGTCATGTGGAATGTTAAAATTAAAAATTTACCAAGTTGGGAGAGGCTTTCTTTTTTGAAACAAACAATAAAGGAGAGTAAGATAAACATATTGAAATAGACGGAGTAAGATTTTCTGAAGAATTTTTTCCTTCATACTTTGGAAAAATTGGCTCGAGTGCTTGCACCAAATTTTAGAAGGAAGGCCAGCACCAGCTTTTCATAACTAGAGCTAGATCAAACTTTTAGTATTGAGCAAACTAAAATTTGTACTTTTTGCTTACTGTCACACCTTGTCATTCTTTATTTTCAATCCACCAGACTAATAATCGAACCAAACTCAGCTGCTAAATCCACCATTAACAACCACCACTCATTACCACCTAGCCATATTCATACATACAAACATATTTACGTGTTATACATAATTCATTAAAAGAAACATCATCATTCCCAATAGATTGAATTAAGCAGACATTGGAGATTTGACTGCATTTTAACAGAGTTATACTGGTAGACAGGAGGATGCCAGATAATTCGATTAATCCAGACAATTTACAGTGTTAAAATTGAAGGCTTACTACAGAAACTTCTTGTATAATAGGATTCATTCAAGAATTATCTAAGCTTAACCCTAGTGCGCGCGTGGGGTTGGGGGGTGGGGTGGGAAGGGGGGATTTAGACGCATCGAGTTATGGGAATATGTTTACCACTCTCTATCTTGATCCTCTCAAATTTTCCCTCTTCCTTGAATTTATTGAACAACTATTTCCCTACACCTGTGCTATTTTTTTCCTAATAACATGAAAAAATCTGTGACTTATTTGATGTTATTCTTTTAGCTCAGTGCAAGGTATTTTCTTTTGGTCCTTTGCCTGATGAAAAAAGAGATACTATCCCCATTATCCAAACATCATTTCATGCCTCATAACAGTTCAAGTATTCAACATGATAGAATGATTCAACCACTCAAATCTTTAAGCAAAGATCAAATATGCTGATTAGTAAAATATATTCAAGTGAAGGTTTTTAGGCTTTCTCATGCAATTTCTCTCTGTTATAATTACCAAAATAATGGTCAAATTAGTAGATGTAGAGGATTTCTCAACCCCATTTATGTTTTTCATTTAAAAAACTAATCTGCTATCCTGTTAGATAGCTAAGCTAATATAATAGATCGATACACATGTCTGACCCATTGCAAATTTGATGAAAAAATCGCACGTAATAGCAGGAAGCAAGGATCACTTTACGGATAAAAGAAGTGTGCCACTTTTACATATGTTGCAGCAAAGAAATGATATTTATTGAATGAATCAAACGTGGACTTAAAGAGCGATCCAAATGATTATTTCCATAGATGTAATAAACTAGGATCAGATGCACAGTGGTCTAAGATGGAGTTGGGCACATGTCTTGATGTATCACAGGATTCAAATGAGAAAAAAGCAAGAAGCTGGCAGGAGGACTCCAGGGTGAAACTGCAAGTTTATTACCAGAAGATACTCAAGGAAGCATGTGATTGCATCAAACAATGACAGAGGACAAACACAAATTTGGGTGGACATACTGGATGTATATAAATAACTGATACAACTCAAATGGGCCGCCTGAAGTAAGGGATACGAGGAATAAACGTAAAAGTGGATAGCGCAGAGCTATTAAATTGTTCAAAAGCTAACTAGCAATTGCTGGATGCAAGGAGGCTCAACAAGCCAAACTCATGATAGCTTTTCTCATCCAAAAGTAAAGCAAGGATTAGCTACATCTCTTAAGTTACTTCTTTTTGCCTCTAACTGATGGTTTCTATCTGTTGAAGAAAAAGTGATGGATTTCTTCAAATTAAAAAAAAATAAAAAAATTAAGCAATTTTAAATATGAACCTATAATGCAGATATCAAGAGAAGGATGGAGAGAAATCTTTTAGGAAGCTAGCAGTCAAAAAAGTAAATAGTGGTGTATTTAGTATCACCTTTCATCAAAAGACTGCATCTCTTTAGCTTCCATCCGTTCAGATCTTTCAACGAACCCCCCATTACATAACCTGGATGTAATGATTGCCATCAGAATCAAGACTAATTTCCCTGAAGAGAACAGGATACATCCTTGAAATTCAAACCAATGTTATTGGAACAGCACCTCCGCCATCCTTGATTGACATAAATGATGATGGAATAGCCTTTACCTAAGAATGTTTACATGAACCAAGACAAGACAAAGGGAGAGAGAATTATAGTGGCATGATCAGGATATAACTGCAAGTAATGAGTTTTTGATGCCCAATGAGCTCTATATGTCCCATTTATATGCAGCAGCAAACTAGTCATCCCTGATGCCTAAAACTGATGCAGACCTTTAAAAATGCCAATAGAAATTGGAAAAGCCCTTGAAAGCAACAATATTTATTTTTTACAAACTGCTAAAGGCAACAACCTCAAGAGGTGAAACAGGATCTGTCCAGCCACAAAATCCAGCTCCCCAAATCTTTAAATGACTATATTAGTTGTGAGCAATATGAAATTCTGACAATCTCTTAACAAAGGATAGACTATAACCATTTATTTAATGTGGTACTCTAAGCTTTTGGCTAAGAAACAGCTTTACAGCAGCCAACTTCTTGGATAGTGGTATATCTAAGTCAGCAATTATTGAATACCTATAAAACAAACAAATTCTGCATGATCATGAAATCCAAGTTATAACAGTGATAAACATTAATATTTTTCTTACCAACCATCTGTCAGTTCAACTTTTGCACAAGTTCCACTTTGGATCGTGCTAGATGATGAAGATTGACGTCCGACTGGGAAGTCGCAAATTGAATTGATATTGGAAACACAGAGTACCATCATAGAAGAAGGTGGGACATCTCCTTCTAGAATTCTCTTAACTGCAGATCGATGACCATAATTTACTTCTCTTTCATATCCGAGAGAAAATGCACAGACTGGCTCAATTACGGATACCTGTATTTTAATTTTTCAAGTACATTGCAGATTGTCAGAACTTTCCCAGAAAATTTTTCACTGAAACACCTCTCATAAGATGCAAGTTTCCAAACAATCCACTTATAGTGATTTGCAACCCACTTGTTGGAATGATGAGGAATGTTTGTAAGCATGACGCATGGGAAGAACAATTTAAAAGGAAGATAAAAAAAAAAATTATTAGACATCAACCATATTAAACGATAGAATTGTCTTGATCGAAGAATATTGAGAACCCAATAGAAAAGTAAACTCATGATTATAACTCTATAGATCAATCTGTGGATCTAAGAGAAAGTAGCAGATACAAGTGCCAGCAAATCTCAACAATGTCAGAACTGTATGTGAAAGCTATCACCAAATCGTCTTTAACTCAAGCTGCCAGACACACAGATGCATAATTCAATGCATACTATTAGCAACATCTATTCATACTGCTACAAGCAACAATTCTTTAATGCAACACTTGAAACAGATTGGTTCCTTCTAACAAAACTTTTTACTGCACTATAGATCAATTCTGTGGATCTAAGGGAAAGCAGCAGATACAAGTGCCTGTAATTCTCAACAATGTCTGAACTGAATGTGAAAGCTATAGCCAAATCATTTTGTAGGTTTCAACAAAAGCTGCCTGACAATATTTGAACAGAGTGTAGAGAATTACCCATAGGAATGTTCGGAATGACCTTCTCAGCTAAAGACTTGATTAACCATACACGAATTTCAAATAAATAAAACATACAAACCAATAGAGGTAATCAATAAAGAGGCAAGTATTCGGAATGTTACCCGTGTTAAACTCTGGGTAACAGTGAACTAATCGTTAGGCAATTCATGCATGAAATCTGGCTTCAAGGATATATATTTATATATATATATACATACATACTTGGTGGATTAATTAAATATTCAAAGCAGAAGCAGAAGGCTGCAGAGCAAGACAATGCAAAAGTTGTTCCGTATGAAACAGAAGCATTGCAAATACTGTCAATCATACACTGTACCCAACAGTCACCTCTATTATCCCCTGCATAATAACTATAACTGAAGTATCTAAACATGCACCCATTCAGATCCCCACCCAAAAATTTCTTCTAGTCGACCATGATCATCATCCCAATGGAAGTAAATATATCAACTTCATAGCCTTGACCGGATCATTCAGTGTCATTATCATCATGCTCTCTGAAATACAAGAGAAGACTAAAGTAAGAAGCAATTTTTTCAAGAAAATTAAACATAAAATATAACAACTATGTTAGATAGGAACCATAACTTAAAGGGATGAATATATCCAAATATTTTAAAACCTTTACTTAATGATTTAATGGGCAAGGAATCAACAGAAAATATTAGAGAAACTATAGGAATTCTAAAACTTGGAATGAAGTTGGTTATGCCACACAAGATGTTCAAGGAGTGTAATCACCTTGCTTCTACCTCCATCATCTCCAAAAACAATTCTACTTTGGATTTTCTATTGTTAAGTCCTATCAAATACTGGTTCGCTTGAGCCTTGATCAAATCTTTCCACTTTGTAGACAATCCTGAAGCAATTAGTTGTGACACCTTTCTTGTACTCGTCTCAATCTGCATGACCTCATCACCTTCATTGCCTTGAAATAACGTCATCACAATTCTGGCAATTTCTGCATCGTTCAAAACTTTCTTTCCTTTACTTGATTGAGCAGTAGTTGAACACATTCTTTTGACACCCAAAACCTTTTTAGATGAACAAAACAAGCTTTTTTCAGCAGGTGTATCTTCAACAATCCGTTGGCGGGTTTTTCTCTTGATTCTCTTCAAGCTTCTAATTTTGTTACGGACTTGAACTAAAATTGGTTCGAAACTGATTTTTCCCTTGATTATATTAAACAAATTATTACTAGTTGGCTCCTTTCCATGAATAGCTCTGTAACTTCCAATAGCTTCCAGCAGTATTTTCTCGTCCTTGTCTGTCCACACTCTTTGAATGGTTTGCTTTGAGTTTTGACAAGTGCATTATCATCTTTGACATCGTCCTCGAACCCTTCTTTAAGACCATCATCAGGTGTTCCATTGTAAAGACACGCCCAATTAATAGTTGGCATATCTTTTGATTTTTTCACAGGTTGTTGTTGATTAGTTTGCAATTTTTTTTTTTCATATCTCGCTGAAAGCCGCTCCTCTCCCCATTTGAACTTTCCATTATCAATTTTTCTGAAGAGTTGGTTTGAGAATTATCAAGGGACATATTCAAGGATTCCACTCTTTATCGGAATCTTTTTGTGGACGTTTGGCCTTTAGGGAGAGGAAGCAGTATCTTGTTTTTCACTTATAAGTTTGGAGTACAATTTGATTTTTGTCTAGAATACACCACTACATCATATAATGCTCGTTTGGTTGAGCTTCTCGAGGGACTATTTGCTCAGACAAATGAAAAGATTTGGGGTGTGTTTGGTAGGAGTATTTTTAAGAAAATGTTTTTATTTGATTACTATAGTAAGATAAATGTTTCAGTTCAGAAATTTTAATCAAAGTAAGTCAATATTTAAATCAGCTTACAAAAATAATACTATTTCTTTTTTGAAAATTTTCAAAAATAAAATTAACTTATTTCATAGTAATGTATTAGGCATTATCTTATTTAAATAAGTTAACAGGAAAAAAATTGATGCTTAACGACATTATAGAGAAATTTATTGTTGTGGGTAATATTTTATCCTTAATACGTTACTTGCATTAACGACTCTCCACCAAACTCTTCTCATGTACGGAAGGTGCCTGAGTGTATATAAAGTTGTAACTTTGAATAACAACTTAAGCTAAAATATTACCGACAAATAACGACTTTAAAGATCACATTTTAACATTAAAATGTGACCTACAAATGCAGATTTTTCCTCTAATGAAATGCATTTAGTATAAATATAACCCCTTATAGTTTTACATTATATATTATAGCGTGTTTTATCAAGCTTGTTTTTCTCAAAAGTACTTATAATGTCTAATACGGATCTACTTTTTAAAAAATGAATTATTTGACCAAACTTTAGATAGAAAATAATTATGTGTACAAAGAAGCAGAAGTTTCTTTCATAAACTAAAAACTAGCTTCTTATTTTAAAAGCACATTTAAAAATACATCTAAACTTTTTTTAAAAGAAATTTCAACACTAATGACTTCTCAAAAGTGTTTTTTAAATTTATTGATCAAACACAAAAAGTTCTTACTCAAAATGCTGTTTTGAAAAATATTTTTGGAATAAGCACTACTCAAAATAAGCAATTTTGAAAACTTAGCCAAACAAGCTATTACTTTCATATTACAAACCAGATACTGTAGCCCGTGCCAGCACGGGCCAAACATATGTTATTTACGTTATCTCAATTTATACAGCACAAATAGTATTTGGAGTGTCAATAAATTTTTTATTAATAGAATTTTTAAATAATTTAAGTTGTTAATCAATCTGAGTACCTTTTACGTAATTTAATAATTTATGTTACTCGCTTTGTTCCAATTTTAGAATTTAGAGAGTCAATTAAGTTTTTAATAATATATTTTTAAAAATATTTCAAGTTGTTAATCATTGTGATTTTAGTATCTTTTAATGTAATTTCAAATAATTTATGTTACTTGTTTTATCGCAACTTATGTAACACTATTAGAATTTCAAAAGTCAATCATATTTTTTACTATATATTTTTAAAATATTATAAGATGTTAATAGTTATGACTTATAATTATTCTTTTTGCATAATTTTTAAATATATAATATTTTACCAAAATAAAATAAATTAATTAAAACAAACAAAGTACTAAATTTTCAAAACCTATTAAATTATAAAATATCATTTGGATCAACAAATTACTAAATTAAAACATGCAAATTATAAAATGACAAAACTACCCTGGATTTATGTGACACAAATATAATTTAGATGATCGATCAATCATATTTTTAATATGTTTTTAAATATTTTAAATTGTGAGCTATTGTAATTTATAATATTTTTTTACGTAATTTTCAAATAATATATGTTACTCTCCTTATTCAAATTTTTGTGGGATTGATAGTCAATTCTATTCTTAAAATAATTTAAGTTTTTAATTACTATGATTTATAATACTTTTTCTTCTATTCCAATTTAAGTGGCACTAAAATAAATTCGAGAGTCAATCAAATTTTATGATTGAAGCAACGAAGCGAATATGTCATAAATGACTTATAATACCAAATTAGAAGTGATATAGAAAAATTACTATAAGAAAATATTTGTGAAAAAATTTAAATGGGTCTCATATAAGATGTCATGCTAATTTAAAACATCAACAATTAATTTATCATTTCAAGTCAATTTTATTTTTTATTAAATATTATTAAATTTTTAATACCTAAATGACTTACAATAATTAATTAGGGGTGATATAGTAAAATTACGATTGAAGCAGTTGAAGCAGACATGTCATAAATGTTTATTTTACCTTTTTTATTAAATATTATTAATTTTCTTATATGTAAATGTCTTACAATAATTAATTAGGGATAATATAGTAAAATTATGGAACAAACGTACTTGTGAATTTTTTTTAAATGAGTCTCATATAATATGTCATATTAATTTAAAGTATTAAGAATTAATTCAACATTTATGTCTATTTTATTATTTATTAAATATTATTAACTTTTTAATACCTAGATGACTTATAATAATTAATTAGAGATGACATAATAAAATTACGATTGAAGCAACTGAAATAAATATTTCATAAATGTCTATTTTATCTTTTTAATTAAATATTATTAATTTTCTTATATTTAAATGACTTAAAATAATTAATTAGGAAAAATATAGTAAAATTACGGGACAGCTAAAGCAGGTGAAGAAGCAGACATATTGACGAAGAGGTGCCTGCTTCTTCCCACTTATTAATAATAGTAGTAATTAAAACAACCAACAAGAAAAAACTTTTACCAAGTTGTAAGAAAAATGTGCTTTCTTCTCTTTGATAATAATTATGAGAAATTCACAACAATAGTTTGATAACATCGCTATAAAACTAAATAAAAGGACATTTTTTTCGTGAAACAAATTTAATGTGGATGTTAAATGCTTCAGTTTAAGAAAAAGACATATTAGATTCTCCTTAAACTTTGCTTTATTTGTGTAATAAGCTTAAATTTTTCTTCTCAATTTTATGTTTGAATAATAAGCTTTAATTTAAATTTAATTGGCAACGTTTTTTAAATGCAGACATCATAAACGTTATTCTCACTGCTGCATCTTATGTGATATATTTTTTTAACCTATTCTAACAACAACAACATATTTAGTATATTTTCACATAGTGGGTCTGGGGAAGGTAGATTGTACATAGTCCATACGACTAGGTAGAAAGGTTATTTTCGATAGACCCCTGGTTCGAGACCAAACAACGTAAAAAAAACATAATATAAGAACAAGAAATAAAAAGTAGTAACAAAACAACAGATAGTAGCAGAAAAAGATTATCACCAAATAATATTACCAACAACCTACTCGAAAACCCAAACCACCCAAAAACTCTAAGAACAAGATATCACTCCTGAAACGCTACAAGTACTAGCCCTCATCCTATTAACCTTCTACCCTAATACGCTTTCTCCACACATTCCTATCTAGAGTCGTGTCCTCATTAAGTTGTAACAGCTTTATGTCATGTCTAAGCAGTTTCCTCCAATATTTCTTCGATCTACCTCTACCCCATCTGAAACCATCCATAGTTAACCTCTCGTACCTCTGCACTGGAGCATTCATCAAATGCCCGAACCATCTCAACCCTGCTTCACCCATCTTGTCTTCTATCGAAACCACTCTCACTTTGTCACGAATAACCTCATTTTTTATTATATCCATCCTAGTAAACCCACACATCCATCACAATATCCTCATCTTCGTCACCTTCATCTTTTGAATGTGAGAGCTCTTAACTAGCCAACACTCTGCCCCATATAACATAGTTGGTCTAACTGTCACTCTATAGCACTTGCCTATAAATTGAGGGGGCACCTTCTTATCACACAAGACTTTGGATATGAGCCTCAATTTCACCCGTCCTACACTGATATGCCGGGTAACATCCTTGTGAACCTCACTATTTCTCTGTATCATATATAGACCTAAGATGCTTAAAACTCTCTCTCTTTGGAATTGTCTAGGTATCAAGCTTCACTACCAGGTCAGTCTCATATGTCCCCTCACTAAACTTACACTCCAAATATTTCATCTTGATTCTGCTTAATTTAAATCCTTTAAACTCTAGGGTTGTTTCCAAATCTTAATTTTAACCTACTCTAAAATGAAGATTTTTATTTATATATATTTAGTATTGTATCATTATTGCAAGTCATATTTTAATGCAAAAAAAGTAATCTTTAAAGTCGTTATTGCCAATAACATGCTAGTCTTAAATCGTTATTCAGAGTTACAACTTTATGACACACTCAGACACCTTCCGTACAGAGGTAGAGTTTGATAGAGAGTCATTACTGGGAGTTACGTATTAAGGATAAAATGTTACCATTATAACAAATTTCTCTTTAACGTCGTTAAGCATCAATTTTTTCATTTTTGCTTTTTTTTTTTAAATAAAAGTGTCACGACCTGAGACTACCCCTTAGTCATAATACGGTGCTTAGGACCACAATTCTAAATAGTATATCGACACCTGAAATAAAGGGCAATTAAGTCGAAATAGTGAGCTAAGACTTGCAGCAACAAACATTTGAGCTAAAATACTAGTATGAAAGCTAAAATAAGAAAGGGAAAAATTCATATGTAGCAAACTTAAGTCCAAAATTGGGAACTTCATAGCAACTATTTCATAATTATCTAAAATAACAACTTGTATTTTAAAAACTTGTTGCTACATAAATATATATACAAATAGATTTACTACTCCCATTTTACTCAAATCAGTTGAGTTAAATAAGGTATTATTACTCCATGTATTAAAAACTGAAGATTTCTTTTCCATGAATGAATCTTACTAAGCGTAATTGTCGTTATTTTTCAACAACTCAAAACAAAATTCAAAAACTCATTTCACAATGTTGTTTTCAGCAACTTAAATCAATCTCAAATCAACTGGGAGATTATTATCTACATGATCTTCGAAATTTCAAATTAAATCATTATTGTTGTTACAGGTGTTGAATCAAAAAATTAATTTCTTATATGAATTTCATCAAATTAAAACCACGTCGTTTGAAATCATCTTTTTGGTATGTGATTGTTTTTTCGTCAATTTCTTTTTCAGTAAATAGATTGTGAATTTGTACATGAATTTCTAAAAAATTAAGGCAACTATATTGTCACAACCCGAGGCTACCCCTTAGTTGTAACACAGTGTTTAGAACCACAAGTGATCTTAAGTTAACTCATGTACTAGGATGATACTTGAGTGCCTGATTATAAATGTATATACAATCTAAATTTGTTGAGCGAAAGCATAATCATGAGAAAATCAGAATAAATATAATATTGTAAAAGTTTACAATACAATAAATTTGAAGAAGACCTTGAATTACATATAATGACTCTGACTAACTATCTATAAAACCTCTATTATACTGACTATAGGTAACTAGGACATGACTCTAACTACTACAAATCAATACATAAGGATAATAAAAATGCAATTCATGCACAGCAATGAACTAGAGTCCCCGAAATAAGAGAACTCATCACCTGCTGGCTAAATGCTGAGAACTATCTGACCCTGATGTGTGGACTACATCTGTTACATTATGAAGGAATGTAGCCACAAACACATATATGTGGTCAGTACTTTGAATTGTACTGAGTATATGTGACATGCAATAAATCATGAAAATACTGCTACAAGCAACAATTCTTTAATACAACACTTGAAACAGATTGGTTCCTTCTAGCAAAACTTTTATTGCACACCCATGATTATAGCGCTATAGATCAATCCTGTGGATCTAAGGGAAAGCAGCAGATATTCTCAACAATGTCAGAACTGAATGTGAAAGCTATAGCCAAATCATTTTGTAGGTTTCAACAAAAGCTGCCAGACAATATTTGAACAGAGTGTAGAGAATTACCCATAGGAATATTCAGAATGACCTTCTCAGCTAAAGACTTGATTAACCATACACGAATTTCAAATAAATAAAACATGCAAACCAATAACGGTAATCAATAAAGAGGCAAGTATTCAGAATGTTACTCGTGTTAAACTCTGGGTACCCGTGAACTAATCGTTAGGCAATTCATGCATGAAAACTGGCTTCAAGGATATATATATATATATATATATATATATATATATATATATATATATATATATAGTTACTCTACATATCTTTGTACATCAAGTAAATCAGTTTCTTTATAAAATCTTTACCCTTAGTATATGGTTAGCCCCTTAATTTCTTAATAACAACGATGGATTAACCTGTAAATTCCTAGGAATTCTGGCCTTGATAGTCCACCAGGTCTGCAACATAGACACAGGACGAGTGTTAGTTGCCAGATAAAATTATTCCGCGGTGTGGTTAAAGAAGTAAAGTGTTAAGAACATAGATTAAGAGGAAGAGATGAACAGGGTAAGTTAAAAAAAAATGGGGAAAATATAAACTGTAAGAACGATAAAAATGAAGAGACTATGAGAGAGAGGGAGTACTGAGTAGGTTTTACACAACACTGATAAAACTTTTAAATCTTTTGCTATTAAAAATTGAACTTGCTACGACTATTTAATATTTTATTGAAAACTATTTAATATTTTATATTTTATTGAAATATACGACTATTTATATTGAAATATACGACTATCTTGGTATCAGAGCGAGAAGGTTTTGGGAACATTACCTACTAACTCGCAAAAGCTTTATCAACTCTGTATGAAAAGACATAGATCATTTCAAGACATAAGGTGTAGCTATTTCTATTTATATAAAGAAATCAGAAAAAGAAATTATATAATTGCCAAAAAACATAATTTAGAAGAACATCTAAAAAGGTTAGTAAAAGCAAATAGGTTACATAAGTCTTATAATACATCTAGACAAGTTTGTGAAGAATTAGTAAGCGCGTTAAATTGGGAAATACAAGGTTGTGAGAGAGACTTAGAAAATAATTCTAGGGGAATAAAGTGGCTTAAAGAACGTATTAAGAGGAAAGCTTATCAATTAGGATAATAGATGCCAATAAAATATATTGAGTGTATTAGAGAAATACAAAGTCAATATTATAGAGAAGTTACTTATAAACATCAACTTGTAAAAATTCGGAAACAATTTATAGAAAGACTTGAATTATTAAACAAAGAAATAAGTAACCTAGAAACAGATATTCAAAATTTTAGAAAAACGGATAACTACGAAATAGTTGCTATAACCTCTAATTATTTTAAAAAGGCATTAAATAGTGAAAAATCTAGACTAATAGAAACTATACAAGAAGTAGACTTAGATATAACCTATACAAATAATAGATTAAGATATCAAACTAAATTGAGTAAAAAATATCTTAATTTAAACCATTTAGGATAACAACATAGCTTCTTTAAAACGCCTCGATTATTTAGATCTTAGATTTCAACCAGAAAAGAAATATAGAGTATTAAAAGATAACTCCACTATAAGGTGTAATTTCAACCAAGGAAAACATATCTTACACTCAGAAGATAAACAATACAACACAATAATCGACCTTTTGATTAATTCAAGCGAAAAAACTCAAGAAAAAGATAGCAGTATAATAAGAACTATAGAACAGATAGAAGTTACTCAAACTAAACATAAAAAGACACTAGATAAAATAGAAGAAAATTTAGATTATTTAAAATCACAGGAAATAGAAATAGATAGAAAAATTCAGTAGTTAAATCATAAATTTAATTTGGAACAAATCCCTACAAAATTAGAGATTGAAAAACTAATAAAAACTATAATAGAAAGGCCTAAAGAATTGGAAGTAAAAACAACTCAATTAATATCTAAGCTTGTAGAACAAGTAGAAAATATAACGAAAGAAATTAAAGATTTGCAAGAAATAACAAAAAGACTAGAAGAAATATCACTTTCATGAGTGAAGAAGACATAAATTATAGTAAAGCACTAGAAAAATCAAGAAATTATCATAGCGAACCAGAAGGATTATCTAGGCATATACCTTCAAGTCAAACAGATAAAATTCTGCTAAAACAAAATAATATTATAATAGAATTATTATTAGACTTACACAAAAAGATAGATAGTTTAATTAAAGGCAAGGAAACTCAAAAACCTCTCCAAGAAAAACCAGAATTGCCAGAATAACATAAGAAAATAGATATCTTAATAAAAAATAAAGAATCCCAAGAGCAACCAAAAAATAACCTTGAAATAGAAGAACTTGTTAATCAATTAAGACGAATTGAACTAACTCCTAAACAGGAACGAAAGAATATAATAAGAAAACCACAAAAATGGACTTTCTATCAAATAGACGGAGAACCATCGAAAATACTGAAAGACAAGGAGAAGAAAGACAAAGAGTAAGTTTCTCAGAAAACAGAATAGGAAATAATAATATATTATCTAGAATATGCAGAAGACAATCTAATATAGAACAAAACCAAGAACTTAACGAAATAATAGATCTAGATAAAGACTTACAAATTTTCCAACAACATCAATTGAAATTATTAAATCCTAAAACATTATATAACGCAGGATACTTTTCTACAGATAATCAGCTATACAGACATTATAGGGAAAAACAAATATCGGCTATAGGAGAAAATTTTAAAATACTAGATTTAGTAAATGCTAATTCCCTAAGACATATAAAAAATAATAAAATGATATTAATGCACATGGGTTTAATTGTTACAGGAATAAAAGGCTTAACTAGAAAAAACCTAGGATCTAAAGTACTAATAACAATATATGATGATAGATGGTCAGATATTAAAAAATCGATAATAGGATTAACGGAAGTAGATATGACTAATAATGGAGGAATATTCTATATAAGTCCAGATTTCCTAATGAACTTAAAAGAATTTGGAAGAAACATTAAAATAGGCGTCCAAACTAAAGGGTACGAAGAAATGAATAGTGGAAATAATTTATTAATGTGCATAGGTTTTATTGGTAAATTGACTTTAAGTAGTAATACAAAATTTAAACTAAAAGTAAATGATGTAGTCGAGATAATGGGAAATAAGGGCATAAGCCTTATAAAACCAATAAAAATAAACCCAGAAATATATGCAGGGTTAGAATGGAATTTAAACAAATTTACTAAACCAAAAATCTTTACACCAGACTCTCATCTATTGTATACCACAAGTAAAGGAGAAACCTCAGTTAGATTTACAGATTATAATTACACAACTAAACGAAATTTAGACGATGATGAAACAGAAAGTAATATCGAAACAGAAAGCGAGTTCATGAATATAGAAGTCTTACAAGAAGGATATGAAGTAGACATGACCATAGAAAAGGCTGAAAACTTAGCAAAAGAATATAAATATATAACTTTTAAATGTAAAGGATGTCAAAAGGACGAAATGAAAATAGACGAATGTATAGAACATTTTAAATACTGCTTAGAGAGAAGTGATAATTTAGGATATAGGAGTAACAAATCATTCCTTGAAAGACAAGATGCAGACGACACAATTTCTGTATTAAGTTCTACAATAAGTTATAAAGAACTAGCAGAATTAGAACCAACTAGCTCTTCAAGTGCTAGTCCATTCCAACAAACAAACCCTAATCCCCAACCAATAGATTATAGTACAGGAAATGTACCTAGAAGACCAGCAGTTAGAATGAACCCAGATACGGAACTTAGAGGAGATAATATAAAACCAGCAGGTAAACGAATGCCAATAGAAGAACCAATTAAACTACAAGAAGGAGGTAGCAAAGGAAAAATTTTAAATATAGCAGCACATGATCCCCAAATGTGGGACACATTGATAGATTTATGGAAAGGAATAGTAGCTGCAGATTATTTACGACATTACACAGAAACAGATACTGAAACAATGTATAAATATTTAAAAACTTTCTTAGGAGAATCTGCAAAAGCTACATGGGAAAGTTTTAAGACAAACTGCCCATATGATTTTCAAGTTTTACTAAGTATGGGACCAAACCCCTATAATTTTACAAATAAAATGCATATGTTATTAACTGGTAAGGATCCAAATAATGGATTATTAGCATTACAAAAAGAAGCTTTGATTAAATTAGAACAATTAAGTATTTCACATTGGGTATATATAAAGAAATTTCTACAAGACTATTTTTATTATTGCACTGTTAGCGGAAACACTTTTAATGAAGAATTAGGCAAAAAATTATTCAATAAATTACCTGGAGCCTTAGGAAGAGAAATAGAAGACAGGTGGTATAAGAGAGATGGGGTAGTTGCCAACCCAAATTTAAAATGGACAATAGGACATAGAACACAACATATAATGGATATATTAACAGAAAAATGTACAAACATACAAATACAAAAACATTTAAAAAGAAATGAAATGAATTTCTGTAAATCTGTTATATACACAACCCAGAATTACGATCTGAAGCAACATAGAAAATATAAGAAAAGAAATAATCAAAAACCATATAGTAGAAAACAATACTTCTTAAGAAAATCAAAAGCTAAAAAACCTTGGTTAAATAGAGATAGACATGTTAGAAAATATAGAAATGATAGAAACTATAAAAATAAATTAGAATGTTATACGTGTGGTAGTATAGACCATCTAGCCAATGTATGTCCTAAAAGAAATAATAATAGAACTAGAAATTCTTTATTGTTTGGGTACTATTTCTTTATTGATTAAACAGCTAGTACCCAAACAATAAAGAATTTCTAGTTCTATTATTATTTCTCTTAGGACATAAGGTCGATTATTGTGTTGTATTGTTTATCTTCTGAGTGTAAGATATGCTCTCCTTGATTGAAATTACACCTTATAGTGGAGTTATCTTTTAATACTCTATATTTCTTTTATGGTTGAAATCTAAGATCTAAATAATCGAGGCGTTTTAAAGAAACTATGTTGTTATCCTAAATGGTTTAAATTAAGATATTTTTTACTTAGTTTAGTTTGATATCTTAATCTATTATTTGTATAGGTTATATCTAAGTCTACTTCTTGTATAGTTTTTATTAGTCTAGATTTTTCACTATTTAATGCCTTTTTAAAATAATTAGAGGTTATAGCAACTATTTCGTAGTTATCTGTTTTTCTAAAATTTTGAATATCTGTTTCTAGGTTACTTATTTCTTTGTTTAATAATTCAAGTCTTTCTATAAATTGTTTCCGAAATTTTACAAGTTGATGTTTATAAGTAACTTCTCTATAATATTGACTTTGTATTTCTCTAATACACTCAATATATTTTATTGGCATCTATTATCCTAATTGATAAGCTTTCCTCTTAATACGTTCTTTAAGCCACTTTATTCCCCTAGAATTATTTTCTAAGTCTCTCTCATAACCTTGTATTTTCCAATTTAACGCGCTTACTAGTTCTTCACAAACTTGTCTAGATGTATTATAAGACTTATGTCACCTATTTGCTTTTACTAACCTTTTTAGATGTTCTTCTAAATTATGTTTTTTGGCAATTATATAATTTCTTTTTCTGATTTCTTTATATAAATGGAAATAGCTACACCTTATGTCTTGAAATGATCTATTCCGTATGAAACAGAAGCATTACAATCACTGTCAATAATAGACCGTACCCAACAGTCACCTCTATTATCCCCTGCATAATAACTATAAATGAAGTATCTAAACATGCACCCATTCGCATTAGAAGACCGTGCAGCAGGAAGTTATAAAGGTTTCCTCTAATGGCGTAAAGCAAAAGATGAGGAATGAAGTCTTCCCTCTTGCTTGTTTTGATATAATTTTCTGGAAGTCCATAAGTGGTAAAGATTTTTTTAGAGAGGTCTTGTCCTCTTTTCTAGTATACATTTAACTTCCACAGCAGTAAAAATGTGCTGGCGGAACTAGGAACTCTGAGCAAGAAGCAAAAACTTGTCAACCAAAAATTTCTTCTAATCGACCATGATCATCATCCCAATGGAAGTAAATATATCAACTTCATAGCCTTGACCGGATCATTCAGTGTCATTATCATCATGCTCTCCGAAATACAAGAGAAACTAAATTAATAAGCAATTTTTCAAGAAGTTGTTTATGCCACATAAGATGTTCAAGGAGTGTAATCACCTTGCTTCTATCTCCATCATCTCCAAAAACAATTCTACTTTGGATTTTCTATTGTTAAGTCCTATCAAATACTGGTTCGCTTGGGCCTTGATCAAATCTGTCCACTTTGTAGACAACCCTGAAGTAATTAGTTGTGACACCTTTCTTGTACTCGTCTCAATATGCATGACCTCATCACCTTCATTACCTTGAAATAACTGTTGGGTTCATAGTAATGAAAGGGTGTGAATGGAAAAATGAAGATTAAAAGGGTGGAGGAAAGAAGATACTAAAAATGGAAAGTGTACTCCCAAAATGGCAAGTTTACTCTTTCTCCCACATTGGTAGAAGAAGAGAACTTGAGAGTGTTTATAATGAGAAACACTTACTCCACATGGTAAGTGAGGCAAGAAATAAATGATGCCTCGCTCCATCGTCGTCGCTCGGCTTCGGCTTCAGATTTTTCTGCACTGTTTCGGCCTCCATTTATATATATACACGCAGTAACTGCTTTTGTTACAAAAGGTTGCACTGTTTCAGATTGTTGCTTCTGTTACAGAAGATTGCACAGTTTCAGAAAGTTCCAACTCTTCAATGAAAATACACACTGTTTCAGTGAACCAGTGCACTGTTTCAGAAAATACTGCATTGTTTTAAGTGAATAGACATGCATTTTCAGGAAGAGTCACACACCTCTATTATGAACCAATGCCACCTTTTCACAAGGGCATCTAGTGGCTATATAAACCTGATTTCATCCACAGGTTTATGACATAGAAAATACAGAAATTTTCAAATTACAAAACATTCTTCTTGTCTTAAAAATTTTTGTTTCATCTACATTTCTGAAATATAAAATACACCTCTTGTACAGATCATTTTGATCTTGTGTTGAGGGTATTTGTTTAACTTCGTTGTGTTCTTGTTCATACTTGAACTCGAGTTGAAGTTGTTATTCTATTATACAGATTCTACGTACCCGTATTATGGAAGATAACAATTTTAAGGAATAATTTTACAGAATTTGTATTGGTTGTTTTTGGAGATTAAAGCTTAGGCTTTCTACTCCGCCTGAATTTAACTAATGATTAGAAGACATAAAATCTTCATCACAAGTTAAGGTTCACTCGGTTGACGATTCAAAGTAATAAAAACTTCATTGTTAACTAGAAACAAGAAGAAGAGTTTCAAGTTACTTAACTTTATAAATAGTATTCTGAAAAATACTAAGTTTTCTGTCTTGTGGTGACAGGAAAAATGACAACTGAAAGTCAAATAATGGATGCAACAACGTCTATAGGGGCAAATAATATTGCCACATCAAGTTGCACAAGTGCTCCGCCAATGATGGCACCAGCGGAGAAGCCCTAAAAATTTTCTGGCATCGACTTCAAGCGATGGCAACAAAAGATGTTCTTTTACCTCACCACTTTATGTCTACAATGGTTCACTAGGGAAGACGCTCCCGAGGTTCCCGAGGGAACCTAGGACAAGGACCACTTCGTTATTGTAGAAGCTTGGAAACATTCGGATTTCCTTTGCAGGAACTATATTCTGAGTGGTCTCCAAGGCGACCTCTATAATGTCTATAGTAGAACCTAGACATCAAAAGAATTGTGGGGGGAACTTGAACAGAAATATAAAATGGAAGATGCGGGAATTAAGAAATTCCTTATTGTACGATTCCTGGACTTCAAAATGATTGACAACAAATCTGTTGTCTCTCAAGTACAGGAGTTGCAAGTTATCATACATGATCTCCTAGCAGAAGGTATATTTTTGAAAAATACCTTAGTTGAACAAATTAAAAATTTTCTTAATACTCACATAAACTGCTTTGTAGGTTTAATTGTGAATGATGCTTTCCAAGTAGCAGCGATAGTTGAGAAGCTACCACCTTTGTGGAAAGACTTCAAAAACTACTTAAAGCATAAATTCAAGGAGATGACCGTTGAAGATCTTATCGTCCGACTTTGTATTGAAGAGGACAATAAAGCTGCCGAAAGAAGGTCAAAGGGAAATTCTACAATAAATGGAGCCTATATTATAGAAGATGGCCAAAACAACTCGAAGAAAATAAAGAAATTTGAACATGGAAGCAATCAACCCAAAAAAAATTTCAAGAGAAAATGCTTCAATTGTGGCAAAATTGACCACAAGTCCACAGATTGTCGAGCCCCGAAGAAAGGCAAGAAAAAGGACCAAGCGAACATGATTGAGTCCAACAAGGAATATGATGATTTGTGTGCTATGTTCACAGAATGCAACTTGGTGGGGAATCCACGCAAATGGTGGATGGATTCTAGTGCCACACGCCATGTTTGTGCAAACAAAGAGTTTATCTCGTTATTTGCTCCGGACCAAGCAGAATAAATACTTTACATGGCCAACTCCGCTACTGCTAAGGTGGAGGGAACAAAAAAAATTGCCTAAAGATGACTTCCGGCAAGGTATTGACACTGAACAATGTGCTATATGTTCTGGAGTTACATAGGAACTTAATTTCTATTTCACTCCTAGATAAGAACGGATTCAAATGTGTAACTGTTTCTGGGAAAATTGTAGTTAGCAAAGGAGAAATGTATGTAGGAAAAGGCTATCTCATGGATGGCCTTTATAAGATGAATGTAATGACTGTTGAAATGAATAAAAGTTTGAATTCGTCTTATTTGCTTGAGTCTTATGATTTATGGCATGAATGTTTAGGCCATGTTAATTACAAAACGTTATGAAAACTAATTAACTTAGAAGTTTTACCAAACTTTGAGTGCAATAAATTAAAGTGTCAAACTTGTGTGGAATCGAAGTATGCAAAGCATTCTTATAAGTCCGTTGAAAGGAATTTCAATCCCTTAGACTTAATACACACTGACATTTGTGATATGAAGTCAACACCATCTCGTGGTGGCAAAAAGTATTTCATAACTTTTATTGACGATTGCACTAGATATTGTTATGTCTATTTGCTAAATAGTAAGGATAAAGCAAAAGATGCGTCTAGGCAATATAAAACTAAAGTTTAAAATTAGTTAGAAAAAAAGATCAAAATGATAAGAAGTGATAGGGGCGGAGAATATGAATCTCCCTTTGCGCAAATATGTGTAGAGAATGGAATAATCCATCAAACTACGGCCCCATATTCACCTCAATCTAATGGAATTGCAGAAAGGATAAATCAAAATTTGAAGGAAATGATGAATGTCTTACTTATAAGTTCTGATTTACCGCAAAACTTATGGGGGGAGGCTATCCTTACGGCCAATCATATACTCAATAGAGTTCCCCATAGTAAGACACAATCAATTCCTTACGAAAAATGGAAATGAAAGAAACCTAACTTGAAATATTTCAAAGTGTGGGGGTGTCTAGCAAAGATACAAGTTTCTATACCTAAAAAGGTTAGGATAGGACCTAAAATGGTGGACTGCGTGTTCAAAAGATATGCTAAAAGTAGTAAAGCATGTCGATTTTTGGTTCATAAATCCAAACATCCGGATATTAGTGAAAATATGGTAATTGAATCAGACAATGCTGAATTCTTTAAAAACATTTACCCGCATAAAATTAGACATGAACAGTTTAGCGGAGGATCTAAACGACCTCGAGATGAACCAAGTGAGAATGTACATAATGAAGAAAATTCAAGACGCAGTACACGTCAAAGAACGTTAACTTTGTTTGGATCGGATTTTGTAATATTTCTCTTAGAAAATGACCCTCAAACATTTAAAGAAGCATTGTCTTCGTCAGATTCATCCTTTTGGAAAGAGGCAGCCAATAGTGAGATAGATTCAATCTTAAGAAACCATACATGGGAATTGGTTGACCTTCCTCCCGGAAAAAAACCTTTAGGTTCTAAATGGATCTTTAAAAGGAAAATAAAGGCGGATGGTACTATTGACAAATACAAGGAAAGACTTGTAGTAAAAGGCTTCAAACAGAAGGAAGGCCTTGATTACTTTGATACATACTCACCAGTAACAAGGATAACCTCGATTCGAATGTTAATTGCCTTGGCGGCGGTATCTGATCTTCAAATCCATCAAATGGATGCAAAAACCACATTCCTAAATGGAGATTTGAAAGAAGAAATTTACATGGAACAACCTGAGGGTTTTGTGGTTCCAGGAAAGAAAAACAAGGTGTGTAAACTCACCAAGTCATTATATGGACTAAAGCAAGCACCAAAACAATGGCATGCGAAGTTTGACCAAACCATGTTGGCAAACGGATTCAAAATAAATGAATGTGATAAATGTGTTTATATTAAATACACTCCAAATCACTAAGTCATTGTATGTTTATATGTGGATGATATGTTGATCATTAGTAGAGACATTTCTAACATAAATGCAACAAAACGAATGCTCGAGAGCAAGTTTGATATAAAGGACCTTGGAGTTGCAGATATGATCTTAGGTATAAGAATCCATCGAACTCCATAAGGGTTGTCATTGCCACAGTCTCATTATATCGAAAAGGTACTTGACAAGTTCAAGTATATGGAATTCGATATTACCAAGACTCCATTGGATGTAAACTTTGCACTTTGAAAGAATGAAGGTGAAAGTGACTCGCAATTGGAGTGCACAAGAGTATTGGGATGCTTAATGTATATAATGAACTGTACACGATTAGACATAGCATGCGCTATCAATAAATTGAGTCGGTACACGAGTAATCCCAACAAAACTTACTGGATGGCAATGAAAAGATTTTTGGGGTATCTTAAATACACTCAAAATTATGTTTTGCATTATAATAAATATCCTGCGGTACTTGAAGGATATAGTGACACAAATTAGATCACCGGATCGAACGAAGTAAAATCCACAAGTGGATATGTATTTACTATCGGTGGAGGAGCAGTTTCTTGGAAATCATCCAAACAGATTTGTATCGCTCGCTCTACAATGGAATCTGAATTTATCACATTAGATAAAGCCGGTGAAAAAGTAGAATGACTCCAAAATTTCTTAGAAGATATTTCGTATTGGCCAAGCCAGTGGCACCAGTATGTATACACTGTGATAGCCAAGCAGTAATAAGTAGGGTAGGGAGCATGATGTATAACGGTAAATCTCGTCATATAAGATGAAGACATAATACCGTTAGAGAACTTCTCTCTAGTGGAATTATCACTATATACTATTTAAATTTGAAGGATAATATGTCAGATCCACTTACAAAAGGCCTATCTAGAGAAGGAGTAGAAAGGACATCCAAGGGAATGGGTTTAAGGCATAGGACAAGTCAGCATGGCGGTAACTCTACCTAGCAGACTGGAGATCCCAAGGGATAGGTTCAAGGACATCAAACAAAGTTGTGTCTGACAGGTTCAACATTGTCAATTACCCAACCCATTCTCATGATGTAGACAATGTATAGTAAACAAGGATAAGACTTAAGGTGAAAAGTCTTTTAATGATTATCTAAATTTGGCAGATTTGACCAAATAGTTTAATCTACAGGATTGAACGTTTAGAAATCACCTATGTGTGGGAGAAGTGGAAGCCGCTTCAAAGAGAATGTTAGTAAAGTCCTATTCTCTAAGCTCTCATAAAAATCGGGATGTGTTCATGGATGAAAAGAACAAAATCGTAAGAACCATAAATGGTAAAAGGCTGGTTGTGTGACATGTGTTGTCTAGGTGTGTATTAAATCTCGACGGTTAAAAGATATCAAATCTACAAATTGACCAAGTGCATCCGAAGCATGTTCACTACGGAAAGTTCAAAGGGAAACCCACTTATCCAGATGCAATCAGTCTTTGCTTGATGATCACATACTTGTCCGTAAAAGTTTTACGAAAAATAGCCATTCCCCATTCATGTGGGGGATTGTTAGGTTCATAGTAATGAAAGGGTGTGAATGGAAAAATGGAGAGTAAAAGGGTGGAGGAAAGGAGACACTAAAAATGGAAAGTGTACTCCCAAAATGGCAAGTTTACTCTTTCTCCCACATTTGTAGAAGAAGAGAACTTGAGAGTGTTTATAATGAGAAACACTTACTCCACATGGAAAGTGAGGAAAGAAATAAATTATGCCTCGCGCCATCATCATCGTTGCTCGCTCGGCTCGGCTTCGGATTTGGATTTGGATTTGGATTTATCAAATGATCAATCGATGAGATCTATCTTTTTGGACAAAATTTATTTGAATTCCGAAGAATGCCAAGGAAAAATGCAGTAAAATTGTTTTGCACTGTTTCGGCCTCCATTTATATATATACACGCAGTAACAGTGTTTCAGAACTGATGCGTCTGTTCGAAACTGTTGCACTATTTCAGATTGTTGCATCTGTTACAGAAGGTTGCACTGTTTCAAATTGTTGCTTCTGTTACAGAAGATTGCACAGTTTCAGAAAGTTGTAACTCTTCAATGAAAATACACACTGTTTCAGTGAACCAGTGCACTGTTTCAAAAAAATACTGCATTGTTTTAAGTGAATAGACATGCATTTTTAGGAAGAGTCACACACCTCTATTATGAACCAATGCCACCTTTTCAAAGGGGCATCTAGTGGATATATAAACCTGATTTCACCCACAGGTTTATGACATAGAAAATACAAAAATTTTCAGATTACACAACATTCTTCTTGTCTTAAAAATTTCTGTTTCATCTATATTTCTGAAATATAAAATACACCTCTTGTAAAGATCATTTTGATCTTGTATTGAGGGTATTTGTTCAACTTCGTTGTGTTCTTGTTCATACTTGAACTCGAGTTGAAGTTGTTATTCTATTATACAGATTCTACGTACCCATATTATGGAAGATAACAATAACGTCATCACAATACTGGCAATTTCTGCATCGTTCAAAACTTTCTTTCCTTTACTTGATTGAGCAGTAGTTGAACACATTTTGTTGACACCCAAAAACCTTTGAGATAAACAAAGAAAACTTTTCCCTGTAGGTGCATCTTCAATAATCTGTTCGTGGGTTTTTCTCTAGATTCTCTTCAAGCTTCTAATTTTATTACCGAATTGAACTAAAGTTGGTTCGAAACTGATTTTTCCCTTGATTATATTAAACAAATTATTACTATTTGGCTCATTTCCATGAATAGCTCTGTAACTTCCAATAGCTTCCCGCAGAATTTTCTCGTCCTTGTCTGTCCACACTCTTTGGAATGGCTTGCTTTGAGTTTTGACAAGTACATTGTCATCTTTGACTTATGTGATTGCTTTAGATGTTGATTCTTGTACTTCTACTCTTCCACAAGAAAAATGTGTTAGAAATAATCATTTGGTTGAATACAGGCAAAATCATAACATATTAAAAGAAACGAGAGGAAGAAGAAGAATCTAACCATTGCAACTCCCAGTTTCATCATCTAGTTCGTTTTTAGACTTAGTAGTGCCATCTTTTGACTCCTCATCTTCTTTTTCTCCTTCTTCATCATCATTGACATCATTCCCAGACCCTTTTGTAAGACCACCATCTTTATTTTTTCCTCCTTCATCATCATTGACATCATTCCCAAACCCTTTTGTAAGACCACCATCATCATTTTTCCTCCTTCATCATCATTGACGTCATTCCCAGATCCTTCTTTAAGACCATCAGTGGCAATATCTTCATCTTCATCAGGTGTTCCATTGTAAAGACACGCCCAATTAAAAGTTGGCATATCTTTTGATTTTTTCGCTAGTCGTTGTTGATTAGTTAGCAATTTTCTTTTCATATCTCGCTGAAAGCCACTTATCTTCACATTTAAACTTTCCATTATCAATTTTTCTGAAGAGTTGGTTTGAGAATTATCAAGGGACATATTCAAGGATTCCACTCTTTATCGGAATCTTTTTGTGGACGTTTGGCCTTTAGGGAGAGGAAGCAGTATCTTGTTTTTCACTTATAAGTTTGGAGTACAATTTGATTTTTGTCTAGAATACACCACTACATCATATAATGCTCGTTTGGTTGAGCTTCTCGAGGGACTATTTGCTCAGACAATTGAAAAGATTTGGGGTGTGTTTGGTATTTCTAGAAAGTTTGGCCATATTTTTTTTTTTCTCGAATTTTTTTTTTGCTTTTTTCACCTTTTCATAAATTATGGTGTTTGGCCATTAAAATTCAAAAAATTATTCCGGAGTTGGATTTCAAAAAGTGAAAACAACTTTTTATTGTTTTCAATATTTTCCACTCTCATTTTCAACTTTCATTATTATTACATACAACTTTAATCTTTAAATTTTTACACAAACACCTCTTATAACTAGGCCTGGGCATAAAATACCGAAAACCAAATTACCGAAATGATCCAAAAAATTTGATAATTGATATTTGGTAATTCGGTATTTGGTATGGTATTTGAGAATAAATTTTTAATATTTTGATATTCGAAATTGGGTTTTGTACAACATATTTATACTGTTTGATATTCGGTATTTACCGAATATATATATATATATATATATATATATATATTATTAGTCATCTCAAAGAATCTTTTAGACCTTGATAATATATTCGTAAAACGCAACAAAAATAATGCTAAATAGGGTTTCTTTTAAATATACACTTTGAAGTTTAAACGAACATTTGCGCATCTTCAATTTTAATATGGTATTACCAAATACCGTACCTAACCAAAATTTAATTTACCAATTACCGAACCGATATTTATAAGTATGGTATATGGTATCTACGTTCAAATATCTATGACACCCCGTACATTGCATGTACTTTCCCTATTTATACGTAACTTGGTATAGCCTTGTGGTATAGGTAACAAATGAGATTTGGTATGCAAGTATTAATGGTGTAGATGAAATTATAGATGCTGTCCGTACGTTTTTATGTGACACAATCAAGTTAACATCGATACAACTATTTAAACTTGGGATCGTAAGCTAGTATTTGAATCTAAAGTTTAAGGTGACCAAGTGTGCATAAGTTGAAGGTTAGATTAAAAGGGTTAGGAGCTGGAAATGGAATAAAATATTGAGGTGCTTGTTTGACTTAATTAAGCTAGTAGGTGAGTCACCTACTTAAGCTATTTGGACCAAATTAATGAACCCATGGCTTTGGACCAGATTTAGGCCTATACTAATGTACTCATTTGGGCCAAATTGAACAAAAGCGGAAGAAAATGGAGAAATGACCCAACACTTAAATATGCTAAAGGCCCAAGTTAATTGAGCCCAAAATAAGAATTTAAGCAAGTAGGTGCATCACCTACTTTGAAATTTTGAGCAGCTTGAACCCTTAAGTAGGTGCATCACCTACTTGGAGTAATTTGTGGCTGGAAATTAGGTTAATAATAAAGGCTCAATATAAGATTAATATAGCTGGCCATTTTACTCATTTTAACCACAATATTCCCTTTTAAATTTCAACTTTCTCCCTTTCTTAACAAGGATAATAACAGCAGCCCTAAAATTCCTTCTAGGGTTCTTGAAGAGACCCTCATCTTTGCAAGCTAGGGTAAGTGAAAACACTCAAGTTTTAGCTTAATTATCTCATGGAAGATTAGGAAAAAATGCTATAGGTGTCTAATTATAAATACATAGCAGAATATAGAACAACTACTTGTTCACTTTTTCTTTTTTATTAAGAGACCTCTTTTCTTCTTTGGTTTAAAGTGTGAAGGAAAGTGAAATTTGAAGTTCTTGAGGAGTTCAAATTTAAGTAGAACTTCAAATTTAAGTATTAGTTGCAGAATTAAGGTAAGGTGACTGCTCCATTTTGTTCTCCTTATATATGAATTTGATAGAGAATTATGAATGTGTTGTTATTGAGAACTCAAGAGATAATGAGTTCAATAAGTGATTACTACAATAAAGGGGATATGGGGTTGTTTTATGGACTGTTTTGTATGTATATGTTATGGGCTTCCAGGTTGATGTTGGAGAAAGGTGTGATTAGTTTGTAATGAAATGTACAAGAAAGGTGTGGTGGTACACCACCGAACTAATTATTACATTTGTTTACTGCCCAATCTATTTTGCGTATTGTTTGGAATATGTAATGAAGCCGAGGTGGTTTCGGTGAACCTTATAAGGACCTGTATGGTATGTGAGTATAATTGGAGGAGAAAAGGGTTAAAATAACACCCTTGATTGATAGATTAATGACTTACTGCCCGGTTACTGTTTTGGGAAATTAAGTAGCCTAAATGAGTTGGTTGGTTTCTCATACTAGTTTACCATAATTCTATTGTAGATAAGTAATCTAAAAGGTGGGAAGTCAAGTCAAGTTAGTTTCGAAGTTATATAACCAGGTATGTAAGGCATACTCCATTTTGAACTCTTTGGCATAAAGTCGAACATTTGTTCCATCAAGTAAGTTTCCAAGGTTATCCTGTAACAAGTGATACATAATAGCAGCGAATTATATCCCATGAGGACAACGACATTGTTCCCACTCTCTAACATGTTAAAACACCTCAATACATGCTTATTATTAAACCTGCACACCTATCTTCACTAGAAAATTTCAGAAGTTCTCTGTTTATTCAAATAAGATCCATGTGTTATTTTCATCTCCTAAACACTTCATTTGTGTGTCAAAAGCTCCCTACCTCATTGTTGTTGCATTAAGTGTCCATTTACATGTCTATTATTAGTAGATTATTGGTTTAAGGTACCATAATATTATGACCACCAAAGTAACAATCTCAAAAGCTAAATAAACTAAGTAACGGAAAGATGTAAAATGAGGGCCGCTCAGAAGCATAAACCTAGCATGGGCCAATCTCGATACCTTTATATGTGGGTGGCAACTCAGAGACAATAACCTAGAATGGGCCGATCCCAATGTTCATATGTGGGTAGTAGCTCCGGGGCGTAAGCCTAGCATGGGTCGATCCCAATTTATCTACTTACCACTGATCAGGTGGTCATTTGCATTATATGTCTTACAAAGATTATGAAGTAATAAAGGTAAAAATGAAGAAAATAATGTAATGTACGTAGTCCCACAAGTATATGTAAAGGTGGTCTACTAGTGCTACTTATACACTTGTATCTGATTTCTATTGAGCTCTCGTATCATCTGTTGTTACCTTTAGCCTTACATATTCAGTACATATTTTTGTACTGACGTCCCTCACAGGGGACCTATTTTTCATGCTTCAGGCATAGGCTCTTTAGCTAATACACCTCTCTAGTAGGAGCAAAGTCTAATCAGTGACTATTGGTGAGCTACAGGTTAATTCGGGGCTTTCCGAGTCAGTTCCATATATTTGTATTGTGTGGTAGTCAAGAGTAGGGCGGGGTTTTTTCCCAACCCTAACTAAAGTCTATGTATCTTTTAAAGTCTTTGTAGACTAATGTAAATTTAAACATGGTAGTGTCTTGTCTTTTAGATGTGGTGCCCCCAACGGCCAAGTGTTGTATATATAATTTTGTGCTTGCCAATGTAGATATTCTCATCGGTGCATAATATTATGTTTGTCAGAACCTTTGGTTATCATAGTTACATGCATGAGAAGTATAAGGTTATGGATTGGTTCTCTCGGGCCTTTATGGCAACGGGTGCCTGTCCGCGCCAATAGGATTTGAGGCATGACAAAAGTGGTATCAGAGCAGGTCGTCCTAGGGAGTCTACAAAGCCGTGTCAACGTAGAGTTTTGCTTATGGGTGTGTTGTGCACCACATCTATATACAAGATACTATGGGCATTTAGGGTTTTTTTTTCACATCTTAGATCGTGCAATAGAGCCCAAGTCGTAGGTGAAGTATTATTTACCACTAAACCTATTTTTTTCTCATCATAGTAAAGATACCAGTTACAAGAAGGAGTAAGAATACAGGTAAGCGAGTAGACGTGGCTACCGGAGAAGGGACAAGAAAGTCACTACCTAGATAATCTAATCAAAGTGAGGCTCAAGTTGAGTTTGTATCACAAACTTCTTCTACTCCTCCATCTCCAGAAGAACTAAAGAGGAGAAAAACCGCATCCTCAGAACCACCTATTAATGCTACTGACCAAGATCTAAGGATACGATGCAATTATTAGCTTGTATAGTTGCTGGACAAGCTCAAGGACAAGCCATTCAAACCACAGGTTCTAGTGGTACAGATAGGACAGCTAGCCTACGGACGCACGATTTTCCTAAGTTGGATCCTCCCACATTTATCAAATCAGATATTAATGAAGACCCACAGGATTTTATTGATCAAATCCAAAGGGCTCTAGATGTCATGCATGTATCAGGTAAAGAGACAGTTAAGCTAGCAGCATATAGATTCAAAGGGGAGGCTATATTTTAGTATGAAGACTGGAAACGATCTAGGAGTATAGATGCTGATACAAATCAGTTCACCAAGATGCCAAAACAATCCACAAAACGTGAGAAGAACAAGCAACACAAAGGGATACAAGATAACAAACACAAAAACACACGGATTTGCAAAATAATGAAAGGATAAATAGTGAGACCAAGATTATTATAAGATTAAGAACCAAGTATATTTCAACATTAACCCCTAATGAATGTAATAATCAAAATCACATTCTTACGATGACTGCCAAGGTAATCGACTCACCTCAAGATCCACCGTTTCCAAGCAAAGAACAATATTGGCTTTTCCAAGCCCTATATTAAGGACGAATTTTCCAAGTCCTAACTAAGACTATACTAAGGTAGTCTACTCTCAAGAGAGAGGATTTCAAGTGTTTCAATCTTTCATATTTCATAAACTAACTAGCAAATGAACTAATAGAACCTATTTATAGTCTAACTTATTACATAAAAAAATGACCATAATAACCTTAATGAAAAGGGGTGGTCATGGAGTGTTACTTGGACAAGGCTAAGTGAACAAAATGCCCTTAATGAAGGCCCAAAACCGTGATTCCTCAATTTTCAATGCTCCAAGTAATCTTCCACACGTGGGATTGCTCTTTGTTGTACTCAAATCAGACCCTCCATATAGGATCCCATGTCCTCAATGCGACCAAATCTTGATGCCCTACGTACTGACTTCAAATGATGTCATCGAAAACTAAGGTGGTCATTATACTCGTATCATCCTCCCCTTCTTGAAAAGGATTCGAACTCGAATCCAAACTTGCAAAACCAAAGAAAGGACACACAAATACAAACTCCTCATAGAATGAGGGTTAGGGTTAGCACGACAAATCACCTTAACATTCCAAGGTTGCACATATTTAGAATATAACTAAGGATCCTTTGAACTAAATATTAAATAATTAATGAAAAATACACAAAGGATTTGTCTATGGAATTCACCAAAAGTGATACTTTGATTGTAATGTAAACCAAGCAACAAGTTGGGTGCACCATCATCATCAAATCTATATTTGGCACCGGGGTCAAACGGGAAGAGTGTCCATAGACATGGATCTAGACAATACTCCCCTTTACCGTGGTCTCCATCCAAACTAAACGGAATACTCTCTACAATAGCATACATATTATCCAAAGAAAGTAGAGAGTAGAGAAATATATCACTCAAGTTGACTTCTACTAAGGTGACCTCATGTGTATACTCACTACTAGTTTCACAATCATCACCATGAGTACTCTCAAGAATAAAGTCACACAAAGTAGAAGGAGAATTAGTTTCCAAGACCACACATCCCTTACCCTTAAGAGTACTCTCATCTTCCAAGAAGAGATTTCCATCTTTAGGAGGAATGTTGCCACACCATAGTGGGTTAGCATATCGACTATAGCTTCTAAGGCAAGCTATACCATCATTTTTACCACTAGGTTCATTAGGAGTGGTTATATCATCTTTAAACAAGACATTATACCTAAAGAGATCATGATCTATTTCATGGATAAATTTGGAACAAACACATTCATCACTCTCTAAAAGATTAATATCAAGTTTCAAAGAGATTTTAAGTGCAAGATTATCCCAAGAATAGCTCTCGGGTTCACTCCTATTCCTTTGATCAACATTTTCAACATCATCACATACTTGAGGTTCAGTAATCACATCATACACATCCTCAAGTGGTGAGTAATTTTCACACATAAGTTGATCAACACCAATTTCAGAAGATAATGTGCTTTCATTCAACACAATGGTTTCAATACTAGGTGGACATAAATCGATCTTACAAGAAGAGTTGATTCAGTCATCAATAGGATCAACTAGCATATCCACACTCACAACACATACATCATCATTAAGTGGTAAAGAAACAATAGACTCATATATAGGCAAGCTACAACTCACACTCAATGGGCTACTAGCCACACAATTATCATTCACATGCACGAAAGTGTAAGAGTTAGCTATTTTACCTTGAAGTCCTTGAGTAGATTCTTCTTTGTCATGGTGTGAAGGTCCTTTACAAGCTTGGGAAGAAACTACCTTTCGGCATTGTTTGCCTTCGCTTGTCATGTTGGTACCTACACAAATATCCTTAAAAATAGAAGAGCAACCAATGTTAGGATGGTTTGGTGGTAATCCCCTCACTTTGCTCTACACAACCTCTCCTTTTTCCACTCTTGGATTACCACCTTGCACTTCCTTACTCCTCTCAATCTTTTGTCTCTCATAATAATTTGAATTGGAGTAGGTAGGCATTTCTCTTTGTGTCTTGGACAGCAAGTAAGTCATGAGGAGATTCCTCCATTGGTCTCTTATAATATTTGGCCAATTTTGCATGTTTCGAACTCTATGTTGTGCAAACCAATCGACACCTAAGCATACATAACCATATGTCAATGCAAGAATATCGCACCATACCTCCTCATGGTATTCAAATTGGGAGAAGACAACATTGACCCTCTCGGTAACCTTAAACTCATCCAAGAAGTATGGAACAAGTAAAGGCTTACGAAATAACCCCAAGTAGTCAACCATGGATGGAACGATGTAGTTACTATAGTACCCATCATTTAATATAATGAGGTATCCTGGTATCCCACAAGTGGTCACCTTTCCAGAGTGTACACTCCTTCTCGGATCAACATTATAAAGCACATGAGTAGCCCTCGGTTTTGGAGATGCATACCCTCTTCTTCTCGTTGGACAACCTCCACTAGAGCTAGTATAACCATTCACACTATATCGATCTTGATAAGAAGTACTACGAGGTGGAGAATGTGAATCTTTACACTCCTCACGTGTACTCTCATCATAGCTCTAATAAGCTTTGTGAACGAAAGGGTTATACCTAACACCAAATCTAGGTTTGGAGTGAGAATTGTAAGACTCCTCACATGCCCCAACGTCATCATAAGATTTATCATGTGGTCCTACATCATCTCCAAACTCCCCATAAGTACTAGTCACTTCATTCACCTCATTTTATTCCTCAAAACCGTAACTCTCAAATCTGCCCAAGTTTTGATCATGGTTATTTTCATAGCCTCCGTAATCTCCCTCAACTTCATAGCCATAAAACCCCTCACTACAATCATAGTCTCCCATGTTGTAGTCACAATAATCCCCGGCTATCAAAGACATGTTCACCTTATATCACCTTTGTACCTACATAATGAACAAACAAGATTAGTAGTAAAAGCTCTTCACCAACACTCGTATACACCCACTTTTGTGATTCTCACAATTGGAGCGGCGAATATTGAAAGTTGCTTATACTCCGGTAGTCAATAGGATGTCAATTCTACTTGGCGGCCGGAATGGATTCTTGTTTGATCGACTCAAGAAATGATGTTCGAACTTGAACCAAAGAAAATACTACGGCTTATAAAAGAGAAAGGCACACAATACAACGCTTAACACGAAAGAAAACCTACTCAAAAACTAATCTGCAATCTAGTAGGTATTTACTAGTTTACTAATTAGTATGAGAACCAACAAAAAGGAAACCAATTGAATAAAAAAAAGTGAAACTAGGAATTCCAATGTTCTTGAGCTATTGATGATGTGGCACTCGACTATTGGTCAATGGACAAAAATATTGTTGAAGTTGAAAAATTTTGTTCCACAATTTTGGTTATTCAAATTTCACAAAGATAGGGGGAATTTCGGTTTTGGTAGGTTAACAAACAAGACTTTGAGTCTTTTGTTTTTTCTAAGAATTCAAACCTTGGCCAACTTTCACCTTTTTGGCAAGACAACCTTTTAGAGGTCTTGTCCCCCTTTCCTCTTTTGGCTTGTCTAGAAAAATGAACTTACTCCCTTTTGGTATGAAGACTTTTGGGAGGTCTTTTTGTTCTTTTTCCTCTTAGGTAATGTCTTGAAATTTGTTTCAAGACTAACAAGAACCCACAGTATCTTCCCTCTGAATTTGGATCAAACAACAACCTTTTACAAGACTTCTTCAACACAACACAAGAACTTCAACAACAACAACAACAAAACCATCTACTCTTCCCATAACAACTTGCAGTTTTTTTTAGCTCAAGAACTTGGGTTAGACTCAAGTAGTGTTAGAGAGAAAGAAAATCAACACAAGAAACAACAAATACAATCAAAACAACACCTAAATCTAGACACAAATTTGGCCAAACAACAACAACACTTCGGCCAAGACACCAAACCCGTAGAATAACTTCTTTTTGTGAGATTTTCGACCTTGGGCACCTCTTCTAATGTTAGTAAACAAAGATCTAACACTAGAACACAAAAAACACACAAAAATCACAAGAAAAATAGGCTTTAAATTTTGGCCTAAATACAAAAACGTGGACGGATTACTATTTTTGAGTTTTTTTTTCCAGCTTTTCAACACTTTTTTTTTTATTTTTGAGTGAACAAACCCAAGATTGATCTCGTGGGAATGAAATCAATGATGTATTTGATACCAAATGATACAAATCAGTCCACCAAGATGCCAAAATAGTCCACAAAACATGAAAAGAACAAGCAACACAAAGGGATAAAAGATGACAAACACAAAAACACACGGATTTGCAAAATAATGAAAGGATAGATAGTGAGACCAAGATTATTACAAGATTAAGAACCAAGTATATTTCAAAATTAACCCCTAATGAATGTAATAATCAAAATCACACTCTTACGGTGACTGCCAAGGTAACCGACTCACCTCAAGATCCACCGTTTCCAAGCAAAGAACAATATTGGCTTTTCCAAGCCATATACTAAGGACGACTTTTCCAAGTCCTAAATAAGACTATACTAAGGTGGTCTACTCTCAAGCGAGAGGATTTCAAGTGTTCCAATCTTTCATCTTTCATAAACTAACTAGAAAATAAACTAATAGAACCTATTTATAGTCTAACTTATTACATAAAAAAATAACCATAATACCCTTAATGAAAAGGGGTGGTCATGGAGTGTTACTTGGACAAGTCTAAGTGAACAAAATTCCCTTAATGAAGGCCCAAAACTGTGAGTCCTCAATTTTCAATGCTCAGAGAAATCTTCCACACGTGGGATTGCTCTTTGGTGTACTCAAATCGGCCCCTCCATGTAGGATCCCGTGTCCTCAATGCGACCAAAGATTGATGCCCCACGTACTGACTTCGAATGATGTCATCAAAATCTAAGGTGGCCATTTGACTCGTATCGGATGCACTTTCAGCTACTTGGAAAGAGTCCAAAGAGGCATTTCTCGATCATTACCTTCTATTTAAGATTCAAGAAGCCCATGAGGATCAGTTCCTGAATCTTTGCCAAGGGAATATGAGCGTGAGGGAGTACAGCCTTCGGTTTAACTCTTTGGCTAAGTATGCTCTTAATGTTGTAGCTACTATAGATGATAGAGTTCATCTATATATGAATAGTTTGGATCCATGTATGGTTAGAGATTGTAGTATTGTTGCTTTGAACAAAGACATAGACATAGCAAGGATACAAGCTTTTGCATTAAAACATAGAGGATCAGGGGCAAAGAAGAAGAACACAAGAATTGGAAAGAGGGTATTCCAAGAGGGACAGATCTACTGGGAAGTTTATGGCGTTCCAAGGAGAGTTTAGGCCTCGGTTTTCTAATAGACCGCCTAGGCCATTATTTTCCTATCCTGCAACTAGTGCTCCACCACAGTTTCAAGGGTCCAAAAGCAATTAGTTTGGGCAAAGAAGTGAGAGTCAAAGTTCACGGACAGCAGGGTATCAAGAGCAATGGAGTATGAGCCAATTAAGACCTCTTCGATAGACATGTAAACAATATGGAAAGCTTCATTTAGGTGTATGTAAGTTCGATATAAATGCTTGTTTTTGGTGTGGTGTGTCGGGGCATATGATGAGAGAATGCCCACAAAGGGGCATAGGTGGTATGACACAACCTACTGGATCAATCGTTGCATCATCATTATTTGTTCCTTATTCAGGTAGAAGTGTACAACCTATGGGTCATGATAGAGGTGCTAAAGGAGCAGCTAGCTCTAGTGGAGTTCAGAATCGCACATATGCTTTAGTGGATCGACAAAATTTAAAGGCTTCTCCAGATGTGGTTACAGGTACATTGTCCATTCTTTCACATAACGTATATGCATTAATTGATTTGGGTTCTACATTATCATATGTCACTCCATTGGTTGCTGGATAGTTCAAAAGAACACCAGAATTGCTAGTGAAGTCATTTGAAGTATCTACACCGGTTAGTGAATCTATTATAGCCAGGAGAGTGTATCGGAATTGTATAATAACTATTAGTAGTCGGGTACAATGGCTGACCTGGTTGAGTTAGGAATGGTAGATTTTGATGTTGTAATGGTATGGATTGGTTGGCTTCTTGTTATGCCGCAATAGATTGTTGAACTAAGAGGGTGTATTTCTATTTTCCAAGGGAGACAGTCCTTGAATGGAGGTGTAACGTTGGTGCACCAAGAGGTAAATTTATTTATTATTTTAAGGCAAAAAAGATGATTTCCAAGGGTTATATATATCATCTTGTTAGAGTGAAAGATACAGATATAGAGCTACCAACTCTTCAAATTATTCTAGTGGTAAATAAATTTCCTGATATATTTCCTGAAGATCTTCTAGGTTTTTCACCAGAACGAGAAGTGGAGTTTGGTATTGAGGTAATTCCAGGTACTTAACCAATCTCAATTCCTACGTATAAAATGGCCCCGACAGAATTACGGGAGTTAAAAAGCAATTGAAAGACTTGCTAGAAAAAGGATTCATAAGGACTAGTATGTCCCCCTGGGTGCACCAGTGTTATTTGTGCATAAGAAAGATGGCTCATTGAGAATGTGTATTGACTACCGACAACTTAATAAGGTGACTATTAAGAACAAATATCCCCTTCCGAGAATTGATGACTTATTCGATCAGTTGCAAGGCACCAAGTGTTTTTCAAAGATTGATTTAAGGTCAGGTTACCACCAAGTGAGGGTCAAAGAGAATGATATACCCAAGATAGATTTTTGAACATGGTATGGTCATTATGAGTTTCTAGTCATGTCCTTTGGACTAACTAATGTGCCTGCAGCTTTTATGGATTTGTGTGTTTAAGCCATTCTTGGATGTGTTTGTGATAGTTTTTATAGATGATATTCTGGTTTATTTGAGATCAAAGGAGGACCATGCCAGTCACTTACGACAGGTGTTACAGATTCTTCGTGATCGTAAACTATATGCAAAGTTCTCTAAATGTGAGTTTTGGTTAAAATCTATGGCATTTTTGGGTCATATTGTATCGGATGAAGGGATAATAGTTGATACTCAAAAGATAGAAGTCATAAAGAACTGGCCAATACCTATAACGCCTACGGAGGTTCATAGTTTTCTGGGGTTGGCAGGTTATTATAGGAGGTTTGTTGAAGGGTTTTATTCAATTTTTGCACCTTTAACAAAGATAACACACAAATATTCCAAGTTTCAATGGAATGATGCATGTGAAAGGAGTTTTCAAGATCTGAAGAATAAGTTGACTTCTACACCCATATTGGTGCTTCTAGAAGGCACAGAGGGGTATGCAGTGTATTGTGATGCTTCAAGAATTGGCTTAGGGTATGTATTGATGCAGCATAATAAAGTCATAGCATATGCCTCAAGACAATTGTGGCCACATAAGAAGAATTATCTGACGCATGATCTGGAACTAGCAGCGGTTATATTTGCCTTAAAGATATGGCATCACTACTTGTATGGGATTCATGTTGACATATATACCAACCACAAGAGTTTGCAATATATCTTTACTCAGAAGGACCTAAATTTGAGGTAACAGAGATGGCTTGAATTATTAAAAGACTATAACGTTGATATCTTGTATCATCCGGGGAAAGCAAATATGGTAGCAGATGCGTTAAGTGAAAGATCATGGAACCATCTATAGAAAGACAAGGGATGACTAAAGATCTGTACCAACTAGCCAATTTGGGAGTTCCCCTTCTTGAAACTCCAGATGAAAGGCTTTTTGTGCATAATGTGGCAGAATCTTCATTAGTAGCTAAAGTGAAAGAGAAACAATATGCAGATCCCATACTATTACAAATTAAGGAGAATGTACAGTGTAGTATGACAAAGTCATTTGAGCTAACACAAGAGGGACTACGTCGGTGCCAAAATAGATTATGTGTGCCTAATGCAGATGGGCTAAAAAAGAGGATTATGACAGAGGCACATCATTCAAGGTATTCCATCCACCCGAGGTCAACTAAAATATATCATGATTTGAAAGGAATGTATTGGAGGGGTGACATGAAGAAGAACATTACAGAATTTATAGTCGAATGTCCAAATTGTCAAAGAGTTAAAGTAGAGCATCAAAATCCCGGGGTTTATATGCAATGTATAAATCTTCCAATCTGGATGTGGGACATGATCAACATTAATTTCTTCACCTGTTTACCTCGTACATCTCAAAAGTTTGATTCCATATGGGTGATAGATGATAGGCTTACCAAATCAGCATACTTTCTACCGATTAGGACCACTTATACAGTTGACGAGTATGCCAAATTGTATATCAAAGAGATAGTTTGACTACACGGAGTACCAATCTCTATTATATCAGATCGAAGATCTCAATTTACTGTAAATTTTTGGAAGTCTTTTCAGAGAAATTTGGGGACACAAGTGAATCTAAGTACAACTTTTCACCCTCAAACAGATGGAAAAGCAGAATGTATCATTCAAAAACTTGAAGATATGTTACGATCTTGTGTATTGGACTTTAAAGGTAGTTGGGATGATCATTTAACTCTCATCGAGTTCGTCTACAACAATAGCTATCATTCAAGTATCAAAATGGTGCCATATGAAGCGTTGTATGGAAGAAAGTGTAGATCACTAATTGGATGGTTTGAAATGAGTGAAACTTCCTTGTTCGGGCTAGATATTGTTCATCAAGCTATGGAAAAGGTTAAAGTGATCCAACAGCGGCTGGAGACAGCCCAAAGTCGACACAAGTCATATGCATATGTTAGAAGAAGAGGGCTAGAGTTTGCTATAGGTGATTGGGTATTCTTAAAAGTATCACCAATGAAGGGGGTTATGAGATTTGGTAAGAAAGGAAAACTAAGTCCACATAATATAGGCCCATACATGATTACTCGGAGGTTTGTCCAAGTTGCTTATGAATTAGAGCTACCCCAAGAGCTCTCAATAGTTCATCCAGTATTTCACGTCTCAAAGCTTCGAAAATGTATGGGTGATCCATCTCACATTACTCCTACTGAAGATGTATAAGTTACGGAAGATCTCACCTATGAAGAAATACCTATTGCTATTCTAGATCGACAAGTTAAAAAGTTAAGGAATAAAGAAATAGTTTCGGTAAAAGTTCTTTGGAGAAACCAAAAAGTAAAAGAGATAACATTGGAACCTGAAGAAGCAATGAAATCTAAGTAACCACATTTGTTCAAATACGAAGAAAAAGCCCAAGATGTTGAATTGAAGCAATAACAAGTAAGTATAATATATAAGTACTATGTGATAATAGGGATATTTAACTTAGGCTTGAACTTGTTTTGGTTGGATAGTTATGCTAACATTCGAGGACGAATGTTTCTAAGGAAGGAAGGATGTGACACCCTGTACATTGCATGTACTTTCCCTATTTATATGTAACTTGGTATATCCTTGTGGTATAGGTAACATATGAGATTTTTTATGCAAGTATTAATAGTGTAGATGAAATTATAGATGTTGCCCGTACGTTTTTATGTGACACGACCAAGTTAACATCAATACAACTATTTAAACTTGGGATCGTAAGCTAGTATTTAAATCTAAAGTTTAAGGTGACCAAGTGTATATAAGTTGAAGGTTAGATTAAAGGGGTTAGGAGCTGGAAATGGAATAAAATATTGAGGTGCTTGCTTGACTTAATTAAGCTAGCAAGTGAGTCACCTACTTAAGCTATTTGGACTAAATTAATGGACTCATGGATTTGGACCAGATTTGGGCCTATACTACATTTGGGCCAAATTGAACAAAAGAGAAAGAAACTGGAGAAATGGCCCAACACTTAAATATGCCAAAGGCCCAAGTTAATTAAGCCCAAAATAAGAATTTAAGCAAGTAGGTGCATCACCTACTTTGAAATTTTGAGCAGCTTTAATCCTTAAGTAGGTGCATCACCTACTTGGACTAATTTGTGGCTGAAAATGAGATCAATAATAAGGGCTCAATTTAACATCAATATAGCTGGCCATTTTGCTCATTTTAACCACAATATTCCCTTTTAAATTTCAGTTTTCTCCCTTTTTTAACAAGGATAATAACAGCAGCCCTAAAATTCCTTCTAGGGTTCTTGAAGAAACCCTCATCTTTGCAAGATAAGGTAAGTGAAAACACTCAAGTTTTAGCTTAATTATCTCATAGAAGATTAGGAAAATATGCTATAGGTGTCTAATTATAAATACACGGTAGAATATAGAACAACTACTTGCTCACTTTTTCTTTGTTATTAAGAGATCTATTTTCTTCTTTGGTTTAAAGTGTGAAGGAAAGTGAAAGTTGAAGTTCTTGAGGAGTTCAAATTTAAGTATTAGTTGCAGAATTAAGGTAAGGTGACAGCTCCATTTTTTTCTCCTTATATATGAATTTGAGAGAGAATTATGAATGTGTTGTTATTGAGAACTCAAGAGATGATAAGTTCAATAAGTGATTGCTACGATAAAAGGGATTTGGGGTTGTTTTATGGACTGTTTTTTATGTGTATGTTATGGTCTGCCAGGTTGATATTGGAGAAAGGTGTGATTAGTTTGTAATGAAATATAGAAGAAAGGTGTAGTGGTACACCACCGAACTAATTATTGTATTTGTTTACTGCCCAATCTGTTTTGCGTATTGTTTGGAATGTGTAATGAAACCGAGGTGGTTTCAGTGAACCTTATAAGGACCTATATGGTATGTGGGTGTAATTGGGGGATAAAAGGGTTAAAATAACACCCTTTATTGATAGATTAATGACTTACTGCCCGATTACTGTTTTGGGTGAAGTTATTAACCTAAATGAGTTGGTTGGTTGCTTATACTAGTTTCCTATATATTCTATTGTAGATAAGTAATCTAAAAGGCGAGAAGTCAAGTCGGGTTAGTTTCGGAGTTATATAACCAGGTCTATAAGGCATACTCCATTTTGAACTCTTTAGCATGAAATCGAACATTTGTTCGATCAAGTAATTTTCCAAGGTTATCCTATAACAAGTGACACATAATAGCAGTGAATTATATCACATGAAGCCAACGACATTATTCACACTCTCTAATATTTTAAAACACCTCAATACATGCTTATTATTAAACCTACACACCTATCTTCACTAGAAAATTTCAGAAGTTCTCCATTTATTCAAATAAGATCCATGTTATTTTCAGCTCCTAAACACTTCATTTGTGTGCCAACAGCTTCCTACCTCATTGTTGTTGCATTAAGTGTCCATTTGCAGGCCTCTTATTAGTAGATTATTGGTTCAAGGTACCATAATTTTATGACCACCAAAGTAACAATCTCAAAGGCTAAATAAACTAAGTAACGCAAATCTATAAAACGAGTGGAAGCTCAGGGGAATAATCCTAGCATGGGCCGATATCGATACCTTTATATGTGGGTGGCAACTCAGGGGCAATAGTCTAGCATGGGCCGATCCCAATGTTCATTTGTGGGTAGAAGCTCAAGGGCGTAAGCCTAGAATGGGCCGATCCCAAGTTATCTACTTACCACTGATCAGCTGGTCATTTGCATTATATAACTTACAAAGATTATGAAGCAAGAAAGGTAAAAATAAAGAAAAGAATGTAATGTACGTAGTCCCACAAGTATATGTAAAGGTGGTCTACTAGTGCTACTTATACATTTGTATCTGATTTCTATTGAGCTCTCGTATCATCTGTTGTTACCTTTAGCCTTACATATTCAGTACATATTTTTGTACTGACGTCCCTCACGGGGGACCTGTATTTCATGCAGCAGGCACAAGTTCTTCAGCTAATACACCTTGCTAGTAGGAGCACAGGCTAATCAGTGGCTATTGGTGAGCTCCAGGTTAATTCGGGGCTTTTCGAGTCTGTTCCAAATATTTTGGATTGTGTAGTAGTCAAGAGTAGGTGGGGGGTTTGTCCTGACCCTAACTAAAGTCTATGTATCTTTTAGAGGCTTTGTAGACTAATGTAAATTTAAACATGGTAGTGTCTTATCTTTTAGATGTGGTGGCCCCAACGGCCAAGTGTTGTATATATAATTTTGTGCTTGCCAATGTAGATATTCTCATCGGTGCATAATATCATGTTTGTCAGAACCTTTGGTTGTCATAGTTACATGCATGAGAAGTACAAGGTTATGGATTGGTTCTCTCGGGCCTTTACGACTACAGGTGTCTGTCCGCGCCAGTAGGATTTGAGGCGTGACAATATCGATAACCGAATTACCCAATTCAAAATTTGAAAATATCGAACCGAATACCAAACGCCCTCCCCTACTTATAACTACAATCAACCACCAAGAAAAAAATTATTATTTGTTTTCTATGGTACAACATCATTTTTAATTATTACAGATATTCTAATCTCTTTTTCTTCTTTTAACCAAAATTTACTAACGTGAAGTAAAAAATAATAAATGGCAATCTATGGAGAAAATATATCAACTTTGTTTCGAATGAACTATATTATAGAAATATAAGGCCTAGTACATTATGTTATTTAAAAGTGAGAAATTTAATATTTTTTTCTTGCCATTTTAATTTTCTGTATATGTCATATAATGACTATTATGATTTTAATAAATTATTAAAAAGTGGTCAATAAAGTCGCATACCAAACATAACGTAACGATCCATATTTACAATACAATAATATCCAAGGAAAATCAATATCATCAATAAAGAAAAGGCAAAAAATTAGCACTAATCTATTCATAAATAATTCATCCGTACATTTTTTTAAAAAGACCAAATTCAATAAAATAATTAATTCAAGTGAAAGTAATTAAGAATTTTCATCAAAAAATTTAAGAATATATAAAATATATTTATATCCATCAATAATATTTATCAAAATATATTTACTTTATTTAATCGATTATGGATAGATAAACTTATTTAGCTCGTGCTTGTGATATTTTTATTCAAATTTTAGAAGAATAACAATCATAATAATTAGTTTGTTGTTAATTATTTTATCAATTGAAGACATATAAATTATTTTCTCAACATTTGGTTGTATGTTAGTAGGTATATTAGTAGTTGAGTGATTTTGATAATTTTTTAAAGTTGAGGGCATAAAATCATATTTAAAAAAGATTTTTCAAAAGTCTAAAAAAAATTTCAAAAAGACATGGCCAAACACAACTCCAACTCCAACTTCATCTTCAACTCCAACTCCAACTCCGGAAAAAAGTAATTTTCATGGTCAAACGGCTACTTAAATCAAACTACAAAAATAATTTTTTTTTTTGAAAATTTTCAAAAATAAAATATACATATTTTATAGTAACGTATTAGGCATTATGTTATTTAAAATAAGTTAACAGGGAAAAAATTGATGCTTAACAACGTTATAGAGAAATTTATTGTTGTGGGTAATATTTTATCCTTAATACGTTATTCGCATTAACGACTCTCCTCCAAACTCTTCTCATGTACGGAAGGTGCCTGAGTGTATATAAAGCTATAATCCTGAATAACAACTTAAGCTAAAATATTACCGACAGTAAAGACTTTAAAGATCACATTTTGACATTAAAATGTGACCTACAAATGCAGATTTTTCCTCCAATGAAATGCATTTAGTATAAATATAACCCCAAAGTTTTACATTACATATTATAGCGTGTTTGAACAAGCTTGTTTTTCTCAAAAGTACGTATTTTGTCTAATACGGACCAATTTTTTTTAAATGAATTGTTTGACCAAACTTTAGATAGAAAATAACTTTGTTTAGAGAGAAGTAGAAGTTGCTTTCATAAACTAAAAAACTAGCTTCTTATTTTAAAAGCACTTTTAAAAATACACTTAAACATTTTTAAAAAGTATGTTCAACACTAATGGCTGCTTAAAAGTATTTTTTAAATTTATTGATCAACTACAAAGTGTTCGTAACCAAAATGCTTTTTTGAAAAATATTTTTGGAATAAGCATTACTCAAAATAAGCAATTTTGATAACTTAGCAAAACAAGCTATTACTTTAATATTACAAACTAGATATTTTAGTCCGTGCCAGCACGGCCCCAACATATATTATTTACGTTATCTCAATTTATATAGCACAAATAGTATTTGGGTGTCAATAATTTTTTTTATTAATATAAATTTTTAAATAATTTAAGTTGTTAATCATAGTGATTTATAGTACCTTTTACGTAATTTAGTAATTTATGTTACCCGCTTTGTTCCAATTTTAGAATTTAGAACGTCAATCATAGTTTTTACAATATATTTTTAAAATATTATAAGATGTTAATAGTTATGACTTATAATTATTCTTTTTGCATAATTTTTAAATATATAATATTTTACCAAAATAAAATAAATAAATTAAAATAAACAAAGTACTAAATTTTCAAAACCTATTAAATACGAAAACATCATTTGGATAAACAAATTACTAAATTAAAATATTAAAGCATGCAAATTATAAAATGCCAAAGCTACCCCGAATTTATGTGACACAAATAAAATTTAGATAATCAATCATATTTTTAATAGGTTTTTAAATATTTTAGAATGTGAGTTATTGTAGTTTATAATATTTTTATGTAATTTTCAAATAATATATGTTACTTTCCTTATCCAAATTTTTGTGACATTGATAGTCAATTATATATTTAAAATAATTTAAGTTTTTAATTATTATGATTTATAATATTTTTTCTTCTATTCCAATTTAAGTGGCACTGAAATAAATTCGAGAGTCAATCAAATTTTATGATTGAAGCAACGAAGCGAATATGTCCTAAATGACTTATAATACCAAATTAGAAGTGATATAGCAAAATTACTATTGAAAATATTTGTGAAAAAAAATTTAAATGGGTCTCATATAAGATGTCATGTTAATTTAAAATATCAAGAATTAATTTATTATTTTATGTCAATTTTATTTTTTATTAAATGTTATTAATTTTTTAATACCTAAATGACTTATAATAATTAATTAGGGGTGATATAGTAAAATTATAGTTGAAGCAGCTGAAGCAGACATGTCATAAATGTCCATTTTACCTTTTTTATTAAGTATTATTAATTTTCTTATATGTAAATGTCTTACAATAATTAATTAGGGGTAATATAGTAAATCATGGAGCGAACATACTTATGAATTTTTTTTAAATGAGTCTCACATAATATGTCCTATTAATTTAAAATATCAAAAATTAATTTATCATTTATGTCTATTTTATTATTTATATAATATTATTAATTTTTTAATACCTAGATGACTTATAATAATTAATTAAAGGTGATATAATAAAACTACGATTGAAGCAACTGAAATAGACATGTCATAAATGTCTACTTTACATTTTTTTAATTAAATATTATCAATTTTTTTATATGTAGATGACTTAAAATAATATATTAGGGATAATATAGTAAAATCACAGAGCAACTAAAGCAGGCATGTTAACGAAGAGGTGTCTGCTTCTTCACATTTATTAATAGTAGTAATTAAAACAACCAACAAGAAAAAACTTTTATTAAGTTGTAAGAAAAATGTGTTTTCTTCTCTTTGATAATAATTATGAGAAATTCACAACAATATTTCGATAACATCGTTATAAAACTAGATAAAAGGACATATTTTTCATGAAACAAATTTAATGTGGATGTTAAATGCTTCAGTTTAAGAAAAAGACATATTACATTCTCCATAAACTTTTCTTTATTTGTGTAATAAGCTTTAATTTTTCTTCTCAATTTTATGTTTGAATAATAAGCTTTAATTTAAATTTAATTGGCAACGTTTTTAAAATGAAGAAATCATAAACGTTAATCTCACTGCTGCATTTTATGTGACATATTTCTTTAACCTATTCTACCAACAACAACAATATATCCAGTATACTTTCACATAGTGAGGACTGGAGAAGGTAGATTATACACAATCCATACTACTAGGTAGAAAAATTGATTTCGATTGACCCCCGGTTCGAGACCAAACAACGTAGGAAAAGACATAATATAAGAACAAGAAACAAAAGGTAGTAACAAAACAACAGATAGTAGCAGAAATAAGATTATCACCAAATAATACCAACAACAACCTACTCGAAAATACAAACCACCCAAAAACTCTAAGAACAAGATATTACTCGTGAAACGCTACAACTACTAGCCCTCATCCTATTAACCTTCTACCCTAATACGCCTCCTCCACACATCCCTATCTAGAGTCGTGCCATCAGTAAGTAGTAACAGCTCTATGTCATGTCTAAGCATCTCCCTCCAATATTTCTTTGGTCTACCTCTAACCCGTCTGAATCCATCCATAGACAATCTCTCGTACCTCCACACTAGAGCATCCATCACATGCCCGAACCATCTCAACCTTGCTTCATCCATCTTGTTTTTATCAAAAATTGTAGTAATGTTTTAAGATATTTTCATCTTTTCATTTTATTTGACTACTATACTAAGATAAAAGCTTCAATTTAGAAATTTTAATTAATTTTTCCGTCAAGGTACATAATTATAAGGGTAGGGTAAAAAAAATATTTTTTTTGAAAGGGGTGTGTGGGGTAGGTGAGGTTCGTAGGGGTGGGGTTGGATAGCGGAGGGAAAGAAAAAAGTTTGATTTAAAAAAAAAATTAATATTTTTTTAAAGGAGTAGGGATTTGTGTTTTGAATTAGGGGATGAGGTAAAAAAAAAATTAATATTTTTTTTTGAATGGGGGTGGTAGGGGTGGGGGTCGAGTTGGGGAGTGAGGGTGGGGTAAGGAAAAATTTAAAAATAAATTTTAAATTTTTTTTTTGGGAGGGGGAAGGGGGTGGTAGGGTGGGGGGTCGATTAGGGTGGGAAGAAAATTTTTGAATTTTTTTTTAAAAATTAAATATTTTTTTAAAGGGATGATGGGGGGAGGTGGGAGGGGTTTGGGTTTTGGGTAGGAAAATGAGGTAAGAAATAAATGTAATGTTTTATCCTTTTCAGATTATATTTTTTTAAAAAATTATTTTTGACCTCTTTAAAGCTATTTCAAAAGATTCAAGAAAATTTGAAATAATTTTGAGAAATTCACAGAGTCGCCACTTGATTTTTATAGATAAATCAAGAAAAGCTTAAAAGAGTTTCAAAGGTTCAAAAACAAAAATAAACCTTTAAAAACTTGAGATAATGGGTAAAGTTTCAATTAACGCACTAATAAGGGTTTTAAGGCACTTAGGAGTGTCCGTTTGAAACAGTTTATCAAAAAGAACTAATTTGACTAACTAAATGTGACTAATTTTTGCAAAGACTTGATTTTATAAAAAAATATTAAAATTATTTATTAAAACATTTAAAATGACATTTATTTACTCAAAGGAGAAATATTCTATCAGAATCAAACTAAGTTGTAATTTTTCTTTGAATTCAAGAGAAAAATGAATTTTTTCTTTTATACAAGAAGAAGATTATAAAATTATTTTTTTTGTATTTAATACAATAGGAAAGTCCATTTTTTGTTATAAATAACACTTTTTTGAAAAAAGAGTTAAGAGCATATCTCTATTATATTTAAAGGGTGAAGACCCTTATAATTGATGTTTGCCCTTTTTACCCTTCATTAAAAGTCTTTCCTTTAAACAAAATTATCTTTTCACCCTTTTTTCTTCAATTATTATTTTATTAAATTAATAAATCCTAAAATACATGAAAAGAATCTTAATAAATAAATATATGAAAAAGAAATAAATATAAGAGTCCTAAAATATATGAAAATACAATTAAGAGTCCTAAAATATATATAACAATCACATTGATAAGAGAAAAAAGCAACACATCGTTAGGTTTATCTACTCCTTTAATAGGCTCTCGGCTATGGACTTATGGTGCATCTTTGGTGAAGAGAAAAAAAGTGTACTTGCTATCCATCTCTCAATTTAAAGAATTCTCTCAGAATGAAATTATTTTGTAGGACAAGTGAAAGCAAATCAAATTGGTGTAATACGTCAATTATGATGTAGAGGATGATGTGCTCGAGCATGCTAATATAAGAATGGCCAAGTCCTCCTTTAAAAGTGTTCATATGTTGCATGCAATGGAGGGTAAGAAATTGAGTACTCCTATTATATTTAATTTCATTGGCATATTGTTAGCTAATTACTACTACATATATGTATATATAGACTTTAAATAATTAAGAAAAACAGTGATCGGCATTGTCAAATTATGAGTTGAAAAAATGAAGAAATTAATTGTGTTAATTTTATGCGTTCCGAAAATTATTAATGAGGTGGTTTGTGTTATTGTGTGATGATCTAATATTTTCTTCTTTCTATTATTTATTTTATTATTGTGTATCACTCTTCGGGGAAGATCGAAAATTGATATGTTGTGGCACTTTGACAGGAGTTTGTTTAATCTTGATCCTATCTTGATTAATCATGGCTACTTCTTTATTTTGTAGTAATTTGTGTTATCTGGACTCTAGAGGAAATGACCACTACTTCTGAAATATCTGAGCCAATTTTAATTTCTGGACCTAGTGAATTGGATGTTTTCAAAACCGCAAATTGAAAAAGGTTTGTTTTTTATTTACCTTATGCTTTTGATTGAAATTTTTTTCTGTTGTGTTAGTGATGATCGTAAATACTCTCTATCTCTACGAAATAGGGATAAGGTTTGCACTCCCACGACTCTATATGTTGGATTACACGGGATATGTTCTTGTTGTTGTTGCTATGTTCGTTATGATCGAAGATAATCTCTCTATCTCTACTAGGTAAGGGGAAGGTTTGCATACAATCACTCATGGATTACAGGGGTATGTTGTTGTTGTTGTTGGTACTGTATTTGTGATGGATTTTCAAATTATGTAAACAGAATTGATTGAATAAAAATAATTTTTTATTGTATTTGTGATGATCAGAAACTTAAGGTCTGCGTACATTCTGCATTGGGTATGCCAATTATTGTTGTTGTGCTTGCTGAATTTTTGGATTATGTATAAAGAATATGATTTAACAACTGAGCATACAATCACACATGGATTACAGGGGTATATTGTTGTTGTTGTTGGTACTGTATTTGTGATGAATTTTTAAATTATGTAAACAAAATTAATTGGATAAAAATATTTTTTGTTGTATTTGTGATGATCAGAAACTTAAGGTTTGCGTACATTCTGCATTGGGTATGCCAATTATTGTTGTTGTGCTTGTAATGGATTTTTGGATTATGTATAAAGAATATGATTTAACAACTGAATCGCAGTTGTTAATACCAATAGGGTAGCAATTTTTTTTTATTTTTCATATTTTTTTTAGGTATATGTACAAAGTTAAGAAAAGTTTGATGATAGAGTATAGTATATACATAAATTTATGTTGGTGTATTTGTATGTTAAAATTCCAGACTGAATGGGTTGTTTCTTTCTTGTGGTGAGCAAAAGTTGGTGAGGATCTGCTGAAAATTTCTATTAGTATATTAATCAATTTTTCTGAATATTTTGCGATGGTTAGACGTGGTCTAATGAACTAAAATTATTCCTGTTTAAGATCACAACTTTCTTTTGCTGCCATATGTAATGAATTGTTTTCTCCCATGTTGTGATTTGATATTTGCTGGTTAATGAATCAAACTGCTTCTAAAATAAGAAGGTGTCTCATACATGGATTCATCATTTGTTCTTTTGAAGGCATTTGGATTGATGTTAATTTGGTTGGCTGTTCTGTTAGTTTGATCTATAATTTTTGCATCTATTTGAAAAATATCTTTGCTGACTTTTAGACGTATTCCTTAGAAAAATAGTACTTCCTCCGTTCCATTTTATGTGTCATCATTTTCTTTTTAGTCTGTCCCAAAAAGAATGTCATGTTTTCTTATTTGGTAAATATTTAAAAACACAATTACACTTTTACCCTTATTGGGCCCACTTAATTAAAAAAAAAGATAGTAGCACATTTTTTGATAAAGGACAATTTTGATAAATATTATCAAGTCTTTCCTTATTTCTTAAACTCTGTGTCCGGTCAAATATCGACACATAAAATGGGACGGAGGGAGTATAATTATTTGTGTGATGGTTGAAAAACTTCGTTCACTTTTATTGGTTGTTAAGTTGACAATCTTCGTATATATGTAGGGATGCTTGAAAGTAGGAAGGGAAAACTTCTGTAAATATGTACGGAAATACTTAGTTTAGTATATAACCCTAACTTTATTTAATAAAGAAATGCATTAATTAAGCCTCCCACATTATTTTTCAGGTGAGATTATTATAAAATCCGATCAAAGTGACTTATTCTGAAAAAGAGTACGATAACTTTTGTGTAATGAAAGAAAAAAATATTTTTGTGTAATGGACACAAAGCTAAAGTTACCACGAGTGAGATTCTCTCAAAATATGTTGATTTAAAGATTGAATTGTAAAGGGACACACAAGTTGGAATACAACTCTAAATGAGTTAATGAGACTATATACAATGATTTTAGTTCTTTTCTTTTCTTGATAATATGTTGATGTGCTTTTTCTTATATTTCAAATTATTTTGATCAAGATAAAATAATTTATTTATTACAATAGTGGTATGACTCTAATTTGTGGCAATTGAAGAGCAGATGCAAATCTAGAAGTTGGACTGTATGGTAATTTCAATCTTTTTTCTTAATATGCAAAAATATTTTTTAAAAATTATTTTTCTAATATTTAAAAATTATTTTTTAATTATTTCCTAACTACTCGGACTTTGATTTTAGTCCATAATGAACACGTAAGTCTTTAAATTTATTTTCTTACTATTAGGACTTTGATTTTAGTCCATAAAAGACACGTAAGTTCCTTAAACTTTTTTTTTTAAAAAAAAATTGTATGAATTTTTCTTTCTTATAATTTATTTAAGGTGTCTTAAAATATATGGTAATAGATTTTAAGAGAACTAATAATTAAGAAATTCTAAAATCTGTGGTAAAAAAAATATATTAATAAGAAATATTAAGAGAACCAATAATTAAGAAATTCTAAAATATATGATCAAGAAAAGATATATGGTTTGTATTTTAGGTTGGTCTTATTATTGGTAAAGATGGTGTAACCATAAAAAATATGCAAGCAAGAGCTAAAACACGTATTCAAGTAACTTTAAAATATTTTTTATCAAATAATGTGCATATTTTGGCAGCAATAGTACTTTGGTTTAATGAATAGTTACAATTCTTTTCATTGTGAAAAGGAATTATATTTTGGAGAAAGTTTTTCAGATTTGTTTTTGCACGGGAGAATTCTTAAGGATTTCTAATTTGGTATCAGCCAAACCTAACTAATTCTACTTTTTTTTTATAGTATTTGACCATCTCAAACAAATATGACTTTTTGATAAAAAAATTTCAGGTTATTTTTTATTTGACTACTACTGCTACTATTACTATTAGTACTACTACTACTGCTACTACAGCTATTAGTACTACTGCTGCTGCTACTACTGCTACTACTACTATTAGTATTGCTACTACTGCTATAAGTACTGTTGTTGCTGCTATTACTGCTACTACTACTGCTACTCCTACTAGTAGTACTACTACTACTACTACTACTGCCGCTGCTAATAATAATAATAATAATAATAATAATAATAATAATAATAATAATAATAATAATAATAATAATTGCTAGGATTTTGCTTAAAAGTTCACCTACACATTTATCGCAATTGAAAAAGCAGACATTTTATGTAATTCTTTATTATTTATAATCTTCATGAATTTGCTTATATAGGAATATATGTTGTTGCCTCACATGCACATGATAGAGAAGCATGTTAGATAATAGATTCAAGTGAAGGTTGCTAAAAGTTTCTGATATTTTTTTTACTTTGTAGTCTTGCATATTTTCTCCCTTTACCTTTCTCACAACATTGCATACTAATTTCTTTCAAGAGAAGAGAGGACAAACCTGAAGAAGTTAGGTTGCTGTAAGGCATTCAGTGAGGGACAACAAAGAAGATGTATATTTTAGATTAAAAAAATAAAAAGAAGAAGAAAAATATAATGATTTGTTGTATTCTTTTTCTATCATTAATTGTGTTTATTGATCATGAATAACAAATCATCCCTTTTTATATATGTGTATTTTTGACCCTTCATTTTTCATAAGTCGTCTTTAAAGTTGTTTGTCCATAGATAAAAAGAAAAAAGTGATTTATAGTATGAGATTTCATAATTTGTTTTAGAAGATCATTTAGATAAACAGCGCGATTGGTGAATGTTCAGTTAAAAAATTAAAAAGATCGAGAAACTTTAGATGTGGTTTTGACCCTTCACTTTATCATAATAATTTTCAAGTTATTAGACCATAGATAAAAGAAAATAGGAATTTGTCGTATGAGATTTCATAATTTGGTTTAGACGATCATTTATATATAGAGAGTGTTTGGTTAAAGTTCAGGTAGAAACTAAAAATATCAAGATATTTTAAGTCTATTTTTGACTTTTTACTTTATTCATAAGCCATTATAATAATTGCTACGTTGTTTGTCAATAGACAAAAACGAAAAAGTAATTTGTCATATGAGATTTTATGATTCATTATAGACGATCATTTAGATGTATAAATCTCTTGTATTTGTATGAATACTTCTACAGTATTTATTCATTGATCTTAAGTTTCTGCCCTGTTATGCCTATAGAATGCAAATCCTGGGACACATGTTAGTGTCAAGTTAATTTCTGAAGCTGGTGTTGAGGTTATTGCCAATGTTGTTGTCAAGGAACTGATGTCTTTAGATGGACCGACATTCAGAGTGTTGGGCTTTCATGAGTATCAAATTTTAGTGGTTAATGACCTTCGTGGTCAAATAGGTAGAAATTAAAAAAAATTTAGACATTTTAGGTGTATTTTTTATCCTTCACTTAATTCATCAGTCATCATAAAAATTTCAAGTTATATGTTGATAGAGAAAAATGAAAGAGTGAGTAGTAGTATAAATTTTTTGTTACATTGTCATTTATATGTATAGAGTGTCTAGTGAAATTTACGTAGAAAACTAAAAAAGTCAAAATACTTTGGGTATTTTTTTCGATCCTTCACTTTATTCATAAATCATCATAGAAAATTTTTAAACTGTTTGTCAATAGAGAAAAATAATAATGATTTGCAGTACGAAATTCCATAAACTTAGATTACAACTATTTAATTCTTTCTTATAAAATTAGTAATACTTTTAGGATACTAACTTTCACGAGTTTATGATTCTACTATGAAATTTTTGACAATCAGAATAATAACAAACAAAAATAATAGAGTAGAAGAAAATATAGTAATAGAAATTTGAAGAGAATGCATGAATTAGACAAGAAAAACAAAAATAGAGTTTTAATCTTACCTAGGAAATTAAGGAGACATAGTAGATTGTCTTTCTTTAAATTTAATTTTTTACAATGTTATTTAGTTTTAGATTTTGGTTTTAGCATCGTAACATTTTATTTAATTTTAGTTTTTCTTTTCAATATAGAGAGCCTTATACCTAGAGGAACTAAAGGTGGTTTCAAATAGAAAATTAAAAACATCAACATACTTTAGGTGTGTTTTGACCCTTCACTTTATTTATTAAGCATCATGTTCACGTCAATTCTTTGTTGTTAATCTATGTGAAATCATATCCTAATCTTAAAATGAATGTATAACTTCATTTTATAAACACCATTTGCCTCGAAAATTATTATGTTTATATAATCTTCATTTTTCATTTTTTTTATATAATCTTTTGTATTAATGTGAGATACACGTGCAACACACCTACACTAAATTAGTCAAATTAAAAGTACTTAGCTAAATTTTTTAAAAATAATTTTTTAAACCAATTAGTTTCTTAGATTTGGAGATTAATTTCGTAAGTTTGGAGAAAATTATTTTAATCCAAATAAAGGATTAATCATATGAACAAAATAAATGTCATCTTAAAATAAAATGTTCACTTTTAAAAGACTTGTTTTAAGGAGAAAATCGAAGAAACCATTTTAATCCGTTTTTAGACAAGACAAATTATGTGCAGAAATTATGAATTAAGTAAAAGAAAACTAAGATAAAATAAAATGACAACACTTTAGTGAATTTATCTAGGTTAATCAATTAAAATGTTAGTTAATACAACTAAACAATACAAGCTACAAAAAATAATACAAGAATTGAAATTGGGCCTTTAATTAGCCCATCAATGAAGCTACCCAGCTTTTGGGCTTTGAATCATCCATTTTTATCCATGTATACCAGTTGTTTATCACAGCTTTACCTTGCTGCATTTTTTCTGTATATTCGCTATATATCAGCGTATAAAACCGTGTATACTTGCTCCTAGCTTTACCATACGTCATCTCTTGACTTATATCAACCCCTTTAATCTGTAAACCTCGTATATCAGGCGTATACTAATGTATACCAGCCTCTTTTATGGTATATTAAGCAATTTACGGACTTGGTGAGGTTTCGACTCGAAAAGAATGGGTTTTGCCCGGAGGAATGCAAGGATTGGAGTCCCGTGGATCTAGCCAAGTAGGTACATGAAAGAAAGAAAAGGAAATTAGTATTCGAATCAGATTACTCAAACAAGGCATGATCATATTACATTGAGTCACATAGTCGTAGAAGGAAATAGTCGTGAAGTCATTCAAACTAAAGAAAGAACGTGGGACGATGAACTCTCTCTCTCTCTTTTTCTTTTCTTTTTTTAACCCAATATTGAAGATTCAAAGAAAATTTTATAGTTCGATATTATAATACGAAGGAAGATAAAAAAGGGCTACTTTAAGTGAGACGAACAACGAGAAATGAGATTTATCTAAAAAAAATCAAATTTAAAAAAAAAACTTTGTTCAGATTTTGTAGGAAAAAATGTGCGTATTGCATTAAGTAAGCAACCATGAAGGTCATAAAAAATTCCATATATTGATCTGAAAACCAACAAGACTTGAGACAAAATGTGCAATGACAAAATCACTATGAATACTGACATTCAACACTGAAGGCTCACCATTACTTCCTACTTCTATAAAAAAAAACTTAAATTAAGACTAAAAAAAAAGTAACTTCACAGACAATTAGCAGACAACGTCATACAATGGTATTAAAGAAAAAGGCAAACCAACATACCATCCTAAGCTTTAAACTAAATAGTCGACTAGAATAAACGTGGTAATCAATTGATAGGAACAACTCATTCCATGACTTGAAATGCCTAACTTAAATTTATTTCAGAGAAAATACATCGAACCGACCAAACTTGTCGTTAAAACGTAATTATATACCCTTAAGAACTTTGAACTGAACTTTATGCCACCCCAAAATTATTATACCAGTGTAATACACTCGCGCCATGTCAGAGCCACGTCATAGCCACAACAAAGCCACACCATGTCAGAGCCACGTCAAAGCCATGTCATAGCCACAACAAAGCCACATCATAGCCACGTAAAGCCACATCATAGCCACAGCAAAGCCACATCATAGCCCGTCCAAGTCCTCCTCCAAAATCCCCAAATTTCCCCTAAAAGTCCTCCTCCTTTCCCTCTTCCTTCAACCTCTATTTATAGGGAAAATTGGGGGAGAAATTAGGGCTTCCAGTTTTTTGGAAAAATGGAATCCAATCCGAAATTTCAAAATCATTTGTTAAAAATTGACATCCATAGTGAGACAAAGAGGAGGGATGTTGGGAATTAATTATTTGCGCAAAATGATGAAGACCGAAAAGAAGAAAGTCGTCGGATTTTTTAGCCATGGATGGCTGTATCAAGAGGGTAAAATAGTAAAGATAAGGGTTGCTAGGGTTTGTTATTGTTGGTTATAGCATTTTTTGTTATTGTTGCACCGTTTGTACGCTTTTTTTTTTAGCGTTTTTGATGAAATTATCGTTGTTGATGTTTTGGTGTTGAAGTCGTCGATGCTGTTGTAATGTTGTTGATTGAGGTTGTCATTATTATTGAAGTTGTTGTTGGCTGGGAAGAGAATTATAGGGGTATTGGGTTGAACCGGGTTTTTGGATTGGGCCAGGGTCTTGGGTGGCGTAATTGGGCTGAGGAGGTTTTGTGAAGGGAAATGAATTGGGTCGGTTATAATGTGTTGGGCCTGCTGGTTTTTGGGCTTGGGGTTATTGGGCATGCTAGGTTGTTAAACATAGAGAAAGGAAGGGGATTGGGCTGGCTCGGTTTTGGGCTTGCTGGGGTAAGCTGTTGTTATTGTTGAAGGGTAAGGAAATTGGGCTGCTGTAATGTTACGTGGGCTGGGGTGGCTGGCCCAAATTCTAAAAAAAGGGGGGAAACGTTATTAAGAAAAGGGGTTTAATATTAGGTTAATCAAGGGAGTCCAATTAAAAATTGTAATCATTTTATATTAATAAAAATGGTCACAATTGAATTAATTGGACAAAGTTGAGACAAAATTAACTTTTAATTAATTTGATGAGTTTCTCAAATTCAATAATTTCAAAATAAATATTAAATAAAACATAATTTTATTTTATATCTTTTTTAAAATAATAATAATAATAATAATAATAATAATAAAATTAAAAAACTAATTATGTCATCAATTTCTTATTTGCAATCGATCTTGAGAAAAGTATAATATTTGCAATTTAATCAAACTTTTCACTCTGAATAAATTTTAAAGCATTTTCTTTAACTGATAATTATATAATCATGTATAATTAAACACTAAATATATTAATTTCACCTAAAATCAAAAGGTAGGGTTGAGATTTATTTCAACAACAACAACAACAACAACAAACCCAGTATATTCCTACATAGTGGGGTCTGGGAGGGTAGAGTCTACGCCGTCCATACCACTACCTCAAAAAAGAGATAGAGAGACTGTTTTCGATAGACCCTCGGATCAAGATAAGAGGCAGTATACAGAAGCATGCAAGACATAGAACCGAATAAAATAACACAGGTACGACATCCATAAAAAAAATGCCAAACCAAGGACACCAAAATCCACCTAATTACTGACTACGACTCATCCGCACCCTTAGCCCTTTATCCTAATGTTTTTTCTCCATACCTTCCTATCCAGGGTCATGTCTTCAGTCAATTGTTACAGCTCCATGTCACGTCTAATCACTTCTCTTCAGTATTTCTTTGGTCTACCCCTACCCCGCTTGAAACCATCCAAGGACAACCTCTCGCACCTACGAACTGGGGCATTCGTGCCCCTTCTCATCACATGACCAAACCATCTCAACCTCACTTCCCACATTTTATCCTCCACTGACACCACTCTCACCTTCTCTCGAATAATTTCATTCCTAACACTGTCAGCCCTCGTGAATCCACACATCCAGCGCAACATCCTCATTTCTGCCACCTTCAACTTTTAGATATGAGAATTCTTAATCGGCCAACACTTCGCTCCATACAACATAGCAGGCCGGACTGCAACTCTATAGAATTTGCCTTTCAGCTTGGGAGGCACCTTCTTATCGCATAAAATTCCCGAAGCAAACCTCCATTTCATCCAACCTTCCCCAATATAGTGATAGATATCCTCATCTATCTCTCTATTTCCCTAAATTGTAGACCTATGATACTTAATACTATCCCTCTTGCAAACCGCCTGAGAATCCAACTTCACTACCACCTCCTCCTCTCACCTCGAGTCACTAAAATTGCACTCCAAGTACTCTGTTTTGTTCCTACTCAACCTGAAACCTTTAGACTTCAGGGTTTGTCTCCAAACCTCCAGCTTATCATTAACTCCTTGACGCGACTCATCAATCAAAACTATATCATTCGCGAAAAGCATACACCAAGGCACTTCGCCCTGTATATTCTACATTAACACATCCATCACTAAAGTGAATAAAAATGGACTAAGAGTTAATCCCTGATGCAACCCTATCAAGACCGAAAAATGCTTAGAATCTCCTCCCACTGTCCTAACCCGAGTCTTCACACCCTCGTACATATCTTTAATTACTCTGCAGTACGCCAACGGGACCCCCCTCACCTCCAAGCATATCCAAGGAACCTTTCTAGAGACCTTGTCATGCACCTTTTCCAAGTCGATAAACACCATGTGAAGGTCCCTCTTCCTCTCTCTATACTGCTCTACTAGTCTCCGAACAAGGTGAATTGCCTAAGTCGTGGAGCGACCAGGCATAAAACCAAATTGATTCTCTGAAATAAACACAATCTTTCTCAACCTCCGCTCCACCATCCTCTCCCAAATCTTCATCGTGTGACTCAACAACTTAATACCCCGATAGTTGTTGAAACTCTGAATGTCACCCTTGTTTTTAAATAAAGGAATCATCGTACTCCATCTCCACGCCTCAGGCATCTTTGCTACCTTGAAAATATTGTTAAACAAGTTGGTCAGCCACCTCAACTCTGACTTGCCAGAGAACTTCCAAAAATCCACCGGAATCTCGTCGGGCCCCATCGTCCTGCCCCTATGCATCGTGCGAATAGCCTCACTGATCTCTTCTACCTTAAAACACCAAAAATAGCCAAAATTGCGACACTCCCCGAATACTCCAGGTCCCTAACACAACACCCCTGTCCCTCTCATGATTTAAGAACTATTGGAAATACGACTGCCATCTTTTCTTAATGAGGTTGTCTTTCACCAAAACTCTGCCATTCTCCCCCTTAATACACTTCACATGGTCCAGGTCACGACCTTTCCGCTCCCTAATCTTGGCAGGCCTAAACAACCTCTTCTCCCCAGCTTTCTTCTCTAACCCCTAATACAAACTCTCAAAAGATGTTGTCTTAGCAGACGTGACTGCTAACTTAGCCTCTTTTTTAGCTAACTTGTACTCCTCCCTGCTCACCCGCTTCTCTTCATCATCCTTACTCTCAACCAACTTAGCGTAAGCCGTCTTCTTAGTCTCCACCTTCTTCTTAATATCTTCATTCCACCACCAATCCCCCCGATACCGTCCAGACCAGCCCGTCGAAACACCCAACACATCTCTAGCCGACTCCCTGATGCAACCAACAACCCTATCCCATATACTGTCCATGTCCCCCCACACCCCCATCCCCTCCAACTTTGCCCCTATCTCTAAAGCACTAACCGGAGTCAAAATGCCCCACCTAACCCTAGGATGACCTTTCCCACCTCGCCTCATCTTACCCTTCTTAATAACCAAGTCCATCACCAGGATATTTATTTCAAAATAACTTAAAATAAATATTTTAAAACTATTTAAAATTGAGAAATTCAAAAACTAATTTGGAATGTGGAGGGAAAAAATTAGGTGTCAACAGCTGCCCCCTCCCTTTGGTTAGGGTGGATGCAAGTAACTCTAGACAAAGTGAGTTTGACGTTCCCAATTTTGTCCGATCATAAATTTGTCTCTCACATAAGATTGATTTTTGAACAAGTTCTAGGAGCTATAGTCGGACCTCGGTATTAGGTTTCCTACATATCTCGGGTTACATAAGAATTTAGGCCACTTGTAGTTCATAAAGCTTGATTTAAAGCACAATTAACAAATTCACAAGCTATCTCGATTTTGAATTTTAGTGATAAAAAAACTGGAGAATAAGAATTGGGGAGAGGTTGAAATGCAGTCGAGTTTTGAACATATAGCTCAACCTATATATCCCCGAGACTCAGGAAATCAGACTGCTTATAGTTTGGCTCGATCGGTGAAAAATATAGTATCTTATTTAATACAACCCTTGGTTCAAAATGAGTAACAAATACATCGAGTTATGGAAAAGAGGCTTGCATTTATCTCAATCACGAATGTGGAGCCCCTTTACACCCGCAACTGAGAGCTACATAGACATAGTTTTTAAAGTTCTAGGTGTGTTGTCACCTGAGTTTTAAAGAAGAAGAAGAGTACTTCTAGTGCGATTTTAGAAATGCGCTAGAGGTGAAACTGAAATAAAGATATCCCAAAAATACCCATATGCTTTATCATAGGGGTATGGTTTGATGTTAGTGGAAATCGTTCTTTAGCTCACGTCCAATGTGTTATAAATTCCTCTTCAAACTACGTCCCAGTTTGCTACTAAGAAAAAGTTTCACATTGTGCTGCGTCCTTTTTGGAGTCATCCATACCTGTGGTTTTGATTTAAGAATTTATCCTTTTGGATGCTCTCGAAAACAACTCAAACAAATAATTAGTTGTTAATGTAGCATACACAAATGTAAATTGGTGCAAATCTATTTGAACATGCTATACTGAGATAGTGTGTGAACCAATTTGCACAACCATTTTTAATGGAGTGACGATCCAACGTGTCTTATTGAAAAACGGATGATCTATTTTGAATGTAACATGCCACTTTAAATGGGGTGATGGTCCAACATGTCTTATTGAAAGACGAACGAGCTACTTTGAATATACCATGTCATTTTGAATGGGGTGACGATCCAGCATGTCTCATTGAAAGGCGGGCAACCTGTCTTAAATGTAATGTGTCACTTTGAATAGGGTGACGTCCCAATATGTATCATTGAAAGGCGGATGACCTATCTTGAATATAACATGTCACTTTGAATGGAGTGACGACCCAACGTGTATCATTGAAAGACGGATGACCTATTTTGAATATATCACATCAGCTTGAACGGGGTGACGGCCCAATGTGTCTCATTAAGAGGCATACAACCTATCTTAAATATAATGTGTCTTCTTGAATGGAGTGACAATCCAGTGTGTCTCATTGAAATGCGGATTACCTATCTTAAATATAACATGTTACCTTGAATGGGGTGACGACCCAATGTATCCTCTAAAAGGGTGAAAACTCAAATATAATAAAATGTGTCATATTTAAATGGTGGATGACCCCAATATTCTACGAAAAGATAGAAGTTGATTTATTGAACTTCAACCTTTGAATCAAGATTACTTTAAAAGACTTGTGCATGTCCTGAGCTTCTGGTTTGAATCTTCAAACTTTGAGAGGATACTTTTGTATTATTTTTGAGGCGGTCTTGTATAACGTCACTTGTATTACTTAAACAACACTCATTAATAACACAATAATTTATTATAACTAAGATAAGAGTGTAACAGAAAATATAGTTTAAAGATAAAGCTGAAGTTGTTTGACTCATGATGACTTAGAGATAGTAGTTTGAATAATATCTCCACATCTCCATCGTTATTATCGATCATTTTCTTATAAAATTAGAGAAAGTGTTAGAGATCATAACGAAGTAATAGAAGCATAAATTAAGAGGAAAATGGAGGAGAAAAGTTGTCTGAATTATTATGGCAAGACCATAGTGGATCTGATAATTTCCTTCGTCATGCTTAACGGTGTCAACTTTGTGACTTCACTATTCCTGCATCCAAAGAAAAATTCTTAATTTTGAGAGACTGACTGTGTTGGTATTGCCTTGCTCTCCTGATGCACCTTGTTGATCATTGATTTGCAAACTTTTCTGATCTTGACGTACAACTTTTGTGGATTTTTTTTGAGGGTCCTCCTAAAAATTTTTGCCTTGGTCTATAACATATGACTCTTGAACTTTTTTATAACTTGAGACATTTTATTTAATATGAAATTTTTGATACCTTTTCAAAAATTCTGCCCTAGTCTAAAATGCAAAATACTTGAATTGTTTATGACATAGAGTACTTTAAGAATAGAGACCTTCAAAAGTTATGCACCGATCTCAACAACGTTTGATTTTCAACTTTGTAGCCAACATCAAGTTTTGTGAATTTTTTGAGATCTTATAATTTTTTTTTGCCCCAGTTACATGCTTCGATGTCATCTTCATTTAACTTGGGAAAGGAACTTTTTGATGAATTTTTGAGATCTTCTCAAAAAAAAATTCATAGTTTCTATAAAAGTTTTATGAAAAATATGACCGAGCCAGTGTGACGCTTACGCTCTCCATTGAGGTAGGAAATACAGTTCCAACATAAAACAGAAAGATAAATCTTCTAAGGAATTTACCGAATCCGACATAGGCCACATATGTATCCCGTTTTTGAGAATTCAGGTCAAACGTAGTTTATAGATACAATAAAAGGATTTTCTAAGGGGTTGATCGAAGACGACATAGGCTGCCTACGTATCCCATTATTGGGAATTCAGGTCAAACATAATTTATACATACAAAAGGAATATTTAATACTTTTGATAACATGATCAAAGCCAATACAGGCCGCCTACGTATTCCATAAAGAAAATCAGGTCGAACGTAGTTCATAACAGCTAAAAGGGTGCGGTTACGAGGAAATCAAATCTTCAATTGCGATTACAAGGAAACAAAGCGATAGAATACAATTACAAGGATATAAAACAAGAAAGTATGATTACAAGAAAAAACAACAAATTCTAAATGCAGGATAGAAGGACGCCAAAAGTGCGTCTTTTGAGGAAAATTCACGCTTTTTCTGATTGATGGTGCCAATGACTACTTTTTGTGATTGGGTAATGGATTTTTGTTAAAATTAGTTGGAGCTTGTTCAAGAGTTATCACCTTGTTGTCAATCAGATCTTTAATTTTGTGCTTGAGAGTGATACATTTCTCTGTATCATGTCCAACAACTCCAGAGTGGTAAGCACATCACTTGTTTGGATTATACAAATTAGCAGAAGTGCTTACAGGATTTCCCTCCACTAGATGAAGTAGTTTTGTATCTTTCAACCTTTTAAAAAGTTGAGTAAGAGATTATGCCAATGGAGTAAAAATTCTAGGGGGATTCCTTTCATGATTAGCATGATGAGCATTATTTAATAGTTTTATGGTGGAGGTTGGCATGATATATCATTTGTGTATTGAATATCGAATAGTGAGCATGTCGAGCATTGGGTTGGTATAGAGGAGGTTGCTTGTAGTTGGAAGAACTTTCTTGAATCCTCGCTCCCATTACTTCCTTCTCTTTTTTCTTTCTATTTTAGAAAGAACTAGTCTGGAAGCCCTTATGAGTGGATTGCAGTGATGTTGGGTGTATTTATGCACTTTAGCATTGCTATTCTAGCTTATTTGGCCTTATTTTGTGGACTACTTTTGTGATTTATGTGTTAATAATCTTATATATGAGTATATAAGTGTTTAAGTATTGTATTACAATGATTAAATGTGTTTCTAAACAAGTTTTTACTAAAATTGATCACCTAGAGTTTAATCGAGAAAACTAGTGTTACTAGCTTGAGCTATGTGTTGTTCTAGTTGATCTCGATAGACTTTAATATGTTTTATGAGTTTCTAATGGTTTGAATGTGTATTTATGAGTGAAAAAATATGATGTTTAAGGATCAATTGAAATAAGCCAAGAGTCAAAACTAAGTTAAAGATCAAAAGGACAAAAACTAGCATTCTTAGCTTAAGTTTTGAGTTCATCTTCTTTGATGTTGTGTTGTTTTGAGCTCTAATTTGTGGTGTGTGATACTATAAAATGCTTGGTGAGTTTATTATGATGATATATGAATGATATACAAGCTGTAAATCAAGTGTTAAAAACACCAAAAGGCTTGGAATGGAACAACAATAGTGCGGGACAAGATTTGACATAAAAAGGACTCCCGGGATGTTACTAGCACGTGTAAGGCCTTAAAAATGGACAAGTGACGCGTGATATGCTCCAAAAACTTAAAAAAGGACCCAAAATAGTGTGTCCCTACGATTAGACCACAAAGATCCCCCTATCCCGCCGCAATAAGCCCGCGACGCGACGCTTGTTTCACCGACGTTAAAAATCCTTGTCCTATACATAGGACTCTTCTACTTGTTGTTAAACACCTTGGGCAACTTTGGAACTTGGAGAGTGGATGAAAAAAACTTCAATTAGGGTTTTTATTATTTTACTTTAGCTTTTTTCATGGATTTTATCATGTATTCAATTAGTTTGATTACTACTATGTCCATGAGTGGCTAAAAACCCTTTTCCGGAGTTAAGGCCAAGAACATGATTATTATTTCTTTGAATTAATTTATTTTAGATTTTTTAATAATATTTGGTTGTTTTTTTTACCCTTTTTATAACTATTTTGAGGATTCGCGACCCTTATAATACATCCATTATCATCTTTGTGAACTCGGGAGGGGAAATAAGATGATAGAACATGGGGGTAAGTAAATCAAGGTTCCTATTTCTTTATAAAATAAGGAATTTAAATTAGCATCTAGGATATGGATATACCTAGAAGCCTTGTTTGGTTCACATGTAGGATGATAGCTTTAAGCACTTAATTAGATTATTACATCCCCGTTCAACGATGTAGTTGTAATGTCCAAGTTAGGTAGACGATTAGAGGTTGGGAGATCATGATCATGTGATAAACCCTACGAATCAACAACCATGATAAGTAGTCTAACTAATAAAGTTCAATGGCATAGTATGATTGTTTGTAAGCCTTAACCATGGTTCTCTATCCAGTCATTATCGAAGGTCATTTCTTTTCCGCATTAGTTACTTTACTTTTAGTTTACAACTCAAGCTCTCTTGGTTACTTTATCTCAATTGTTGAACTAGAATTGGATAGTTATCAACACAAGTCCCTGTGAGATCGATACTTGGTTTCTAAAGGGCCACTTTACTACTTGGTGAGACCATGTACACTTGCATGTGTTCTTAGGCGCAATAAGTTTTTGGCGCCATTGCCGGGGACTTGTAAATTGGCAACAATCTTATTTTTAGTTTAGCTATATTGAGTTGTAAATAGTTTTTATTTTTTATTTTCCTTTATTTCTATTTTTATCACACTTCTTAATATGTCAGTCAGGGATAGATAGTTTTTGAGGGATGACGATTCTTGTCATTTTTGTGGAGGACCCCACTACGAGGCTTTTGGTCCAAACTTTGATCCAAACATTTGGAGGGGACCTGCTTGTTACCGACCTATGCAGCAGACCACAAGTTGGTGTGTGCTTTGTGGAAATATTTATCATTCTGCAGACACGTATGGTTTTAATCCTCATTTAATCATGTTTGTGGGCAATGCTCAAAAGACAATTGAGGAGATACCACCACCACCATCACCACCACCACCACCTGGAGGATCCTAGCCAATCTTTGGAATAAATGCAAGAATCGTAGCCACTCAACTGTCATTTTTTGTTTGATACTACAATTGAGAAGGTGAATATGAGTAATGGTGTTGTAAATAGTGTAAATTTTGAAGTGGGATTGGTTGGGCCTTATTCAAAACCCTTTTCTACATTATGTTTAGATGATTCCTTGTCTGTGGAATCATCTGAAATTGTGGGAGAGTATGAAGATGAGAAACAAGAATCCTATATTCTTAATTTTGCGCAAGAAAATCAACATAAAAATGCACCTCACTGAATGCCGAGTGGGTAACCATGCATATTCTATTACTCGATTTCTTAATCCTTGTATTGCCCCTATGATTGAAGCAAAAAATTGGATGCAAAGTTGGGGGTGAAATTCATATCTTCATGGCGGAGAAAAAAGTTGATCTATGTCATGCCGCGACACTTAATCAGGTGCTGCTTAGGAGGCAACCCAAGTTAAGATATGTTTTATTTTCTATGTTTACTTCACTAGTTTTATTTTTATTGAGTCACAGGTGGTTTGTGGAAAGTATTGACTTTTGAAAGAGAGTCGCCACTTAATTTTGTAAAGGAATTAAGAAACCTTTATAAATACTTCAAACGATTCAAAACAGGAAAATCGTTTTAAGTTAGAGATTCTAGATAAACGGTTCCTATTAATGTTTTAGGAAGGTGTTAGGCACCTAAAACGTCCGCTAAGTTGCTGTAACGCCCCGAAAAATGGGTCCCGAAGCATCACACGGTGCTTGAGGCTACGAGTAGCCCAAAGCTAACCCTTTGAGCTATTTTCATTCAGTTCAACACAAAGCAACGGGGTTTCCATAAATAACCCTCAAATATCAACAGAGTAATCATCATCCAAGAATAAAAGAATTTCAGAAAGATAACAAAATACGACTTATTAGTCAACTCCCAACATCTATACTAGTCTGACAAACCTCTAAGAAAATCAATAAAACCAGCGAGCCATTGAGACATGCCCCAACTGACTCATACTCAGTTATCAAATGTAAATAATTCTATGAAACCAACATCAGACATCATGTCCTCAGAACATGAGGACTCACCACAACAGAGGATGTAGATCAGCGTGCCCAAAGAATCACTGTCTAACCTGTAACTGAGCACCTGAACCTACATTCCGAGAAAATGCAGCCCACATCCAAAGATGTGGGTCAGTACCAGGGAAAGGAACTGAGTATATGGGGGTGTATGCAGTTGTATAAACATCATCATCATAAATATTTATAAGAAATATGCAGGATGTATGAAAGAGTCACATAGCCTGAAGAAAATTATCATAATCATAAGAGGATGAAATAAGTACAATAACATATGTGAGTCATCATATAATTGTCAATCACTTTCAGTTCATCGAGAATATCAATTCTCATAATGTAACTATCATTTAAATCTTTCGAAAGAATAACTTTCACAATTCCACTTTCAAATAACTTCACCATTCACCATAGACACAAGGAAACACACACACGCTGGGAGATCCTATAATCGATATAAACCATGTGAGTGACATGGAGTCCAACGTACAACCCACGTTGGGGAGAGCCATCCTATCCTTGCCATCAGAGTAGGACTATCGATATCAAATCCACACAAACTAGTGATCCTATATAAATCATCCTCAGGCTCACTCCTACGGGGGCACGTAGTTCTAAGGAAGTAAGGTCGCTTTATACCTTCCACTCGGTGCTAAAGATTTCTCCCGGACTTAGCTCAGACCATTTCAAAGATAATCCACAACAAAACAATTTCAGTAATATATAAATATACATCGGGAGCCATCATGCTTCACATCTATCAAAATCAACCACGTTGTGGATTTCTTTCACACTCGAGTTCAAAACAACTCAACACACACTTTCTCAAAAAAATGCAATTTCCAATGGGGATTCACGATCCAAATATCAAAATCATGATAAATATCTTTCAAGATTCATGCTTTATATCTCCACACATGTAAATTTATCTTTCAAAATCATAAACATCAAGATTTCATAATAATCATCATAAGATATGGGTTCATGCTTCAAATTCGTAAAAATCAAATAAAAATCATGCCTTTGTAAAGAAAATTACTTTTGGGCACAAGAACGAAAGAGAGTTCTTGTTGAAAACCCCCACATACCTTGAATGATGAGCATACAGGTGAAACCATTCATTAGACTCATCACCACACCGTTTCTCACTCCAAATGCAACATAGAATGCATAAATTCAAGAAACTACAGCTGAACACATAATAAATGACAGTTGAACTGCTGCAACTTTTATCAAAAGTGCATGATTTAGGAAAGAACGGTAACAGGACACTTTACACTTTCTGGGAAACAATTGAATCACCCACTGGGGTAGAAACTAGGATAGGCTCAGGAATAATCTCAGGACTCATTTCAAAATTCATAGCAATCAAAGGTGTAACATATGAGAAACTGGATCCAGGATCCAACAAAGCATACACATCAAACTGAAATATACGAAGCATACCAGTAACAACATCGGGAGAGTCCTCCTGTTCCGGGCGGGATGGTAAAGCATAGAATCTATTCTGGCGCTGCCTGCCAGCATTGCTAAAAGAGGCGCCCTGAGCTAGGGCTGGGCGAGTCGCTGGAACTGAAGCACTAACAGTCTGAGTCTTGGTCTGAGGGAGATAGTCACGACGCCCTTGTCCATCCTGTGAACAATCTCTAACTCTGTTACCCATGTCACCACACCGGAAATAACCCATCTTCTCACCCCAACACTCACCCGAATAAGCCCTACCACACTTAAGACACAGGGGACGATTTGGCTTACTGCCAGCACTGTACTGGGACCTGGATGCATATGAACTTCTACCTTGCTCCTGCCTACCTCTAGGCATGGGAGCACTAGCAGATGACGGTGCTGGCATAGACGAACGATCCTAATATTGAGGGAGACTCCCTCCCTGAGATCTAGTCTGACCCTGTCTGTGTTGCTCGGACCTAGCTCTCTTATTCCCTCTCATTCTATCTCTCTCCTTAATCTTGTCTGCCTCAATCTGTTGGGCATGAGTCAACAGCCTAGAAAGATTCATCTCACTATTTAGTATAGCAGACCTACACTCCTTAACCATAAAACTAGACATTCCAATCTTAAACTTACTCATACTAGCCCGATTATCAGCCACTAAGTCAGGAGCATACTTGACCAACTGATTGAACTTTAGACAGTACTCCCTAACAGTCATAGAGACTTATCACAGGTTCATAAACTCTTCCACCTTCACCTCCATCATCTCCAAAGGGAAAAACTTATCCAGGAATGCATTCTGGAACTCTTTCCAAGTTGTAGGGACAACTCCCTCTCCTCTACCTTTCCTCCAAGAAACAACCCAGTCATAAGCAAGGTCTTTCAACCTATACGCAGCCAACTCCATGCTATGTTCCTCAGATACATGCATCACCTGAGTAATCTTCCGCACCTCTTCTAAAAATAATCGTGGATCCTCATCAGACTTGGACCTATAGAATTCCGGTGGATTTATCCACATGAAGTCACGGATCCTGGCAGCAGCTGAATCACCTCCCTGCTACTGTGGAGCCGGGGCTGGGTTGGCCTGAACATTTGCAGTAACAGCTTGGGCCAGCGCCTGAAAGGCTGCCCGAAATTCAACATGAGACACATTTTCATTTAATGGGTCAGTGGGTTGAGGTTGCTGACCATCATTATTTCTTCTCGCTCGACGTGGAGGCATATTTCTGGAAGAGAAGAGCACGAATCAATAGCAGAGAGAGACACTTTAAGCACGATAGACTTCTGAAAGAAAGAATCACATTTTTTCCTAAAACGTCTTGTAGCCTCTTGCTCATAGATGTGGCGCGCTACACACCGATGATCAAGACTCTTCTTAACGCGTCTTGTCAGACTCCCTAGGACACCTTAAAACCTTAGTCTCTAATACCAAGTTTGTAAAGCCCCGGAAAATGGGTCTCGGAGTGTCACACGGTGCTTGAGGCTACGAGTAACCCTAAGCTAACCCTTTGAGCCATTTTCATTCAGTTCAACACAAATCAATGGGGTTTCCATAAATAACCCTCAAATATCAACAGAGTAATCATTATCCAAGAATAAAAGAATTTCAGAAAGATAACAAAATACGACTTATTAGTCAACTCCTAACATCTGTACTAGTCTGACATGCCTCTAAGAAAATCAATAAAACCAGCTAGCCATTGAGACATGCCCCAACTGACTCATACTCAGTTATCAAATGTAAACAATTCCGTGAAACCAACATCAGACATCACGTCCTCGGAACATAAGGACTCACCACAACAGAGAATGTAGAATAGCGTGCTCGAAGAATCACTATCGAACCTGGAACTGAGCACCTGAACCTACATTTCGAGAAAATGCAACCCACATCCGAAGATGTGGGTCAGTACCAGGGAAAGAAACCGAGTATATGGGGGTGTATGCAGTTGTATAAACATCATCATTATAAATATTTATAAGAAATATGCAGGATGTATGAAAGACTTACATAGCCCGAAGAAAATCATCATAATAATGAGAGGATGAAATAAGTAAAATAACACATGTGAGTCATCATATAATTTTTCAATCACTTTCAGTTTATCAAGAATATCAATTCTCATAATGTAAATATCATTTAAATCTTTTGAAAGAATAAATTTCACAATTTCACTTTCAAATCACTTCACCATTCACCATAGACACAAGGAAACACACACACGCTGGGAGATCCTATAACCGATATAAACCATGTGAGCTACATGGAGTCCAACATACAACCCACGTTGTGGAGAGCCGTCCTATCATTTCCATCAGAGTAGGACTATCGATATCAAATCCACACAAACTAGTGATCACTATATAAATCAGCCTCAGGCTCACTCCTACAGGGGCACATAGTTCTAGGGAAGTAAGGTCTCTTTATACCTCCCACTTGGTGCTAAATATTTATCCCGGACTTAGCTCAGATCATTTCAAAGACAATCCACAATAAAAAAATTTCAGTAATATATAAATATATATCGGGAGCCATCATGCTTCCCATCTATCAAAATCAACCTCGTTGTGGATTTCTTTCACACTCGAGTTCAAAACAACTCCATTAAGACCAAAAGATCAAATCATTCAAAATATCTCAAAAATTCAACATCAACGTTCTTATAACACACATTTTCTAAAAAAAATACAATTTTCAATGGGGATTCACGACCCAAATATCAAAATCATGATAAATATCGTTCAAGATTCATGCTTTATATCTCCACACATGTAAATTCATCTTTCAAAATCATAAACATCAAGATTTCATAATAATCATCATAAGATATGGGTTCATGCTTCAAATTGATAAAAATCAAATAAAAATCATGCCTTTGTAAAGAAAATTACTTTTGGGCACAAGAACGAAAGAGAGCTCTTGTTGAAAAATTCCACATACCTTGAATGATGAACTTTAGATCGATACTCATTTTTGAGATGTTAATCGTGCCTTTGAATGATGTTTCTAGGAGTTCTTGAACTAGGAACTTGGTATCTTGAATAAATTTGCAGAATTAATGGTGAACTTTGGAGGGTCTTGAAGTTGGATGTAGGAGCTTAGGGTTTTCTTTTTGAGGGAATTTGATGAAATATAACATATAATGCTTCTAATAGGCTTTAATATAGGGTTTGGACGGATTTTGGATGAGGGGAATGACCAAAACGCCCCTAAAAATCAAATAATTCTCGAATCTGTCCTTTGGTGGACTGTTTTGATAGTCTGACGTAGATCAACCATAATGTTTTACTCCAACATCCAAATTGGATGAAACCAATTTCATTAGATAGAGGACTCTCATATATTTCCGTTGATATATAGTATCTCACCCAGATCATTGTGTACAATGAGTTATGATCGTTTGAAGTTGGAGAAAAAATACGCCAGGCCTCAGTTCGATCGAAATGTTCATAACTCGTCGCTCGGGTGTCCGTTTTGGATGATCCACATATCGTTGGAAAGATTATTCGATACTCTACATAATGGTGGGTCATAATCTAAGACATTGCATATGAAAAAATTTATAATTCATTCTAAAAGATATAACCCAACACGTTTACGCACAAAATTTCAACGCAAAATTTTCCGGGGTATTACACTTGCGGTTATCCGAACTGTTCGTAAACATCTTTGATTAACTTTGAAAAAAGTTTGTTTTTCAAAAATAAAGCAATTTAGGAATATTTTGGTGTTTAAGCAAAACTAGTTTTTTAGCGACTTGACTAAGGAATTAACTAGGTTCGCAAAACACATAAAGCATGAGGAAGAGGGGGAAGGGGGAAGTAAGGGATTTAAGTCCCTGGACCCAAATCAATAAACGTGTCCTATTCTAATTGGGCCTTGGACCCATTTCACCTGTCCTAGTCAAATTTTTGAGTCATCGACTCGAGTCTCGTTCCACCTATATTAGATTTACAACCTTGGCTTCGGGGCCCAAATGAATAAAATAAACAATTATATAAATAAAGATAATAATAATAAATGAATAAATAAATAGAATGGAAGGCCGAGAATTTCAAGTCTCTTGGCTACTTCGACGATAGGATTTTAACCCATTCTTCTTGCATTGGTACGCCATACGATCGACCTTTAATTTTGGATAGAGGCCTGATAACGCCCAAACTACAGCTCTCGTAAGAGTGTAAGCGGTCGCTGTCAAATATTGAACCCAACTGGGTTGGGTGTCGAATCCCACAGGGAATACTTGGTCACTAAGTGTTGCAATTATTAGTAGACTGTTGATCGAAAATTCCACGGAAAAAGGGGTATTGGATTGTGGCGTGAAGTAATAATATTAAAGTAAAAACGGAATGCTTTGTTTAGTAAGATTTAATCACAGAAAAAATAAGTTAGGGTTATGTCCACCTTATGAGTTCTACGTATATATTAACTATGAGTAATGCGGAATTTAGACATGTATGCACTTATAGAGATTCGTATTCTAATGGTAAATCCTAGTGTTTCTCAACCATCAAGGATTATTTCACTTTAACTCTCTCGAGCTTAAAGTGTATAACTAACGGTACAAACTCTCCAAGAGATTAATCCGGTTAAGGCATTAACGTGTAAATAGGGGTTGGTAGCCCTATTTCCTTGTCACACTCTCTTTTCCAAACATGTAACTTTTCTCTCGAACAAGTTAATGCTATAATGGCGTATTCTATATGTTTGCAACCACAAGAATTTAATTAAAATGAAGAGAGTAATGATATAAGTATCATACGCATCAAGAATTCACAAACTCATAGTAATAGATAGTATATCAAAAGGCTTCCATAACCCTAACAGAGAAATTTAGCTACTCATGATTACAACGGAGATAACTATAAACATCGTCATCATACCAAAACTAGGATAATCTCACGTTGGAGATGAGAATGGCGTCAAGTAGGGTTGACATTTTTCCTCTATCTGTCCTCAAGTAGCGTTTTTCTCTGTTGTACTTACAGAATCTGTAAACTGAATAATACTAAAAGTGTCTAATGAATTCTGAAAAACAATTCCTGAAAAGAATGCTGAAAAATTCAGCAAATAAGGTTTTTATAACATCCTTGTCCTAGTCCTACTAGGTTACTGCTGCACCTCTAAGTATTAAGAAATATTGATTTTGCCCGGGACAGATTCTCCATGCATCACATTCAGTCCACAAGCTTCCAAAAGCTGCCTTCCCTCTTATGCGAAGTTTCCCTTGGTACCGAAAGGTCCACAAAAAGATAAAATCTTCATCATTAATACCTGAAAATATGCTAATCACGTTGGTTAGCTCACTTACAGGAAAATGGACTAAAAGTGCAGGAATTATATATTTTGTCCTTAAAACTTAGCTAAAATATGGGTAAATTATGGTGCTTTAGGCGTGTAAATACGCCCAACATCAACACCCCACACTTAAAGCTTTGTTCGTCCTCGAACAAAATATTACGTCCATGCAAACATCTAACTAGGATTTCACAGCAGTAACACAAAATATTCATCAAGACAGGCACGACAATTATTAACAAAGAGTAGTTTTCTTGATCACTGCTAGAAATAATTCAACCTCCAACATAGACTCGTGATGATGGTTAATTCGTATCCACAAGTTAAGGCACAAAGAATCATATTACACTACCCACAACTCATCAATCATGTGTGTCTCACACAAGATTTCACCCATAATCACTCACAAGTTTTGCATTTTTCGAAACATGGGTATAAGATTCTCCTTGCTCTCACTCTCACAAAGAATTCATATGTTGCAACTGATGACCATAGGCTTGCCCTTAGTCTAATGCTCTACTAATATCAGAATGCTAAGCTTAGGATCAAATAGGTCTTTACAGGTTGTAATGTAGGCTAAGGGACAGGTAGGACTATTTTGGCCAGAAATAGTGACTATGTTCCCTAAGCGCTTTAATACATCACATTATGCCATTAACACTTTCTTTTAAACAACCTCTCTACTTTCCTTTTATCTACCACCCCTTTTCACCTATTTTGTTATTCAATTGTAAACAGAACTAACTTTTCATTTTTTTTTATAAAACACCTCTATGATAGCCATTCTTTTTTTTATAACTAATTCAAGTACCAATACACTCTAAGGCATCACTCTCACCCAATTTCCTCTTATTTTGTCACATGACTTTACAATTTAAAGCGCTTAGGAATTTGGATCAAATTATGGTCTTGAAAAAAAATGGACTAGGCTACATATGAGTCTGTCAAAGAAAATGGCTAAAGGCTCAAAGGGGGTTCACTAGGATAATGTACACAGGTAGGTAAAAAGAAGGTAAACAATTACAGGCTGCCAAAGAAATGCCTACATCATCTCCTAAACTCAAACTCTTTATTTTGCTTTACACACACACCAGGCAAGTTCTAGCATCAGCCACAAACACAGAATATACTATAACCTCACACACACAAGGCACATGGTCAACTTTATTGGGAGCAGTATAGACTCTTGACCCAATAGATGAAGGAATTAAACCACAAACTTATCACAAAGTGAGTCACACTTAGAGCCTAAACGTCTCACAGTAATGATTTTAGCACAAACTCTTGTCATAATACCATGCCGCCTATCAGAACAATTTCATGCATAATCTAAAAAAAAAATCTAAAAATTTAACTACAAACGAGAATAAATGCTGGCAAAGAAACACAATACAGCATACAAATACCAACACCCCACACTTAGATGGGACACACTGCCCTCAGTGGAAAATAAATAAGGAAAACCTGATTAGTCGGACTCCTCCTCTATGTCTGGGGTCATACCCCCTGCATCGGAATCATCATCAGAGTCATCGTCATCAGAGTTCTCCTCCACGTCTGAGTCTGGCATTCGGTGATCATCATCGGTTGGCACATCATCATCAAGAGGTTCCTCAAAATGTACCCTCACTCTACACATGGCCCTCGCATGCTCATTCATTGGGTAGTCATAATCCAACTTCTGGAGCTCTGCATCAGTCGGAATATGACCCCCACTCATCATGGTAAACCTCGTTATGCCATATAAATGGCGGAAGAAGCTTTCATCTCGAGCATGTCTTTCTGCAGTGGTCAGGTTGACGCCATGCATAGTTTCAGAATCTTTCACCTTCGTGAGGTAAACCTTCTTTGGGTTGTGTGGAAGCTTATGATCTGCAGGTTCCTCTTCAATGTGTTCCTTCCTTAATATCGCAGTCAACAAATTACCAAAGCTGAAATGAGACCTTTTGTGCAGCCTAGCCTTACGCATTGAAGATCGAATAATCGCACCAATGTTGATGGGGATGTTCGTCATCAAAGCGTACACCAAGCATACTCTATCACGTGTGATATTTGTGTACTGTGTCCCTGGAATCAAGCAAGAGTTGACTATCTTCAACCATATCCGAGCTTCTCTGTTCAAGGAAGCATACGGGAAGGTATTATGCCGACCGGTATCCTTGTGACGACTCCAACGTGCCATTGATCTTGTTCCACACAGTGTGTGTCTGATTGCCCTGTACGGAGGTCTGTGATAAAGCTCCTTGAGCGGTGATGGATCTACAGATGGAAGACCCAGAAAAGAGTTGAACAACTCCGCATTCAGTTGCAATACTTGGCCCCGAATCTTCACTTCACTTCCGGTAGTCTTTGGGGACCAATTGGCATAGAATTCTCGCGTTAGATCAAGATTGCATTCTCCCATATCTCAGAAAATGAAATCAAGATGTAGCGCCATAATTTTAGCCAAAATGCGAGGTTCTCTCTTCGTTAGACTCTCCTTTTGTATCAACTCCACGTGAACATATTTTTTCACTTTATTGTTCTTGTACCACTCCTTTCCTTCCTCCTCTAGGACCCACTTTATCCCAAAAGTGCGTCGAGGTAGTCGAGGTATTTGCAGCGAGGAGGATTCAGCTTGCTCTTTTCTTCCCCTTTTCTGACCTTTCTGCGAGGTGGATGCTTTTTCTTTTCCTGGTCGACCTTTTGGTGCCATTTTACCTGAGATTAACATAAAGTCATGTTAGCTTATCTCGAAAGATTTGATCGACAAACAAACAATAGTGGCACCACCCCACACTTAATCTGTTGGCACAAACTAATTAAGTGAACGATGTCGATTACTCAGACTTCATCGACATACATTTAGGCATTATGTTCCACCAATATATTCAGCGTAGTCATACTTTCATTTCATCTTAACTATACTTTTCAACTCTATTTCATGTAATCTTGACCATACTTTATGGTTTGGATTAATGCACTTTTTGAACAAGACTACTACGTAGAGATCGAATCAAGTTATGGCATAGAAATAATCACAACATCTTATGCTTGTATTCAACCATGATCTTTATCTCAATGAACGAGTCATTCAAACATTCAAACTTTCAACTTACAAGATTATGTGATTAACTTTACCATTTCGATTCCGCAAAAAGATGATAGTGTATAACAATCAAATACAAATTGGAACAAAGTCAAGAACACCCACACTTTATTCTTTCACTCAACTAGATGTATCATAACAAACCAACCACATTCAAATTACCAACACCACTTTAAGATTTAACAAATCATTATAGGCGTAGTATTGTAACAACTACGGAATCTAAAAGAAAAACTTACTTGGTGATGGATGTGGAAGATGATCTTGTAAGGATATATGAGAAAAAAGAAAAGTTTTGAGAGATTTGGTAATGTTAGGCGGCGCCTAGGTTGAGGAAACAATGTGATTTTGTCTTAAGGATGAAGTTCTATTTATAGACCAAGGCTTGGGTCGGGTTTGACCCATGAAAAATTGGGTTAGGAGACCAAAAATCATAAGTAGGCGGCGCCTAGTGCTTTGCCTATGCTTAGCATAGGCAGCGCCTTTTGCAAAGCCTAGTTGGACATAGGCGGCGCCTATGCTATGGCCTAGTTGGGCATAGGCGATGCCTATGCTATGGCATTGTAGATTCAGAGAGCAAAGGCAATAGCATAGGCCTTGCCTTGTCCGTTGCCTAAATTTACATAGGCCTTGCCTTGTCCATTGCCAAAATTTGTATAGGCCTTGCCTTTACCATTGCCTAGTTTCTCCTATATTCCTAACTTACCACCTTTAACATAGCTCACTTTCAACTCAAAATTTGGGATCAATCTCCTCCTTTATACGTCTTGCACCTACACTTACTCAAAAATAACAAAAATGATTAGAAAGATGGGTTGCCTCCCACCAAGTGCCTTAGTTTTGGTCGTGGCTCGACTCTTCTTTTGGATTTTTATTTAACGAAAACAAACTCCTAGTAAAACAAAATGATTAAAAATGATGGGTTGCCTCCCACGTAGCGCTTGATTTATTGTCGCGTCACGACATAGTTACCTCGATTACTTAGACTTCATCAAGATAGATGGTGTCCATGCATTTTATCGAGTCAAGAGGACCGATATATGGCTTCACACGTTGTCCATTCACCTTGAAGAAACCACCATTTTTGTCTTCTAACTCTACTACCCCGGACAAGTAGACTTGGCTAATTCTGAACGGACCAGACCATTTAGACTTTAACTTACCTGGAAATAGCTTCAGTCTGGAGTTGAAAAGAAGTGCCATATCATCCTTCTGAAAGTTTCTTTGGATAATCCGCCGATCATGGTACTTTTTCATCCGCTCCTTGTAGAGGTCTGCCCTTTCATATGCATGTAGATGGAATTCATCCATCTCATTCAACTGTTCCATTCTCAGATTAATAGCATCATCCCAATTCAGGTTAAGCCTCTTTAGAGCCCACAATGCTTTATGTTCGAGCTTAATCGACAAGTGACAAGCCTTACCATAAACCAATTGGTACGGGGACATGTCAATTGGTGTCTTGAATGCAGTCCTATAAGCCCATAAGGCATCGTCCAGCTTTCGAGACCAATCTTTCCTACTAGCATTTACAGTCTTAGCAAGGATCATCTTGATCTCCCGATTAGAAACCTCTACCTGCCCACTAGTTTGTGGGTGGTAAGGTGTCGCTACCTTATGTTGCTTGACCCCCATATTTCACCAACACGGCTCTGAACAGCTTGTTGCAAAAGTGTGATCCTCCATCGCTTATGATAGTACGTGGTACCCCAAAACGAGAGAAGATATTTCTCTTTAAGAATGCTACAACGCGCTTACCTTCATTATCAGCCAGTGCTACTGCTTCGACCCATTTGGATACATAATCCACAGCAACTAGGATATATTTCATCCCAAACGAACTCACAAATGGGCCCATGAAATCAATACCCCATACATCAAATAGCTCTACTTCAAGAATTTTAGATATGGGCATCTCATGGTGCTTCAAAATCGCGCCTTGTCTCTGACATTGATCACATCTTCTCACAAAATCGTAGGCATCCTTAAATATCGAAGGCCAATAATAGCCGCTTTGCAATACCTTCCTTGCTGTCCGATCTCCTGCGTGATGACCCCCAACTTGGGAAGCATGACTTGCTTCTAATATGCTAGCACCTCCACATGAGATATGCATCGCCTAATAACACTATCCGCACATCACCTAAAAAGATATGGTTTATCCCAGAAGTAGTGTTTCACATCATGCATAAACTTCCTCTTTTGATGAAAGGAGAGATTCTCAAGCATCACTTTACTTACCACGTAGTTAGCAAAGTCTGCATACCACGGTAAGTCTTCCACCATAGCTGCTAGGATCTCTTCGTCGGGAAATGCATCATCAATCTCAAGGTCGGGTTGCGCTATGTGCTCATTCTCAAGTCTAGATAGATGATCAGCTACTTGGTTTTCGCAACCTTTTCTATCCTTTACCTCGAAATCAAATTCTTGAAGCAACAACACCCACCGAATTAGCCTTAGCTTAGCATCCTTCTTTGCCATTAAATATCTCAGTGCAGCATGATCAGTATGAACCACCACTTTGGTTCCCAACAAGTAAGGACGAAACTTTTTAAAAGCATGAACAATTGCTAGAAGCTCTTGTTCCGTAACGGTATAGTTCTTCTGCGCTCCATTCAATGCCTTGCTTGCATAGTAGATTGGATGAAATAACCTTTCTCTTTTTTGACCAAGTACAGCACCCAAAGCTACTCCGCTTGCATCACACATCACTTCAAACGGTAGAGACCAATCAGGCGCTACAATAATAGGAGCTTCAACTAGCTTCCCTTTGAGGCATTCAAATGCCTTCAAGCAGTCTTCACCGAAGTCGAACTTTGCATCCTTCTCCAAAAGTGTGCATAATGGACTAGCAATCTTGGAAAATTCTTTAATAAACCTTCGATAAAAACCTGCATGACCGAGGAAACTACGAACTCTCTTTACAGAAATTGGGGGTGGTAGTTTCTCGATAACTTCAATTTTTGCTCGATCAACCTCAATTCCTCTTTCGGAGACTTTGTGCCCAAGAACAATGCCTTCTTTAACCATAAAATGGCACTTCTCCCAGTTTATCACCAAGTTGAACTCAACACATCTCTATAACGCCATACTCAGATACGCCAAACACGATTCAAACGACTCACCCACAACTGAAAAATCGTCCATGAACACCTCCAAGGTGTGTTCAACCATATCAGAAAAAATGGACATCATACAACGCTGAAACGTGGCAGGTGCATTACATAGCCCAAATGGCATACGTTTGAAGGCAAACGTACCATATGGGCATGTAAACGTTGTCTTCTCTTGATCTTCGAGAGCAATACAAATCTGATTATAGACGGAATAACCATCTAAGAAACAAAACCATCCTTTCCCTGCCAATCGATCAAGCATTTGGTCCATGAATAGAATTGGGAAGTGGTCCTCAAGCGTCCATGAATTCAGCTTTCAGTGGTCCATACACACTCTCCACCTTGTGACAGGTCTGAGTGGAATCAGCTCATTCTTTTCGTTCGCGACTACCGTCATGCCCCCTTTCTTGGGCACACATTGTACCGGGCTCACCTATTTACTGTCGGAGATTGGATACACCACCCAAGCATCTAACCACTTAATAATTTCTTTCTTCACCACCTCCTGTATGGGTGGATTCAAATGTCGTTGATGCTCAATGGTGGGCACACAATTTTCTTCGAGCTGAATCTTGTGCATACATACCCCAGGAGGGATACCAATAATATCAGTAATAGTCCAACCGATGGCTCTCTTGTATCTCCTCAGAACAGAAATAAGAGCCGCAACCTGCTGCTCACCTAAATCAGCCGCAACAATACCCGAAAGTGTATCACCACTTCCCAAAAACATATATTTTAGATGACTGGGCAGCTCATTCAATTCTAGCATTGGCGGTTCTTCAATGGATGGCTTTGCTGGTGGTGAAGGTCGATTTTTAAGATCAAGGTCTAGCTTCTTAGGAGCATGAGAATAGGACCCTATTCCTGTTAGAGCACAAATAGTTTCTTCATAATCTTCAACGTCTTCACGCTCAAAATTCATAAGCACAACAACCAACAGATCAACAATAAAATGCTTCTCTACAGATAATTCCTCCTCATCTTCATAATAAACATCAACTACAGAGAACAAATTCATATCCTTGGGCTGCTTCATTGATTTGCATACATCAAAACGGACCACTTCGTCATTCATTCGAAATAAAAGCTCATTAGCTCTCAAGTCAATAAGAACACTTCCTGTTGCAAGGAAGGGACGCCGCCTCAAGATTATGGGAACTTCAGAATCCACCTCACAATCCAAAATAACAAAGTCTGCAAGAAAAATGAAGGTAGAAACCTTCACCAATACATCATATAAGATACCAACAGGTTGTTTTACCGACCTATCTGCCACCACGAGCCGCATATTGGTTGGTGTAGGATCACCCAACCCCAACTTCCTGTAAATAGATAGTGGCATCAAATTGATGCTAGCTCCCAAATCGCACAATGACTTAGCAAAATCCAAAGATCCAACTGTGCAAGGAATAGTGAAAGCACTAGGATATGTCTTCTTCTGAACTAGCGATCTTGTAGCGATTGCACTGTAATGATGAACATTATCTTCCAGCTCATAGCTTGCTACCCGCTTCTTTGTCAAAATGTCCTTCATGAATTTAGCGTATCCGGGCATTTGCTCTAGCGCCTCCACCAAAGGAACATTAATAGTCAGCTGCTTCAACATAGTCATGAATTTACTGAACCTGGTGTCATCAGCTTTCTGCTTCAGTCTCTGAGGAAAAGGTGGTGGTGGAAGAGGAATAGTTTTCTCCACCACTTCCTTTTTATCTTATTTCTGATTATCGATCTTTTCAGGCTGCAGACGTCTAGGGGTAACGTCATGAGCACTCACTTCAGCTTCTACGGCATCCTCACAATCTACTTCCCTAACATTCTCTGCTATATCATCAACCACCTGCTGCTTTTGGATGGATTTTCCAACACTTTACCACTTCTGGTAGTGATAGCCATACATGATCCATCGTTCCTTGGATTTTGCACAGTGTCACTAGGTAAAGTGCCAGCCTTTCTTTAATTGAATACCGCTGAAAGTTGACTCAATTGTTGTTCCAGCTGTTTTATTGAAGTGGAATGCGAATCAACCAATTAATTTATTGATGACAAATCATTCTTTACCTCATTTACTCCCGTATTGGTTGCCTCTACTCCTCTTAATAGCTTAGCCATCATATCTTCCATGGACATCTTCCCAGAGCCAGACACCACGGCCTCACAGTTTCCAGGAGGAACATACAAACAACTTCTGTCAGTCTTATTCTTCCAACTACCTTGATCACGGTCCTTGTTTCCAGATTTATCATAATAGTTCTGACCTTGATTTTCTTGGGCATTGCCTCGGAAACCCCCTTGATTATTCAAGTAGTTCACCTCCTCCTCAGAATCGGATTCATCTCTTCCCTGTGATACGACAGCCTTGACTTTTTCAGTCTTCCCTGATAATAAATGCTTGGTAAGAAGATCCATCTGCGTTTTCATGTGCGCCATATCTTGATCACGTTCCTCCTCTCTTCGCCTTTGTTCTGTAGTCATGCCAAAAGATACAGTAGAGCTTGCTACCTCAGAATCCCTGGTATGCCAAGCTCTACTCTGCTTTGTCATACGATCTAGCATATCACTTGCCTGAATAAAAGTAAGGTCCATAAATGACCCTCCTACAACATTATCAACCACTGGCTTGGTCACCGAATTCAAAGACCTGTATAATATCTCCATCAAGTGGACATTGGTCATATGATGATTTGGGCACCGCATAAGCTTCTTCTTGAACCTCTCCCATGTTTCGTGGAGAGCTTCAGTTGGAAGCTATCGAAAATTACTGATCTCATCTCTCAACTGTGCTCTCTTGGATGGCGGAAAGAATCTTTCTAGGAAAGCGTCTTTCAATTGCCTCCAATTAGTAATAGAATCAGGAGTTAGCCCATTCAACCATAACGTTGTCTCCCCAGATACAGACAATGGAAATAAGCGCAGCCGAATTGCATTCTGTCCAACTCCTGGATTGTCGAACGACTTGCATGTTGAAATAAAGTTGACCAGATGCATATTCGGATCATCGCCTGCAAGTCTACCAAATAAACCTTTGAGCTGCAATAACTGAATCATGGTGCTAGTGATATTGAACTTGGCTCCGGGTGCCAAGGGCGGAGGAATAATAGCCCCAGTGGCACCAGCTCCATCCAGATCGTCATCATCACCATCAAAAGAAACCTACACAGCTCAGCGTTCAGGCCTCAATCTAGCTTGACGATCTCTTTTGTTCACAGGTGCCGCCACCTCATCAGTACGCCTAGGATTCAGTAGCTCCTCATCACCCAGGTCCTCATCATCAGGATTTGTTGCACGGCCTGGGTTATCAATATTCTGTTGATGCACTTGAGCAGCTGCCAATGCAGCTAATCTAGCCTGCTCCTGTTGAGCAGCCCTTCTGTCAATGTCTCGTTGCACCTCCATCCTGCCAATAAGTTGTGCTTCAGGGTTTATGGGTAATAATGGTTGACCAGAACTTCGAGTATTTGGCATGCACTGAACAAAACCTGAATAAAACAAAAACAACAACTAAAAATAAAATATGAGAATCTTTGATCAAAGGGTCTAGTAACTATCACAAACTTAGTTGACAACCGTATTCCCCGGCAACGGCACCAAAATTTGATAACGCCCAAACTACAGCTCTCGTAAGAGTGTAAGCGGTCGCTGTCAAATATAGAACCCAACTGGGTTGGGTGTCGAATCCCACAGGGAATACTTGGTCACTAAGTGTTGAAATTATTAGTAGACTGTTGATCGAAAATTCCACGGAAAAGGGGGGATTGGATTGTGGCGTGAAGTAATAATATCAAAGTAAAAACGGAATGCTTTGTTTAGTAAGATTTAATCACAGAAAAAATAAGTTAGGGTTATGTCCACCTTATGAGTTCTACGTATCTATTAACTATGATTAATGTGGAATTTAGACATGTATGCACTTATAGAGATTCGTATTCTAATGGTAAATCCTAGTGTTTCTCAACCATCACGGATTATTTCACTTTAACTCTCTCGAGCTTAAAGTGTATAACTAACGGTACAAACTCTCCAAGAGATTAATCCGGTTAAGGCATTAACGTGTAAATAGGGGTTGGTAGCCCTATTTCCTTGTCACACTCTCTTTTCTAAATATGTAACTTTTGTCTCGAACAAGTTAATGCTATAATGGTGTATTCTATATGTTTGCAACCACAAGAATTTAATTAAAATGAAGAGAGTAATGATATAAGTAGCATACACATCAAGAATTCACAAACTCATAGTAATAGATAGTATATCAAAAGGCTTCCATAACCCTAACAGAGAAGTTTAGCTACTCATGATTACAACGGAGATCACTATAAACATCGTCATCATATCAAAGCTAGGATAATCTCACGTTGGGGATAAGAATGGCGTCAAGTAGGGTTGACGTTTTTCCTCTATCTGTCCTCAAGTAGCATTTTTCTCTGTTGTACTTATAGAATCTGTAAACTGAATAATACTAAAAGTGTCGAATGAATTCTGAAAAACAATTCCTGAAAAGAATGCTGAAAAATTCAGCAAATAAGGTTTTTATAACATCCTTGTCCTAGTCCTACTAGGTTACTGCTGCACCCCTAAGTATTAAGAAATATTGATTTTGCCCGGGACAGATTCTCCATGCATCACATTCAGTCCATAAGCTTCCAAAAGCTGCCTTCCCTCTTATGCGAAGTTTCCCTTGCTACCGAAAGGTCCACAAAGTGCTGAAATCTTCATCATTAATACCTGAAAACATGCTAATCACGTTGGTTAGCTCACTTACAAGAAAATAGACTAAAAGTGCAGGAATTAAAATGCAACGGGAGGGGAGGTCCATTGTGGACTCCAAAGCAAATTCACATGCCATGTAAGGAAGAGACAACGGATTAAAACATGTTCGAAATATGTATAGCTACCTCATAAATTAATACAACATTACGATCATGTACTACAATAACAATAGTTGTAAAGAAGAAACTTAGAATATCACAAGCAAGAAAATTAACAGGCATAACATCGAAAATGGCCAAATAATTTTACAGTGGGATACTATGAAAGTCTATCAAGGAAGGAAACAAACCAATCTTTTTTAGAACAAGAAAACTTGCTAAAAAGAAGAATAGACTAAGAAAAGAGACAGCAATAAACCAAGTAAGAATGCAACAGTGCAACAGAAGAATCAAATAACTAGATAATCAAGGAGTTAAACTTTTAGAAAGCAATATTAAGCATATGTGATACTTCCTTGGCAAAGTTTGAATAATAATCCATGTAAAAGGACCCAAATAACTCCTATTTTGTTTTATGCACTGGAGGACATCCTATATAAACAACAAAGGGGACATGGATTGGAAGGGAATACCGTGCTAGAACGTTGAGACTAACTAGGAATATTCACGTATTCGACGTCAAATCAGTCCATGACAAAAGAAGTACAAATTTTCACTACTTGTAGAATCCAACAACTACACCATAATTGCAGGCTGGAAGGCAGAACACAAAATCATAAACATTCAAATTAGCAACTTTAAGGTAAAGGACAACTAGGAACCCGCTTCTTGCACTTTATAAAATCAATCATACCAAGCGTCCAAGAGTCGAAAGTCAGTTAGAATTGCACACAATCGAAATATGAACCTATTACATCAGTTTTAATTGCCCTAGAGTTATATGCAACCATATAGAACGTGTATTACCCGTCACAACCTCAAATGCATTATTGGATACGCAACTTGATAGTGAAACAACTTAAGCAAAAAATTAATATCTCATCGGATAAGCTCACAGAAGAAGTCAGATAGCACGTAGTGTTAGAACATGCCTAATATGTTGTTTTAAACTATCATACAAATTACTCTATCCTTCAGAAACAGGAACACTAGTATGAGATTTAGAGGTATTCACAGACGTGACGTAACCCTTCTTAATCATCTAAGATATAATACAAACAACTAGAATATTCAATAACGTCTGAGAACTAAAAGTAAACATTTTAGCTGGCCTAAGTACAGAGAAGCATAAGTGTTCAGGTATTAGAACAATATATAAATCGCAGTCATATGGTCAGCTAAAGAATCAAACATAAAGAAATTTGGAGTGATGCCGCATTTGTTTCAAACAAAGCCCTGAACATTATAGCATGAATTACACCCAATACACAACAAACATACCCCAACATATCTTCTCAGGTCGATAAGTAATAGGCAAAACAACACTCTTCATCAAAGCCAAATTGAAAACTATAAAATACTAAAATTTATTCATTCAAGCAACACATTGGCAGATAACCCGCATCGCTATCGTTCATGAGACGATAATCAAAGTAGGTGATTGTGAAACTCACGACATGTCTACTAATTCCACTAACAGGCGATTACCAAACAATCCTAAGGCCGTCAAGGCCATCTACAGCAAAACAAGTCCCAGCCTCATTCATAATTAATACTGCACAGATAGATAATTCTACGGAGAGAAGGAGATGAAGGAGAAAATAATGAAATTAAAAGGGCAAAAATGTGTTTACCTCCTTAGGGGCAGCAAATGGAACAATCAGCTATCAACAAACTTGTCGCTATCGGAATCTCGCAACGTCGACTACCAACAGAGCGTCTCTTTGCTTTTTCATCTTAGAGATTTTGAAAACCACTTTCAACTAAAAAAATTCAACTTGTATTTAGAACTCTCGAATTTTCTTTCAGTTTCACCAAAATTTACTTCAAACCTTTGAACTTAAGAAATTTCGAAACCTCCAGTTTTCAGCCTAAACTTTCAAACCCTTTAAAGAAAAGAAAGAAAAATTTCTGAACCTCCCAAAATTTTTGAACACCACCTGATTTTCCCTACCCAAAAAGAGAAGAAGCCCCCGAATTTTTGACCCCTTTTTCCAAAACAGTGACCCAATCGTCTCTTATCTAGAAGAAGAATTGGGGGTATTTTCGGAATTTTTTGAAATAGGAGAATTCAAAATTCAAATTTCAAAAATCCCCTCACAATTTCGATTTCATCAATAACTCATACCTCTTTTTGGATTTTCCCCTGCAAATTCAAAATAAGTAGCCAATAGGAATGAGGAGGCAAGAATTCTTTTGACGAACGAATTAAATTTTGCCAAACATGTGCAAAAATCATACCACTATCCCGATATTTGCGGATTTGAACCATTGGGGGAGACACCTAAGCTCATTCTAGAAGGTTTCTCAGCATCTTTTCGTACGGAATCACGTGGTACGCGTGGAGAAATTGAAAACGGGTTGATTTGAAATTAGGTCACTGATTCGGGTTTCGCCGTTGTCGGAGCTAGTTTGGGTCGATTTGGTTGGGGGGTTTCACTGGTGTTGATTGCTGATCAATCGGGTATTTGGAGTTGGTCAGGTTGTTAATGGCGTAGTTGTTTTGTTGTTGGATGAGATCGGGTAAGGCTGAAAGAGGTGATAAGGGTGGATTGGAGGTTGGGCCGGGTTGCTGGTTATTGTGTTGGGCCTAGTTGTTTATTAATTGAGTTGGGTCAATGTTGGGGGTCTGGTCGATTGGGCCTGTTAATTTGAAGAGTGGGTTGGTAATTTAAAATAAGAATAAACTGAAATTGGGGTTATTTAATTGATAACCCCAATCAAATTAAGAATTAGTCAAATCCATTTAAATTTCTACCAAATTGAAGTCAATTGGCCAATTGCATTGCCATTGAAGCCAATCTTATTTCAATTATAGTCAATTTAATAGATTGACCAAATTAAATTGAAACTCGATACAAATTAATACCTCACTTAATCCCAAATTTCTTGATTTGATAAAATCAAACACATATTTTTCAAATAAATTAATTTAATAATAAATTATATTTAAATCGAGATTTTTCAACCATTTGAATTTATTTTCAAAATAATACTTGATAAAAAAATTCAATACCCTAGAAAATGGATATTTAAGTAACAAAATTACCTATTTTCGTATAATAGAATACGATAATACATAATGTCTACTTAAAATGATAAGTTTACCCAAATAAATACTTTGAAAAAATTCTTATTCAGATAAAATATATGTTGTGATTTAATTTAAAACTCAAGAAGCTCAGAATTAAACTTAGTCGGGGAGGGCAAAAATTAGGTGTCAACAACAGGTTGATGGGAAGTTTGAGTACCAGAAAACTTGAGCTAAGGAGCATAGCGAAGACTAAGTGTGTTCTTGGGCGCAACAAGTTTTTGGCGCCATTGTCGGGGACTTGTAAATTGGCAACAATCTTATTTTTAGTTTAGCTATATTGAGTTGTAAATAGTTTTTATTTTTTTATTTTCCTTTATTTCTATTTTTATCACACTTCTTAATATGTCAGTCTGGGATAGATGGTTTTTGAGGGATGACGATTCTTGTCATTTTTGTGGAGGACCCCACTACGAGGCTTTTTGTCCAAACTTTGATCCAAACATTTGGAGGGGACCTGCTTGTTACCGACCTATGCAGCAGACCATAAGTTGGTGTGTGCTATGTGGAAATATTTATCATTCTGCAGACACGTATGGTTTTAATCCTAATTTAATCATGTTTGTGGGCAATGCTTAAAAGACAATTGAGGAGATACTACCACCACCATCACTACCACCACCGCCTGGAGGATCCTAGCCAATCTGTGGAACTAACGCAAGAATCGCAGCCACTCAACTGCCATTTTTTGTTTGATACTGCAATTGAGAAGGTGAATATAAGTAATGGTGTTGTAGATAGTGTAAATTTTGAAGCGGGATTGGTGGGGCCTCATTCGAAACCCTTTTCTACATTATGTTTAGATGATTCCTTGTCTGTGGAATCATCTGAAATTGTGGGAGAGTATGAAGATGAGAAACAAGAATCCTATATTCTTAATTTTGTGCAAGAAAATCAACATAAAAATGCACCTCACTGAATGCCGAGTGGGTAACCATGCATATTCTATTACTCGATTTCTTAATCCTTGTATCGCCCATATGAGTGAAGCAAAAAAATGGATGCAAAGTTGGGGGTGAAATTCATATCTTCAAGGTGGAGAAAAAAGTTGATGTAGGTCGTGCTGCGAAACTTAATCTGGCGCTGCTTAGGAGGCAACCCAAGTTAAGATATGTTTTATTTTCAGTTTTTACTTCATTAGTTTTATTTTTATTGAGTCACAGGTTGATGGGAAGTCTGAATACCAGAAAACTTGAGCTAAGGAGCATAGCGAAGACTAAGTGTGGGGTCCCCGAACCCCCGTGATGTATAAAGATGCTACTAGCTAGGCCTAAAGGCACCAGGGAGTATTTTTATCTCTACTTTTAAAGTTCACTTTGGGGACAAAGTCAATTTTTAAGTATGGGGTGGGGAAATTTTCATTTTTAGGGTCAATTTAATTTTTTTAGGAATAAATAAGATGCTCTTGTTTCTGATATTGTTGATTACATGATGCAAGTGTTTTGGTTGTAAAAGCATGTTGATTGTGTGAATGACTACTTTTGAGACTCCTAGGCTCATGTTTATGACTCTTGTACTTGTGGCTTAAAATTTAAATTCATGCTATTGTTTGATTGAGAGTCTATAATGATCCTATGTGAGTCAAGCATGTGCCATATGTGTGTGAGATTTTTGTATATTAATTGTTGTATTTGATGCTAGAACTTGCCTGGTGTGTGGACGAAACAAAATAAAGAATGTGGATTTAGGAGATGATTTAGGCATTTTGTTGATAGCCTTATTTTATACCTTCTTTTGACCTACCTTTGTGCGTTATATTAGTTAAACCCCGTCGAGCCTTTAGCTTTTTCTTTGGTAGCTTTCTATGTAGCCTAATCCCTTCTTTGATAGACCTTAATTTTAACCAAATGCTCCTAAGCGCTTTAGCATAAAATAAATTATGTAAGGAGTTGGGAAAATAAGAGGTGAAAAGGTAAAGTGGTGCCCCTAAGTGATAGTTATTGGTGTGTAAAAATATTATTGTGTTGTGGTTAGGAGTTAGAGAAATTATTTGATAAAAGTTTCTATTTTGACCTAGTTATGTTACAATGAACTTGTTTTGGCCCTGGTCCTTCTTGGACATTGTGCACCTCAATCAAGGCAAATCTCTTAAGTTGAGGCTGGCTATCATAGGGCTGCATAACATAAAGTGTGTGTGAAAAGGGAAAAAAATTAAAAGATATGGTCATAGCATACTCCCACCTTGGTGTTTGTTCATGAGCTTAATTGGGGTGTGTGTGTGTGAAAACAAAAGAATGGGCAGACAAAAAAGATGTAATTTCGTTGTTGAAGATTGGTTTTAACTATGTAATGTGATGTGTTAAAGCGCTTAGGGAAAATAGTCACTATTCTTGGCCAACATAGTTCCTACCCGTCCCTTAGCCTACATTACAACCATTAAAGAACTATTTGATCCTAAGATTCATTATTCTAATATTAGCGGAGTACTACATTACGGGCAGACCTATGGTTCATTATGTGTAACTTGTGAATTCCTTGTGAGAGTGAGATTAAATTGATTCTTGTACCCATCTTATTGTAATTGTATTATTCTATGTAAATATGGGTAACTCTATTGTTGTGAAGGGCACATGTTTGACAACTGTAGGTGATTTGTATGATGTCTTCAGTTGAACAATATTTCATGAGTTTGCCACTTGTTGAGTCAATTCTTGAGGATAGGATATTTTGAAGTAGTGTTCTTGAACTTTCAATTGTGTACATAACATGCTTAGTGTTGAACATGCATTCTGTGTAGTCATTCTAGTACTAGCTTAAGTGTCTTGTAGTAGTATAAGTGTAGAGTCTCCTCAGCTTATGATGCTTAGAGTAAAGAGTTGTTTGAGGACGAACAAGGCTTTAAGTGTGGGGTGGTGATGTTTGGTGTATTTATGCACTCTAGCATTGCTATTCTAGCTTATTTGGACTTATTTTGAGGACTAATTTTGTGATTTATGTGTTAATAATGTTATAAATGAGCATATAAGTGTTAAGTATTGGATTACAATGATTAAAGGTGTTTCCAAACAAGTTTTTACTAAAATTGATCACTTAGAGTTTAAGCGAGAAAACTAGTGTTACTAGCTTGAGCTATGTGTTATTCTAGTTGATCTCGATAGACTTTAATGTGTTTTATGAGTTGATAATGTATTGAATGTGTATTTATTGTTACATGTTTATGATGTTTAAGGGTCAATTGAAACAAGCCAAGAGTCAAAACTAAGTTAAAGATCAAAAGGACAAAAACTAGCATTCTTAGCTTAAGTTTCGAGTTCGTCGTCTTTGATATTGTGTTGTTTTGAGATATAATTTGTGGTGTGTGATGATATATTATACTTATTTAGTTGATTATGATTATATATGAATGATATAAAATCTGTAAATCTAGTGCAAACAACACCAAAAGGCTTGGAATGGATCAACAAGAGAATGGGACAAGATTTGATGTAAAAAGGATACCCGAGATGTTACTAGCGCGTGTAAGGCCTTAAAAATGGAAAAGTGGAGTGTGATATGATCCAAAAGCTTAAAAAGGGACCCAAAATAGTGTGTACCCACTATTATCCCATGACACGCCCCCTGTCCCACCGCAATGAGCCCGCGATGCGATACTTGTTCCACCGACATTACAAATCCTTGTCCTATAAATACGACTCTTGTACTTGTTGTTAAACACCTTGGACAACTTTGGAACTTTGAGAGTGGATGAAAAACACTTTAATTAGGGTTTTATTTTTTTACTATAGCTTTTTATTGGATTTTATCATGTATTCAATTATTTTGATTACTACCATGTCCATTAGTGGCTAAAAGCCTTTTTTTCGGGGTTAAGGCCAAGAACATGATTATTATTCCTTTGAATTAATTTAGTTTGGATTATTCATCATATTTTGTTGTTTGTTTACCCTTTTTATAACTATTTTGAGGATTCATGACCCTTATAATAGGTCTATTGTCATCTTTGTGAACTCGGGAGGGGGAATAAGATGATAGAACATGGGGGGTAAGTAGAGAAAGGTTCTTATTTCTTTATAAAAGACACATCAATAAACGAATATTTAGATCACAACCTAAGAAAAGAAAATGCAATCCTAGACATGCTGGTCCCCGTAGTATAAGTACAGCTACCCTCACATAAAAGAAATGTGTTGTCCTCAATGGATATAAGTAAAGTACAGAGAAGGGGAATACTTGTAAAGCCTCTTATTCAGATAAGGCATCAACGAAATGTGGTGAGGCTCTAGTGGCCTAACCTGCAACAATGTTGACCCCTATGGTGGTAGGGGTACTCACAATATCTTTCTCTAAAATCGGAGGTATGTCAACATGAGCTGGGTCTGAAATGGATCCCCTAGCTGGGGCAGAACTGGTGGACACTCCTACAGCTTTATCTGTAAGCTTCTTCTGCCTTTTTCTTTATATCTTCTTGATCTTTTTGAAGCTTCCCTCATGTTCAACTCTTCTCTCTCTTCCGATGTCATTGTTTATTGCTTTCTTCTTTTGGTATCTTTTCTATCCGCACTTTCATCTACCTACTTTCCTTTGTCTTTCATCAGCTTCCCCATCAAGTCAACAATGCCTTCATCTTTATCACTGATAACTAGAGCAGGGTCACAAATGGGTTGCTGTGGCTGCTTGCTCTTCAACTCTACTATGTCCGCATGCGCTTATTTGAATTCTTCCATGAACTTAGCAAGACCTGGAATGGACATCGCATCCAACCTTTTATTGATACTCTCTTCTATATTGTTCATCTTAGTCTGAATGTTTTGAAATGGACGGATTGCCTCAACTACAATTTGGTCAACAAAAGGCTTAAATTGCGAAGCCCATGTGTCTAGCTGCTTCTTAAACCTCTTCTACAACTTAACAGTCTTGGCAAAATTTTCCTGTGTCAACCTGTACTCTAAATAATCTGTCCCACCCATTGGCGGCATAGATTCTAATCCTGCAGATGTACTAGGCAACATATAATCAGGCGGCACATAAGTAGTGATAGGCAACGACATACTTGTGGGAATTTCAGAAGTATCAGGGACTGGCGTTAACTGTATCAGGTAGGCCAGAGGTTTGTTAACTCGCATCTTAAACTTTGAGTCATCTTTTGATTTCTCAATATCCTTCCTATGTTTATCCTGAAATTTGTTATCAACTTCTCTAATCAAAGGCACATTGGCTTGCCTGCATAACTTTGTGATAAAACACAAAAATGATAGTGCGCTTTTTACCTTGTGTGCCCTCATAAATATTTCATCAGGAATGATTTGGTTGAAATCAATCTTCAGCCCTATAATCAAACTAGCCACCAACATATCCCTGTGACTATTCAAATTGGCATCACCCTCTATTGGCATCAATATTAATCGAACAATGGCCCACCAGAACTTAGCTCAGAAGCTAAGGGGGATTTAGCAATGCGCTCTCACGGGTTGGTTGCCCAAGAGGGGTTGCCGTCATTAGTAAGTAGCCCATACAACTAAGTCCTTTGAGTAGATGCTGAGGTCAGTTGATACTCAAGATTAGGAACCGCAACCGGTGCTTCATAGTCTGGCCTAAACAACATCCTGTTGATTGTTTGAGCCAAAATATCAATGTTAACTCCTCTGACCAGAACCGATTCTCTATTGGGCAAATCTAAAATCTTTGAGCCATTGGAACAATCTTTCTCTGCCAGTGCCAAGTAGTTGGCAAAAAACTTCCTTACCGAATTCGGTTGGTATAAACCGAGAGGCTTGCTTATCCAGTCTAACTCATACTCATTAAATCGCCGCTCCAGCTCTAGATATTCATGCAACTCAATCGTCACTATTTGGCACTCTTCGGAGATCGGCCTCTTGATTGGCCTACTTGTTGTCAGTTCCAGTCCATCGAGAAACTTATCCTTTTCTCCTTCAATTTGCATCTGAGTGCCTTCCTTGTTTGAGGATATTTGCTCTTGACCACATTGGCCTCCCCAGTTTCTGCCTCAACTAGGTTGGGGTTAGATGTATTGACCCCTGCCTCATAGGGGCTTAAACTGGTGCTGCTAGTGCTAGTCTCACTCTCCTCTTCAGACTGGGAGAATATATGGTGTAGCCTGTCTCATTGTCGAGTATTGAAGGCAGGTGCCTCCTCACTCCTTGATGGCCCGCCTCTTCCCCTTTGTGCTCTACCATCGCCTTTGGTTAGGGGGATTTTTTGTGCCATATTGCCTTGATTTCATGGTATTCTTCAATACTGAATTTGCAGAACTTCACACTAAACTATGACTAACAACTTATTTTATCAGTGAATGATGCAACTTACTTTGTGATGAAAATAAGAGAAAAATAAGATTATTTAAATAGGGGATAATGGGGAAGAGGGAGAGTCCTAGAAGGAGATAACCGATCCTTGGTTCAGTGAATGGGAAAGAATTTAAACAGTTAAAGGATTTGAAAGGGTGGCAACGTATGTAACCATTTCCTTTTATCAATTAAAAATATCTTGGGTCGAATGAAAAATGGTTTATTTATCATTAAAAATGACCGACTCGACCCGTTAACACTAGGTTAAAGTGGCGGTCGACCCGGTAGTCCGTCATGGGTCCGACAGTCCACCAAGTCATTCGTCGCGACTTACTAGAGCTATGCTCCTACTTTTGTGGTGTGATGATCATCCCGACAGTCCATCAAGGATGCAATGGTCCGCCGGGTTTTCCGTCGGCCTCATTCCAGTAACTCAAATTTCTGGGTTCGCTCCGACGGCTACAACGACGGTCCATCAAGGGTCTACCAGTCCGCCAAGCTATCCACTGGACATCTCCCAACATTTTCAGCTTCTGTTTTTCAGCACTTCTCTTCCTGCACACTTAAACAACATATCAATTTGCAAGAAAACAACAAATAAACTCTAACTATGGTTACAACAACTATTTGTGGGTTGTCTCCCACTAGCACCTAATTTATTATCGCGGAACAACTCAGGTATCTCGATTGCTTAGACTTCATCAAGATAGATGATAGCTATGCACTTTACCGAGTTTATTGGATCGATATACAAATTTACTCATTGCCCGTTAACCTTGAAGACACTTCCATCCTTATTTTTGAAATTCAACTACTGTAGATGAGTAGACTTGGTTAACTTTGAATGGGCCAGACCATTTTGATTTAAGTTTACCTTGAAAAAATTCAATCTGGAGTTGAAGAGGAGTACCCAATCACCCTTTGGAAAGTCTCGCTTTTCAATCCTCTGGTCATGGTACTTCTTTATTTTCTCTTTGTATAGGTCTTCTCTTTCATACACGCCAAGATGGAACGCATCCATCTAATTCAACTATCCCAATCTCAACTCTGCTACCTTATTCCAATTCAAATTTAGCCCTCCGAGTACCCACAGTGCCTTGTGGTCCTATTCAATTGGCAAGTGACATGCCTTTCCATAGACCAATTGGTAAAGTGACATGCCAATGGGTGTCTTAAAAGCTGTTCTGTATGCCCACAAGGCATCATCAAGCTTTCTAGATCAATCTTGTCTACTTGTATTCACCATTTTGGCAAAAATAGTTTTAATCTCCCGATTTGAAATATCCACTTGCCCACTCGTCTGTGGGTGGTATGGAGTTGCCACTTTATGTTGCTTAACACCATACTTTGCCAAGGTATCCCGAAACACACGATTGTAAAAATGTGATCCACCATCGCTTATGATGGTGCGTGGCACCCCAAAACATGAGAAAAAATTCTTTTTAAAGAATGCAACAACTATCTTCCCTTAATTATCAGCAAGGAAACGGCCTCAACCCATTTAGATACATAATAAACGACAACCAGAATGTATTTCATCCCATATGAGCTCACGAAGGGGCCCATAAAGTCGATGCCCCAGACGTTAAATGACTCTACTTCCATCATCTTTGTCATAGGCATATCACGGTGCTTGAGATTGACCCTTGTCTCTGGCATTGGTCACATCTCCGCACAAACTCATATGCATCTTTGAATAAAGTCGGCCAATAGTAGCCGCTCGGAAACACTTTCCTCGCTATCCGGTCACCTGCATAGTGACTCCCAACTGGAGACGCAGGACATGCTCCAATATATTCATCATGTCCACTTTTGGAATACACCTCCTTATAATGTTATCCGCACAATGCCAAAAAAAATACGGCTTATCCCAGAAGTAGTGTGTAACATCATGGAGAAACTTCTTTCTTTGGTAGAAAGAAAGGTTCTCCGGGATAATCTCACTTACCACATAATTTGCGAAGTTTGCGTACCAAGGTATTATTACAAGAACATCCGCCAAGATTTTCTCATTCGGAGATATATCATTAATTTTAAGCTCATCCTTAACTGCTTAATCTCCCTCAAGTCTGGACAGGTGGTCTGCAACTTGATTCTCATATCTCTTCCGATCTTTGACTTCAAAGTCAAATTCTTGAGAAGAAGTACCCATCTGGTTAACCTTGGCTTAGCATCCTTCTTTGCCATCAAATATCTCAGGGCGGCATGATTTGTGTGAACCACCACCTTGGTTCCAAGAAAATAAGCCCAGAACTTCTCAAAGGAGTAGATAACCGCGAGAAGTTCCTGCTAAATCATATTGTAGTTATTTTGAGCCCCATTTAATGCCTTGATCACATAGTAAATGGCATGGAACAACTTCTCTATCTTTTGTCCAAGCACAGCCCTAAGCACCACTCTGCTTGCATCACACATGATTTCAAAAGACTTTTACCAATCTGGTGCAACAATAATTGGGGCATCAACTAATTTCTCCTTAAGGCATTCAAATGCCTTTCTGCAATCATCATCAAATATGAACTTGGCCTCCTTATCCAAAAGCTTGCAAAGTGGGTTTGCAATTTTGGAAAAGTCTTTTATAAATCGACGATAAAATCCCATATGAACAAGGAAACTACACATTCCCTTTACTGAAATGGGAGGTGGTAGCTTCTCTATAACCTCGACCTTTGCCCAGTCGACTTCAATCCCTTTGGCTGAAATTTTGTGACCAAGAACAATGTGCTCCTTCACCATGAAGTGGCATTTCTCCCAATTAAGCACCAGATTAAATTTCTCGCACTGCTGTAATGCTCTACTCAGATTCACCAAACATAGCTCAAAAGAATCACCTACAACTGAGAAGTCATCCATAAAAACCTCCAAGGTGTCTTTAACCGTATTGAAAAGGATAGATATCATACACCGTTAAAAGGTGGCGGGTGCATTACATAGACTAAACGACATCTGCTTGAAAGCAAACGTACCATACGGGAAAGTGAACGTCATCTTCTCCTGATCTTCTAGGGTGATAGAAATTTGTTTATAGACCAAATAACCATCTAAGAAAAAAAACCAATCTCTTCCCGCCAATCGATCAAGCATTTGATCCATAAAAGGCATTGGGAATTAGTCTTTCAAAGTCTATGAGTTGAGCTTACGATAGTCCATACAAACTCTCCACCCAGTCACAGGCCTGAGGGGAATTAACTCATTCTTCTCATTCACCATGACAGTCATGCCCCCTTTCTTGGGCACACATTAGATGAGGCTCTTACTGTGGAAATGGGGTATATAACTGCTACATCAAGCCATTTGATGATCTCCTTCTTAACCACCTCTTACATAAGTGGGTTAATACAGCATTGATGCTCAATGGTTGGTGTGCAATCTTCCTAAATATGAATCTTATGAGTGCAAATTCCCGAAGAATACCAATAATATCAGCAATAGTCCAGCCTATCGCCCTTTTGTACCTCTGAAGCACAGAGATAAGTGCTTCCACCTACTGCTCACCCAAATCAGCTACAATAATCACAGGTAAAGTGTTTCCACTGCCTAGAAACACATAACAAAGATGGCCTGACAGCTCCTTCAACTCTAACACCGGTGGCTTTTCAATAGATGGCTTAGACTGTGGTGTTAGGAGATTCTAAAGATCTAGATCTAGCTTCTTAGGAGTATATAAATATGATCCCAGTCCCATCAGGGTACAAACTGTCTTCTCATATTCCTCAATACCTTCACTATCAAAATTCATCAAGACGCATCCAGAGTTTCCACAACAAACTTCTCCTCGATTGACACCTTTTGTTCGTCTTCATAATAAAAATCAGTAATAGAGAACACACTTATCTCTTTATGCTACTTCATAGATTGACACAAATCAAACCAAACTACCTTATCATTAAGTCTGAACAGGAGCTCGTTAGCCCATAAATCAATAAGCATGCTCTTGGTTGCGAAGAAAGGTCTACCTAAGATTATGATCACCTCAAAGTCCACCTCACAATCCAGAATAATAAAAGTTCACAGGGAATATAAAGCTGGCCACCTTTACTAACATATCATGCAATATTTCTACTGGCCGCTTCACCGACCTGTCTGCCATCACTAGTCGTATATTTGTGGGTGTAGGATCCCCCAAACCTAACTTCCTATATACAACAAGTGGCATCATGTTTATACTTTCTACAATATCACATAAGGCCTTAGCAAAGTCAAGCAACCTAATAGTACAAGGGATGGTAAATGCTCCTGGGTCCGCTTTCTTTTGCACCAAAGACCTTGGCGAAATAGCGCCACAATGGTGAAGATTATCCACCGGTTCTTAGCTCACTGTTCTTTTCTTTGTCATAAGGTCCTTCATAAACTTTGCATAGCCAGGTATCTGCTCTAATGCCTCTACTAAAGGTACATTCACCATTAGCTACTTCAGCATCGCCATGAATTTGCTAAACTTTGTATCATCAACCTTATTTTTTAGTCGATGAGGGAAAGGAGGCAATGGTTTTTGGAGAGTGATAACTACTATTTCTTTCTCCTTTCCTTTTTCTTTATCTAACCTATCACCCTGCTGATGGTTAGAAGGAATATCATCACCATCCTCTAATAAGCCATTCTCTGTTTTAGCCTAACAGCCAAGATGGCGGTTCGTTGAAGTTCTGACGGTCCGTCACCTGGACCGTCGCAGGGGTCACTCACTTGGTCCTTTCTATTTAACTCTGACGGCCACCCTGGCGGTCCATCGCATGGCTGACGGTCCACCAGTTCGGCTGTCAGTGCCCTTTTTCTGCTACTTTTCCATGTTTCTTCTTCAGTTAACTCCTTGTTCTAAAAATACTAAAATCCATTATTAAATACAACATCAGTTACTTGAAAGTGTATAATTATCCCTTGAAAAAGATGCAAAATATTTCATCAAAAGCCAGAACATCACCTGGTGAGTATTTGTTAGGACAGAAAGGCTATTATAGATGTGGTAAGTTGGGTCATGGGATCAAGGAATGTCCGTATTTTAAGCAGGAAAGCTGATATATTCATAGTCTGACTCAGGCTACTAGTGCACTAGCCCCTCTAGGTCGCCCAACCCCTCCTCAGGATGCATCATCCAGTATCGGTGGTGGTCAAAACCAAAATCAGTTCTATGCTTTACCATCCTGCAAGAGCGGGAAAGTTCACCAGACGTTGTCACTGGTATGGTCCATGTATTTCATCTTGATGTTTATGTGTTGTTAGACCGAGGTTCAAATCTCTCTTATGTGACTTCATTAGTTTCAGTAAATTTTAAAGTAGGTCCTGAAAAGCTTTCTAAGACCTTCTTAGTTTCCACCTCAGTGGGAGAGTCAGTTGTTGCCAAACGAGTCTATAGTAAATGCCCTATTACTGTCCTTCACAAGATCATATTAGCAGACTTGATAGAGTTAGGCATGGTCGATTTTGACATTATTCTAGGAATGGATTGGATTCGTCCCTATTATGCATCTATAGATTGTCGCACCCGAGTAGTGAAGTTTTAGTTTCTTGATGAGCCAGTCTTTGAGTGGGTAGGTAATTTAGTATCTCCCAAGAGTCATTTCATATTAGACCTATCAAACGGGCCAGGTTGACCTGACCCAACCCAGCCTGAACCGGTCCACTTAATAAAATCGGCCTGGTTTGATTCGGCCCAGTCAGCCCATGGGCTAGAGGGTACTGGATCCCGGGCCGGTTAAATTTTTTGATTGGGCCCGGTTAACCCAGTCCAGACCAAGCTCGACCAAGCCCGCTGGTTAACCGGCCCAAATAAGGTTTTTTTTTTTAAAAGAAAAATGATATTTGGGTCAAACTAGTCGTTGGCCCAATGGCTATATAGCCATTTTTGGATCCAAATAGCTAGTTTGGGCCCATTTATTAAAAAAAAAATTCATTTAAAATTTTGTTTAATCCCCAAAAAATTCTATAAATACCCTACACCTTTAAATCATTTTTCACACAACCTTTCACTCTCTCAAATCTTATTCTCTCTCAAATCTCAATTCTCAATTCTAAAATATTCAATATATTTAATTTCCTAAAGTGTTCACTTTAATTTTTTAATTTTGCGATTACAAAGTATGAGTGGAAGTTTCTAAAGTCGCAACCTTCGGATACTTCCAAAATTTGGTATTGTCGTTCCATCTCTTACGTTTAATTTTTATTTATTGTATTAATTATTGAATATTTAATTTTATTATATTTGTGTATTTTGAATTTTTTTAGTTTAACTTATATTATGGATAAATTAAAAAATCTCGCTACTAAAGGTGTTTAAATTTTTTATCCCGGGAGTGGTAGTGGTAGTAAAAAGTGAATTACTAGCGGTAGAGGTACTTCAAGTAGTAGTTATACCCATGTGCCTTCGCCTCCGGTACCGCTTGGTACACCTTTTGAGGAAGAAATAGGTGTAGGTGATCACGATATGGATTATGTAGAAGCTCAAAAAAATTACGGTATAGAAGAAGAAAATAAAGTAGATGCGGTTAATTTAGACGAAGATGATGAAAATATTAGTGAGACATCCGCAGTAGAAAATGTTAACGTTAGATATGAATCGGTTAATCTCCCTTCCTGTCCTCCCCGTGCCCCAAGATCTCGTAAAACAACTAGTATTGCATGGCAATTTTTTGAACGTATATTAGATACTGAGGTGCAATGCAATATTTGTCAACAAATATATAAGAATAAAAACGGAGGCAAGCAAGGGGTTACGGGTACGTTAATGAGACATATAGGTGATGCTCATGAAAGAGAGTTAAATATTGCATGAGGTGGTGGGATGTTGGTGGGCCAACGCAAACTAGAATGGACCAATCAGTCGGTCAGGTAACGAAGAAGTATAATAAATTGAGGGACCGGAAAGAAATAACTAAAATGGTAGTTGTGGGTTGTTTGCTTTTTAGTTTTCCTTCTTCTGATGCCTTTATTCATTATATTCAAGCAATTTGTAATCCTATGTTTAATGGTATTCCTAGAAGTACTTGTCGGTCTGATATTTTTAGACTTCATTCACATTATTGTTTTTATTTATCAACATTGTTAAAAAATATTCAATGTAGATTGTCCCTAACTTCTGATCTTGACCGTGTTGTAAATAAAAATAATTATTTAACCGTTACTTATCACTGGATGGATAGTAATTTTATGATGCAAGAACGTATTCTTGCTTTTTCATATGATGAAGATCGTAAAAATACTGGAAATTTTATTGCTGATTCTATTGTTAAAGTTGCCAAATTTTATGGTATCGAAAATAAAATCTTATGTATTGCTTTTGATAATACTTCTAACAACAAGACTGCTATAAAAAAATTAAAATCTAAGCTATCTCCGTCGTTGCCTGAAATTTTTCATATTAAGTGTGCATGTCATATATATAATTTAATTGTAAAAGATGGTCTTGAGTTTTTTGAGTTTTATATTAAAAAAATCCGTCTTGCTGTTGGTTTTATTCAAGGAAATAATCGTAGATTGAGAATTAGAGAATTTCAAGTTAAATGTCAAGAAAATGGACTTGCACCGATATTGATGCCTGAGGAAATTGATATTAGATGGAATTCTACGTATGATTTTTTAAAAACTTGTTATAAATATAGAGTTCCTATTACATTAACTTTTAACCAACATTGCAGTTCGTTTGTTGATTCTGCTGATTTCATGCTACATGATTCTGATTGGGTTGTAATTAATGATCTTGTTAAGTTTTTAGAAAAACTTTATGTAGCTACGGTTGAATTTTTCAATGCTTATTATCCTACTATTTGTAATATTTTGGCATATATAGCCGATATTTCTGGTTTGTTTAAAGAATATAAAAATAAAGAAAGTTATAAAGAAGCTATTGGTGCCATGTTTACTAAATTTAAAAAATATTTTTTCCCGATTTCCCCTATTTACTTGGTTGGTGCTATGCTAAATTCGTTCATGAAATATAATACTATGTGCCACTTTAGTACTATTATTTATGCTAACTTAGAAATAAATACTAACAACGATTTTGAACAAGTACAACCTGATTTGTGGACGGCTATGGGTGATGCGAATGAATACATAGAAAAATTATATAATCACTATGCTGATTTAGTTGATTTAGCCATACCTATAAATATCACTCCAACTGTCACTCCTTATCCTCCCGAGGAGCCATCATCTTCTAAAAGGCCGGCATATAGTGGTTTTCCTGATTTCTTTTATAATTTACCTTGTTGGAACAGTGTTGATGAGAGAGCTTACACATCAACTTATCGGGAAGAGCTGAAATATTATCTTCGGTCGCCGACAGAGGATCGCAGTTGACGGATCAACACGTTAGATTGGTGGAGGAGTAATGAAACACAATATCCTGTGCTTTCAAGATTAGCTAGAGATATCTTGAATGTTCCAATGTCAACCATTGCATCAGAGAACACCTTTAGTCAAGGACGACAACAACTTGGAGACAACCGGCACTCATTGGGAAACAATGCAATGAATGTTCTAGTTTGCCTCAGAGATTGGATTAGAGCGGAAAGAAGAAACCAAAGAATGGAACCGGAGCGGAACGGCGAGCAGAGACTTGAAGAAATTATGTCTTCACGGGAGAACTCAGCAGAATCAAGTCCTATGCCTGGTTTTGCCCCCGTTGACATTGACTATCCTATGCAAGTTCCCATAAATATTAACATGAATGAGCTGAAAAAAATGATGCATAATTTGTAGATTTTTCATTCATGTAAATTATAAAATTTGGATCATTTTGCAATCAATAAAATTCAACATTCATTCACTCCTTAGTCCTTACTTTGTAATTTTTTTTCATTTAATGAATTAAATTGAATTTCTAGTTTAAATTAAAAACTTACTTTTAATACATTAGTAATTTACTATCAAGTATTATTAATTTATTATATTAAGTAGCATATGTTTTGTATATTTGTGTATATATCTTCTATAGATGTGTATATTTAATGTATACGCATGTATATATTTTATAAATTGTATATATATTGTAGTATATATATATATATGTATTTAATGCAGTACATATATATTGAATGGTGCATATATATGTGTATATATCTTCTATAGACATGTATATTTAATGTATACATGTGTATATATTTTATAATTTAGTATATAACTATATATATATATATATATATATATATATATATATATATATTAATGTATATATATTGTATTATATTTTATTTAAAATAGTACATATATATTGAATGGTGTGTATATATGTGTATATATCTTCTAGAGACTTGTATATTTAATGTATACATGTGTATATGTTTTATAAATTGGTATATATATATATATATATATATATATATTGTAATGTATATATATTGTAGTATATTTTATTTAAAGTAGTACATATATATTGAATGGTGCGTATATATGTTTATATATCTTCTATAAACGTGTATATTTAACGTATACATTTGTATATATTTTATAAATTAGTATATAACTATATATATATATATATATATATATATATATATATTGTAATGCATAAATATTGTAGTATATGCTTTATTTAAAGTAATACATATATATTGAATGGTGCATATATATGTGTATATGTCTTCTATAGACGTGTATATTTAACGTATACAACTTTAAGTAAAACTAAGGTAATCCAATTGATCAAAATCCAATATCATTTACCATATTTTTCCCATGCTTTTGGACCTTGTTTCCATTGTAATATAGTAATGCTGAGCTTTGCGTGCATTATGAATGGAACTATAAATTCAAAAACTAAGAAGTAATGTATGATTTATGAAAACACTCCAATAACAATAAATGCAAGTGAAAGAAAGTCGATAGAGAATAAAATTTCATGTTATTCTTCCACAGATAAGGTTTTATACTAAATGAAGATGAAGAAGTAGCTCGTGTTGGATCTTTTAAAATTTGTTTGGATTAATGGGTTAAATTGTGGATAAATAAAAATAATGTCATGTATTTAATTTAAAAAAATTATATTCCATATAAGAATTTATTAAAAGATGGGGCACTTATGGACTTAAATTTAATGTGAAGGACATTTTTTATCCAAATAGGAGGATGGAGGGGTTTAGAACCAATAGGAGGAAGAAGGACATTTTTGACCCTTTTCCGATTTTTTTATTATAATAATTGATCTACAATACACCTTTTTCAACCGCAAAAGGTACCTAATTTTCTTTTTTATTGGTCGAATCAATTCAAAATTTTTAACTTCACTAATTCACTAAAAACTATTTGTAAGCTAGGATATATTTTGCCAGAATATTCTTACATATAGTACAATCTATAGAACATGATCGTGTAGAAACTTTGGACACAAAAGTAAGAAAAGGTAGATAGATTTGTGGTCACTTGTTACAAAATGTGATTTCATATTTTGAATTCAACACACAATTGTGACTAGGTTCAGGCTGATTAAAATGCATTTACCTCTTAAATTGATCTTGGTATTAAAAAGGATATTAGTTACTCCCTCATCCGTGTCTTACTTCTTTCTTTTTTACTTTTTGCGGTTTGAAAACAAGTGTTTTTTTATCTATATTTAGTAATTTTATCATCAATTTCAGCATTCTATAAGACAATTTTAAAACTACTATCGCACCTCTTTTTTACTTCAAAAAGAGTTTTCAAATCCGAAAATAATTAAAGATGTTTCAAAGAGGTATATCTATAATATATATATATATATATATATATATATGTGTGTGTGTGTATAATCTATATCTATATTTATAATCTATAATCTATATCTATAATATATTAAAGTGTGAAGACTCTTAAAAAGTGATTTGAACTTTTTTCCCTTCATTAAAAACTCTTCTTCAGACAAAACTGTTTTTTCACTATTTTCTTTAATTTATTATTTAATTTTTTTATTATATTAACTAAACCTCCTAAAATATATGGGACACCAAAATATTAATTAATATTTTCCTTTCTACTGTTCAACTAGAAAAATACTCCTAAAATAGTACTATATTAAAATATACTTCTAAAATATACGTAATAAGATATATACCTCTTGAATTTGTAAGTCGGTCTTCTTTCTTTTTTTCCTTATGAAATTATTCTATGAATTATTACATATGATATAGATAAATTCGTCCATGGACAAATGGGATTTGGGTTCAATTCGCATCTTTATTACTTTTTTTTTTTCAAGTTAATTAATATAATTTTCAATATTTGTATGGTCTATTTCACATTTATGTATGTTCTTTTGTTTTTGCTTTGTCACGGAAGTTGAGGTTGATGCTTTCTTATATGCATCTTGACGTTATTGTAAGTATGTCATGTTAATATTTATATTCATTAAATTATGTATGTTTTTATGGAGTATTTTGTCAATTTGATGCTCTCTTGACTTTTTAACTTGACGGTTATACTTTGATAAATTAGAGTTAATTTTTCTTGCCTATTGGAAAAATATGATTGACGTTCATCTAACTTGATTCGGTTACATGTCTAGATTGATGGATGCTTGATTTTCTAACCCTCAACTTCTTCAATATTCTTGTCAACATAATAGAATTTAACGTGTGTGTATGTATATATCTTCTTTGTTTTCATTCACGTCATTCTTTAGGGTCAAATTTTTCGCTCAGACGAGAATTATTTTCATCAAAGTCGAAGCTTTGTGATCACTATTGTATTGTTTTGTTTTAGTTTACAGGTCGTAGATGAATGTCGGTTGGCTTTGAAGAATTTCTTGTGTAAAGGTTAGGTTTAATTGTATTGTTTTGATATCTTTATTGTCTTATTATTTTATTTTAATTTACATATGGTAGATGAATGCCGGTCGACTTTGAGAAATTTTTTTAGGTAAAGGTTAATTTTAATTGTATTGCCTTACTATCTCTATTAGTTTATTTACTATTTTATGTGGTTTATAGTTCGTAGATGAATGTCGATCGACTTTGAGCAATTTTTGTGTGTAAACTTTAAGTTTGATTATATTGTTTTGATATCTCTTTTATCGTATTATTTTGTTGTAATTTTCAAGTGGTAGATAAATGTTGGTCGGCTTTGAGGAATTTTTTTAGGTAAAGGTTAGGTTCAATTGTATTGTTTTAATATCACTGCTTTGAGATTTTTTTTTTTTATGTAAAGGTTAGGTTTAGTTGTATTATTGATATCGCTATTATCGTATTATTTTGTTATAGTTTACAGATGGTAGATGAGTGTTGGACCGCTTTGAGAAAATTTTTGTGTGTAAAGATTAGATTTAATTGTATTGTTTTGACGTCTCTATCATTATATTGTTTTATTGCAGTTTACAGGTGGTAGATGAATGTCGATCAGCTTTTAGAAATATTTTTAGTAAAGGTTAGGTTTAATAAATAAATTCTACATCTTTACAAACTCAAAAAATATTGAATTTAATTATTGTATTCGTGTTTATTATTTAAACAAATATCTTATTCGCATATACCTAAACTAGTAGATTAAAAATTAGAGCCATCACTTGACATTGAATTTTGATGTGGCAAGTCATCTAGAAAATTCTTTTCAAAGCATTTAACTCTTAAAATCTATCCACCAACAGAAATTTCCATTAAAAAATTTTGTTGACCGGTGTAATGTCCCTTGATCCCGTGGTTTTTTCTCACAAGTAGAGTCAAATAAATAAGAATGATAGGAATGACATGGGAAGTACTCTTCTCACTAAGAATTGCAAAATATCTAAAGAAGACATTTTTGTAGCTGGGTCCTCGATGATAAATATGCCTTGCAAGCATATGTTTCACTTTAATTGCATGAAAAATTGGTTAGAGAGGAACATTAAAACATAGGTTGCCCAACTTGCACTCTTACCAATAATGGTAAATTCTAAGTTGTCTAAATAAAATTTTCTGGCTAATATAGGGGTCGTTTTATTGAATTTATTGGTTTAATTTGAATAATTAACAATATTTTACTATTGCATGAACATATATATGGTTTTTAAAATTCGAATTTGTTGTAAGATTGTTTATTTTGAGTATTGGTTAGTTGGATTGCTGATGTCATACGTTATTATTTAAGAAAAGAAGGTTGTTCTTATATGGGATTAGTGAAAGAAAATTTCCATCTTGAGAGAAATATGTTGATCGTTTATTAACTTCAAATTCTGAATCGATTTCTGAGATGGTCACTCAACTAATAGTTATTATCCCAAGAAGTTATTTTTCTTGTTGTTTGAGATAATTACTACTAGTTGAGTAACTATAGAAGAAATTGGCCTGCTAAGTTATGCTTAAGCTTTTCTTTTGAAACAATAGTTTTAGAAGCGAGGAATCAAAATCTCAACGTATCTAGGCTCCTACCATTGAAGAAAATTCTTACACCGAAAAAAAAAACTACATATAACATGTGGTGATACTCTTAATAGTTAAATTACTAACATTAGTAGTTATTATTCAGGATGACAATAAACATCCTTATTATGGTTGATGTTAAAATTATTCAAATATATTACCAACAACAACAACAAACCCAGTGTATTCCCACCTGGTGGGGTCTGGGGGGGTAAGATGTACGCAGTCCATACCTCTACCTCTAAAGAAGTAGAAAGGCTGTTTCCGATTCAAATATATTACCAATGAAAGATAAAATAGTTAAATAATTCTAAACTATGAATGAATTTGGGTGTAGTGGACCAATAAAAATAATATCATACATTTAACTTAAAAAATTATATTCCACATTAAAAATTGTTAAAAGAAGGAGACATTTTTAGACTTAAATTTAATGTTAAGGACATTTTTGACCCAAATAGATGGATGGAGGGGCATTTTTGAATCAATAGATGGAAAAAGGGTATTTTTGAGTCATTTTTAATACATTAAGGATATTTTTGACCCTTTTTCGAAATCGGAAAAGGTATTTTTGTCTGTAATGATTCTAGCCACTAAATTAGCCTAAATTCAAAAACCACATTCTTTTTCATCCATTCCTCTTACTTTATTATTTTCTTTTGATTGTTCAAAGCGAGAGTTAATTTCATTGGTGGTAACTAAATTTTTTATTTTATTTCAGTGTATAATAATAAGGGCATTTTTGGCTAAACTATTAACAGCATGAATAATTTTTAGCTAAACTATTAAAAACGTGCATATTTTGCATATGCAGTTAAAGTTGGGCAACCTGTGTTTCTCTCTGACCAATTTTTCATGCGGTTAAAGTGAAACATATGCTTGCATGGCATCTTTTTTATGATTGGAGCTCCAAAATTGCAGTTCTGAGTGAGAAGAGTACTCCCCATGGCATACCTATCGTTCTAATTTATTTGCTTGTACTTGTGAGACATATGAAACTTGACCGAGTTTCAACCGGTAACGATCATCAACGAGCATGGTCCGATTGCTATATTTATGTGCCAATTCGATCAACTCATCAACAGTCACTTGGGCAAATTTGCCAAAAGGACACCATGGAAAACTTTTTTGCCAAAGTTCCAAACTTGATGAATAATTTGCCAAAAAGATATTTAATTTCACATCATCATTAACTTTTCCAACTTAACAACTTCACCCACAAATTTTATAATAATTCACTTAAAAAATCCAAAAGCTAAAAATAGAAGGTGGTTGTTTTCCCTCCAAAAAGCTCCGATTTCGATCACTTTTCCGGCGTTATTTCCGGTGTTATTTCCGGCGATCAGCTCTAAATCAGTCCACAAACATTATAAGCTTGTCCATTGCACCCATTGTTACCCCATTTGTTTGGTATCTTCTCAAACATACCACTTTCCACCATTGTTAAAAAGCTTGAAACCATTCACATTACTCAAAACCACTTTAGAAAGTACATTACAGAAGCTCAGGCAACTCCAAGTTCATTTCTTTATTCCATAAACCCAAGGATCGTAGATTAGAAGCAATATTTGCAATTTCACGATTTTCATACGGATAGCTGCCTAGTCATCGACCACTGATCGTCATTCATCGACCGTGAATATAACCCGATATAGACCATAAGCATAATCTACCATAGACCAAAGCCTAATTCCACGATATATATTGCAGAATTTGTTCTGGTTTCTGGTGATTTCATGAGAGAATGGTTGGAGACTCCCAAATACTGGAAATGGAGATCTTTTACGAAGGTGACAATCCCCGTTGCTATTCGCCGCAATAGTTCGTACGACAAATTGGTTGCAAGCTTAATGCAGAGCGGGAATCTAGGCTATGCATCGGGCGACGTGGTGATTAGTTATCTAATGAATTCGAGGGAAAAGGTGAATCCTAGGATCATAAATAGTGATGTACGTATGCTGATGTACATGATGGATATCGATGCAGATGGCTTTAGGCCTATTTTGAGGATAAATGTAGCTGAGAGGTTCGTCGAAGGACTGGTAAATTCATTAGAACTCCCACCTTTGCGCCTGAAAGTCGAGGATGATTCCAGTGATTACGAGAATGATGACGATCAACCTATTAATACAGAAGATGATCCTATGCATATGGAAGAGGTTTCATTGGACTCGCAAGACGACGAAGAATACCGTGGAACGAGATCACAACCGGGATATTCCTTCAATAATGGAGCCAATTTCCATCTCGATCAAACATTTGCCGACAAGAAAGAGCTCAAAATGCTACTAGACGCAACAACGGTGAGGCAGTATTTTGATTATTGTTTGGAGAAGAACTGCTCCAAATTCTTGAAGGCAAAATGCTTATCTCGTAGTTGTGGCTAGTTGTTGAGGGAAATGAAGTATGAAACCTCGTGCAGATTTTGCATATATAAGTATGTCGGATTGCACACGTGCGGTGTTGAACACGCCACCCACAGGCATAAAATATTGTCTTCCGAATTGATTGCTTCACTATGCGTAAATCATTTTCGGGATGGTAAGGGTCCAAGCATAAACGAAATACAAAGGATTATGTTCAAGGAGTTACATTGCCGCACAAGCTATTGGATGTGTTGGAAAGGAAGTGTAATTGCGAAGAGCATCATTTGCGGGACACCGGAGCACGGATATGCTTGCTTGCCGGTTTTTTCCCACATGGTGGAGTTGTTGAATCCAAGGTCTTCCTATTCTATCATGGTAAACCAGATTAATGGAGCGTTCATTTACTACTGCTTAGCATTCGGAGCTTACATACGGGGATATGCCCACATGAGAAAGGTAATTGCCGTCGATGACACACATTTATATGAAAAGTATGGGTGCGTGTTGCTGAGTGCAGTTGCACAGGACACAGAAAATAACATCTTTTCAATTGCCTTTTGTGTCGTCGATAAAGAGAACGATGCTTCTTGGACGTTCTTCTTCCAGAAGTTGAAGTCTATCGTAGAAGATAAACCAAATCTATGTGTCATCTCCGACAGGCACATCAGTATTGCCAATGCCTTCTCTCGTGTTTACAGTCGTGCACACCATGGACTTTGCATGAGGCACCTCGCTGAAAATCTGCGCGTAAATCAGTACTGTGAAGAACATATTTATCTATTCTACGCCGCGACAAAGGCATATACTTTTGATGAATTTAGCGAGCATTTTGCTGAATTGAAGAATAATAGCCCTGAGGCAACACACGTCCTTGAAAATGTTCTTGGTTTTGAGAAATGGAGTAAAGCACACTTTCCAGGCAATAGGTATGATGTGATGACCACAAACATCGTCGAGTCGCTCAATTCGGTGTTGATGGATGAACGGGAGAACCCCGTGTAGTACATATTCAATTCAATTGCTAGAAAATTTAGTGAAAAGTTTAGGGAGTGGCATGCCTTTGTCGATGGTCAAAACAACATATTTGTGCCTTGTGCGAAAATGATTCTAAGGGATAACAAGAGTGTGAGTGATTCCTTGTATGTGACTAATGCAAATAGGGTCTTGACCAATTCACGATGTTCGACAACGGTGTTACTGCCAAGATCAATCTGTTGGAGAGGAGTTGTTCTTTTCGGAAATTTTACTTAGTGAAAATACCGTGCGAACATGCGATGACAACTTTGCGAGCAAAGTATGGCGATGGTGTAGATTATGAAAACTCCATCTACGAGTACTCTTCACAAATTTATAAAGATGGAACTTACCTTCTCACATACTCGAAAGCTATTAACGTTGTCCCTCCAGAGGGCGAATGGACTGTGCCACAGGAAGTGCAAGACAGTAAGATTTCTCCATCCCCCTACGATCGCAAACTCGGAAGGAAGAAAGTCAAATGTACTAAGGGCGTCAGTGAGACATTCAAGTCCAAAATGAGGAACAGGTATTCGATATGCAAGAAATTCGGGCAAAAAAGAACCACATTTAGAATGGCCAGCAAATCGTAGACAACTTTTTTTTTGCTTCAGTTGTAAAGCTACTACTTTAGGGGATAAATGTTCGTTTTTGTAGAATTTAACCTTCATTTGTAATCGACTTAACGCATTGTCTATGATAAACTATGTAAATTCTATGGTATATTGTTGCTAAAATCTATCAAATATTATGTATTGGTTATATGATTGCTTATCAGACATGCTATGTTGGTATTTTTACCGCCTTAACTCTCCAATCAATGCAATGAGTTATTGTTTCCTATTCCCAATTAATGAAAAGATGCAGAAATGTCTTTTCACAAGAAAAACCCCTGGTATACGCAAACCAAGCGTTTTCTCTTCTGACACACGTCGACTGACCATTGGGTGGATATATAAAAGGACTCCATCTATTGGTCTATAAGTAGAGTTCCTATTTCTATGTAACCCTTCAGTTGTCCCTAAACCTAATATTAGAAACCCTCTTCTTCTTCTTCTTCACCCAAATAGAAAATATGCCTCCAAGAAGGATAGCCCTGCGCCTTGTCAGACGTGTTCCCCCAAGGCACTACGACCTCCTTCTTCTAAGGAATGATTTTGATTACCTATTCTATGGACTCGGTCAAGACCGCATCTACCTAGAGAGAAAACTCCGTAGAATTGCTCGTTTCCTGAGGGCAATTCTGAAAAGGCTCGAAATAGATGGTCCTGACTACATCATCCCCCAGCATCTCTGTGAAATTTGTTGTTTAGTTTTTTATTTTCTTTTATGTTTATTAGTTTTTATTTTGTGTTTATTACAGAAGAAGTTTTCTTATAGGATTGTTGTTAGAAGAAAACTTATTCTTATTTTGCTTGTTCTGGCCGATGTTTCAATGCTTTGAATGTAAAAATTCTATGATTATGCAATGAACAAAGAATTTTTGTTTTCAAATTGAATTTTCCTCTTTTGTTATTGTTATTTTTTGTGTTAGCATCTGTAGTGAATGCATCTCTAAAAAAAATTTACATAAACGGTTTCTCGTCGATTACATAAAGAGTCTATGCTCAATCACATACTTAGTCTATCATCGACCCGACATAGTAGTCGATCATCGATCATGTGAATCAATGGAGCAACAGTTAAATTAAAATAGATAATACTAACAAGTTTTTGGGCTGGTGGAATAAAATAATTAAATTAAAAATAATTTAAACTGATAATAACATATTTTGGGCTGGTGGAATAAAATAATTAAATTAAAAATGATTTAAACTGATAATAACATGTGTTGGTGTTGATGGAATAAAATAATAAAATTAAAAATAATTTAAATAGACAATCTTTAACTGTTGATGATTTAAATTAAAAATGGTATAAATAGTAATTTTATTTTTTGGAATTGGGGGTGAAAGTTAATAGACCGTCGTAGATCATGACAAACGTCATCCATAAACTAGACACTAAAATATACCGTAGATTGATATGGTCTATCGTAGACCTACACCTGTACGAGTGCATCGACGGATCTCTTAATTAGGCTTAGACCACTGTGATCTACGTAGACTAATATAGACCAACAGTTGGATGTTGTTTAAAAGAGAATAAATAAAGTATAAATAAATGTAGGGTGAGTTTCTACATATGTGAGGGAGTGTAAACAAGTCACATAATCATATTAGAGGTTATACAAATTAGGAGTGGTGTATTAAGGAGTGTGTGGATGAGCAGTGGTTGAATGTTCAATAGCCTAAAGGTAATTGTTTTCAAACCACAAGTATATTTTGTACATGTATTTTGTACTTGATGACTACACATTCCACATACTCCTTAAATGACCACCCCCAAATCAAAAGATTATGTGGAATGGATAATGATTGGACAAAATATATCCACAAAACATACTTATGCTTTGAGAAACATTACTCTTAGGAGATTGAACATTTAACCACTACCCATCCACACACTCCTTAATACACTACCCCTAATTTGTATAACCTCTAATATGATTGTGTGACTTGTTTACACTCCCTCACATGTGTAGAAACTCACCCTATATTTATTTTTAATTTATTTATTATCTTTTAAACAACATCCAAGTGTTGGCCTATATTAGTCTACGTAGATCACAGTGGTCTACGCCTAATTAAGAGATCCGTCGATGCACTCGTACAGGTGTAGGTCTACGATAGACCATATCAGTCTAGGGTATATTTTAGTATCTAGTTGATGGATGGCATTTGTCATGATCTATGATGGTCTATTAACTTTCACCCCCAGTTCCAAAAAATAAAATTATTGTTCCAACGGTAACAAACGGCTAATTTTGCACTTACCACATCTTTTTTTACTTCATATATAAAGTCGTCACTCCCTCATTATTTTATTTCATTAACTTTATTTTTATTTTAAACTTCTACAATGTCTCAAGCATCTCAAACATCCAATTCTAAAAAGAATCTAATTTGTCGTTGTGGTAATACGGCTGTCTTGAGGACATCACGCACGGACTCAAATCCAGGTCGTAAATTTTATAACTGTGCAATTGAAAATGTGAGTCGTGTATGTCATTTTTATAATGTTAAGTTAATCGTTATGTAATTATAATTTATTTTTTAGGATAATGGCGCATGCTCATTTTTTAAATGGATCGATGAGCTATCACCTCCAAGAAGTCCATCAACGTTGAGTCCGAGATGCGACACATCAAATTTTCGTGGCTCTGCAAAATTTAATCTACTACAAAGGCTCAAAAAATGCGAAGAAAATAGAGATTTTTTATGAATTTGTTCAAAAAAGCCGAAGAACAAAGGGGATCACCATAAAGTATTGCTACATGACACCTAAATAGAGAGGGATCAACTAAAACAAAAATTAATTTTGACCAAAGAAAGAGAGAATGGCCTAAAACTGATGTTGTGTTCTATAAGGCTAGTATTCGTTCTTCTTCTTCCTCTTCCTCTTCTTCCTCCTCTTCTTCTGCCTCTTCCTCTTCTGCCTCCACTTCTTCTGCCTCTTCTTCTTCCTCCTCCTCTTCTTCCTCCTTTTCTTCCTCCCCCTCTTATTTCTCCTCCTCTCCCTCCTTCTCTTCCCTCTCTTCTTCTTCTCCTCCTTCTTCTCCTCCTCCTTCTTCTCCTCCTCCTCCTTCTTCTC